>JAZKJV010007810.1:1200000-1584282 GCA_037367405.1 Ottelia alismoides | reverse complement strand
TCAAAATTGTGATTGTAAATAAACTTTGTAATCTTCTGTTCTTCTTCAATGACATGCTTCACTCTTGGAACTTTATCGAGCTTTTAGAATCAAATCGAGACAATGTGATGTGCATGGACTCCAAAAATATTATCATAATACTTTATGATCATTTTTCCTGCAATCTGATAGTTTGTAGCATTTTCTGTGACAAAGTAAATTATATTTTTAGGACCAACATACTCTACACAATCTTTGAAAAGTTCAGCCGTCAACTGATGTGAGACCCCTCGTAATTGGTTCTAATCTTGTTTGTAGAAACTGCTCCTATACAATATTCAAAAAAAAAATTTGAACAATCCATCGCGTAGGGCTCATCGAGACCTTTCCAACGAGTCCAAGAATGCAAAAATTTGAATTCGAGAGCCTGAGTTACGACTATTTTAGCAAGATAGGGTCTAGATCCAATTCGAATCAGAACCCGGATCCGAATCCGGATTGGCCCAATAAAATAAGCCAAACCCTTTCCCAAAATGCCCAAATCTAGTTCAGCCCCATTTCCTCCTCCCTCTTCCTCACCGGAGCACCTCCGGAGCTCGCCGGAGCATGTGTCGGATCGGCGATCCGAAGCCATCATCGAGTAGAGAAGGACGATGCCATCCTCATGCCCAGCTTCGCATCGTGAACGGAGCATCGAACGCGTCGTTCTTCATGAGTGAAGAAATCGATATTGTGATTTTTCTTAAGTACGATGTCTCATCCCTCCTTTCTGCCGAATTCCATGCATTTTCAGATCTCTTTCTTGTGTGGGTTGTGAGTAGTTGATTGGGTGCTCGACAAGGGTGTTTCCTCGAACGAGGTTCGAAATTCATTTCTTCTCTTATCTGGGTTGACTTGGTGTCATCTAATGCTTTTCAGGGTTGCTATGGCTTTTGTGCAAAGATGTGAACCTTGGGTATATTGGATCGTGGGATACAATTATTTGGATGGGTGGGGTACTTCATCCTTTTGATTTAAGTGGATATCAGTGCTTTCAATTTCTATAGGGAACGTGCCTTTCGGGTTAGTATCCTTGAACTGGTGATTGGGTGATGTGGAGCAAAGTTTCATTTAGAGCTATAAAATACCAATGCGAAGAACTTCTATTATTAATAAACATGCTAAACTATTAATAAGAAGCCATCCTTTGTTTCTGTTTAGGGGGTAGCCTTGTACTTATCTGCAAATAGGATTATCCAGAGCAGAACATTAAACCCGACGTGATACTTGTGGTCCTGCATTATTTCACCAACAAAACATGCAATGAGAGTTCAAACAAACAGTGGTTAGATTTTGAGATGTCGTGACAACCGGTCCCTTTATCATCGTTAGGTCCATTTGAGTAGGAGAACAACGAGATGAATCTGGTTGCAAGGACTACAATGTTCTATTTTATTCATTAGATGTTGGAGAACTTCTTGATATTGCTCAATGTTTGCTTGATTGCTTGCTTGGAGTTTTATCTTTGTAAATCTTGCTTAAGACGAGGTTCGATTATTTATTTATTCGGGGGACACCTATGCTTTTACTAATTATGATGATATGGAAGGTCATGCATTCTTATTCAGGTCTGGCTTGCATTGAGAAGTATGAGATCAAGAGATAAATGGCAATGCTATGTGGTTCATGGTGTAAACAAGTACAAGTTTGGGAGGATTGCCTTTAGATCATTGAAATCGTGGTTGTTTCCACAGGTTAATTTGTTATGTCTTGCAAAGTTGAAGGTAAAACTTGACTTTGTTAAAAAGAAGATGATAGGAATTATTTGGTGTATGGGAAGTTTTTGAATGATATGGAAAGATCCTTAAGTGCATCACGGAAGCGTCGTGTTCGCATCATATACAATCAAGAGAGACTAGTCGCACTAGTTGCTCGGGGCAGTAAAAAAATAAATGTGATGAAACCATGTGATCCAAGAACACTTCTTGTATCGTTTCATCTGATAGGAATTAGGGTTACCTCTTGAAAAGTGGTTGCAATCGAAGTCTTTAAACGAAGATACCTCCTGTCTCAATTTTGACCCTACGGAGGAGACGCTTGCAAGCACATTGATGAGACACGAGCTTCTTGCAATCCAAGATGATTATCCAAGCGGTGAATCTCGTGATCTTGTCACACAAGATTCGGTGTATTCTTAAGAATACCAAATGAGACAAAGATACATGAACAGTCGAAGCGGTGACATGACAGCATGGCGACAACGAAGATTCTCTCTAAGGCCCAAAGTGGACGGTCACTTAGAGAGAGACATGGGGCATATAGTATGAGAATGAGAGAGAGAGAGGTGATTCAATTGTTGTAAAAGAATAACTAGGGTTGCCTCTTCTTTTATAGTAATTTGGAAGTCCATGAATCTCAATCCATGTGAAACATAAAATCAATGGTTGAGATTAATTCGTGTTTCTATTCAATGACCATTATTTTTGTTGTAAAAATATAACAAAAATTAATTTAGATTAAATTAAAGATATTGAATAATCAACCTAATTTAGTTTGAACTAAATCAATTAGGATAGAAGGATTAGGATGGAGGGAGGCCACCCACCTCCCTAAAAAAGGAGGGACGACCACCTTTGAGAACAAGTCAAAGGATGGCCATCCACCATCCATTAAATGGATGGTGTTGCCCCCTTCTAATATTATCCTTCATATATATATTTACAACAACTTTTTATTGTAAATTAATTTACAAAAAATAATTCCAAATTAATTTGGTGAATATTGCAATCATGCCATTAAATAATTGTGAATTATATTCACAACCCAAATAAATTGTAAATTGTACTTCTAATTAATTTCCAATGTGAATCCCATTCACATCAACAATTAATGTGAAAATACTATTTACATAAGCTCTCTCTAATAAATTATAAATCACATATATAATATATATGATTAATGTGGATAGTGCTATCCGCATTATTTATACCCTTGAAAATTAAATCACATTTAATTATCTTAGATAATCATCTAAATAATATGAATCACATTCACATTATTCATATTTTTTGATAATTAAATAACATTTAATTATCTTGGATCATCATTCTCATGTATTTAAATAATATGAATCATATTCACATTACTCATGATAATTAAATCACATTCAATTATCAATATCTCAATGCTCAGATTCATATTTCATCAATGAAATTATTCTTGAACACTTTCAAGAATAATGCGCTTTTCTCCGTGGATACTTGGAGATAAGGACATGACGATTGTACATTCCATGTATAATGACTTGGATATTGAGATCATATCTCAAATCCATATCAAGGGGACCTCCCAAAGATGTTTGATTAAATCAAAGCCGTAAATCTAATCTTTTCATTGCATCTGAATCATATTCAAATCAATGCCCAACAATTGGACTAAGATTAGATTACTTCTCTATTGCGAGGAGTCACTAAATACAGACATGTTTCATCAATCCCTCAGAATGGAAGTGTCATGGTTATACAATCATTTATGATCACATCACCCTTAGGTATTCCTAATACCTGTACACCCTGCATACTGGAAGACCTAGAATAAACATGAAGTTTAGATCTTATTTAGAATGTATCCTTTATGTTTTTATCATTAAGTTTCTTATTTGATCATTGGGAGTTGGTATCGATCATATACTTTCCAAAAGCATATATCATTTGGAATCTTGACTGAATTTGTAGGTTTGGTATATGCTTATGGAAAGTATATGATGAATACCCGGGTATGGTATATGCTTATGGAAAGCATATGATCGATACCTACTCTAAATGACCAAGAATGAGAAACTTGATAATGAAACCCTAAAGATGACAGTGTAAAACTGATCTATATCTTCGAGTTTATCATAAGTCTTCCAGTATGTAGGATGTACATGTATTAGGAATACCTGAGAGTGAAGTAATCATAAACGATTGTATAACCATGAGATATCCATTCCGAGGGAGTGATGAAAAAGGTCTGTATTTTAGTGACTCCTCTCAGTAGAGAAGTAATCTGATCTTGTTCCAAGTGTTGGACATTTATCTGAATGAGATTCAGATACAATGAGAAGATTAGATTTACGATCTTGATTTAAATCAAGAATATATGAGAGGTCTATGAGATCTAGATTTGAGATGTGATCTCAATATCCAAGTCACTATACATGAAACGTACAATTGCCATGTCCTTATCTCCAAGTACCTGCAGAGAAAGCGCATTACTCTTGAAAGAGTTCAAGAATAATCCCATTGTTGAATTATATCTAAGCTTGCGAAATGGATAATTAAATATGATTTAATTATCACGAATAATGTGAATTCGATTCATATTATTTGAAAGCATAAGAATGATAATCCAATATAATTAAATGTGATTTAATTATTATGGATATGAATACTGTAGATAACACTATCCAGTTATTCATATATATTATAATTGTGATTTATAATATATTAGAGAGAGACTATTGTGATTTACATTTATTGATTAATTATTGATGTGAATTGGATTCACATTGGATGATTAACTGAAGATATAATGTACGTTTTGTTTTGGGGTGTGAATGTAATTCACATTTTTCAAATGGCATGATTGCAATATTCACAAGATTATTATGAATTATTTTTTTATAAAATAATTTACAACAAGTGTTGTCGTAAATCTAGGAGATATCATGAGATAATGAAATCTCATGAGATGATGAGAAGATTGACTCATTCCATCCTAAGAGGGTGGACGCCCACCAACTTTCATTAGGAGTGGGTGGCCGCCCCCCTTTTAGGGATGAGGGTAATCTTCTCCCCCTTTATTTCCAAGATTAATTGATTTAGTTTGGAATAAATTTATATTGATTTATATATATAATAATTTAAATTAAATTAATTATTGTTTTGTTTTTACAACAAGATCATGGCCATTGAAAGAAACACAAATCAATTTCCAACATTGATTTTGTGTTGTCCATGGATTGAGATCCATGGACTCCCAAAACCCTATATAGGAAGAGGCATCCCCTGCTCTTTAAAGTTACAACAACACAAATTCTCTCTCTCTCTCATGTTCACGCCAAGTCCTCTCTCTCTCCCTGAGTGGTCGTCCACTCCATCCCTAGAGAGAAGGTCGCCGTCATCATCGCATCACCATTGTGTGCCACTTCGACAACTCTTCGATCTCCGTCTTATTTGGTGCATCTCGCCCGTGAATAAGACATTTGATCTCATGAGACAAGATCAAGAGATTCATTACTTGGATCAACGACTTGGATTGCGAGAAGCATGCGACTTATCTCCGCGCTCGCAAGTGTGTCCTCTGACGGATCAGACTTGAGACAGGACATCTCATCTCTTAGAGGCTCAATCACAATCACGCTACAAGAGATTTTCCTTTATCTACTACGTGGTTAGATGAAACTATCCAACAAGTGCTCTTAGATTTGTGGTTTCATCGATTATTTTTTTTAAATTCCGTCGTACCGAGCAATTAGTGTGACTAGTTGCTCTCGATCGTAAATGATGTGATCCTCATGCTTACATAATGCGTTTAAGGATTCTTCCATATCTTTCAAGTGGTATCAGAGCCAGGTTGTAGGTTTTGGATATGATCCATAAACTTAGGATGACTTGGGCTCATTAGGATTTGTGAAAATTTTATCGCATTTTATTCACGCAGTCCTATTCCGTGATTTTTTCTCCTTGTTTAAAGGTTTTTAAACACAACATTTATCACTTGGATAATGTTCCCCATTAAATAAGGAAATCGTGGGATTTGAGTTTGTGTGATTTGGAATCCGATTGCTCATGTTATGATCATTGTAAGGAACATGTATCCACTGTTTCGAGGATGGTGAATTTTAACGTAGTTTAAGGTTTTCTATTGCCTAGAAATACGTGAATATAACATGGGTTTTATTATAAATCAAATTAGCAAATAAAAGGAATTTAGTCTGCTTGATTTGGTTTTAAATTGATTGAGATATGCTAATTTTAGTAAGTAGGGGTCGCTGCTGGAAATTACATACTTGATCATGAACCTTGTGGTTGCCATTCAATTATATTAATGGAAATTAATTGTTAATTTCCTGAAATAATTATTGATGAATATTTTTTAAATATTTAAATATGATAAATATTTTCTTGAATGATATTGACCATAACCAAAACTTGATTAGATATGATCTACATCACAATTGGTTACATGAACCTTCCAACAAACATTGATGCTTGCATAGAATTGGGGGCTTATTTAGCAAATCTCCTTATAATGTTAATAAAAAAATGTTATTATTATTATATGGTATAACTTCAGTTGAAATACTGATTATCATCTCATGTAAAAAGTAATCAATTGGCATTATTATGACCTGAGGCGGATATGGTGTCTAGTCAGGGAGCGTTAGGGTAGCATGTTGCTCCGTGAGCGATCTATCCTGCTCCCATCGGTACTGGCCATGACGATGGGTAAGGAAGGGATAATGTTATAAGGGATCATCATGTATTTTTTAATTATTAAAATTAGAATAATACGTATTTTTGAAATTATACCATCCTTCAAGTAACAATCAAGTTTGTTGGTTGATTGATTGGATTTATAATTGATTTAATATGATTAAATAATTAGATCCAATTAAAATTAAATCACTCTATTATTAATAGATTGTTATTTCCCTTGGAAGAATTAATTAATATGATTCATAATAATTAATTAGAATTCGAACATGATATAGAGGATCACATAAGTGACATCCATAGTCTCCCATCAAGGTGAAGGGTTTCGTCATCAGGGATTGTATATAGGAGAAGCATGCTTGAAGTGATAGCTCCTGCATACAAGTGCATCTGGATTGGGCTCTTTGCTTCTTGAAAGAGTAAGGTTATATGCGTAGTGACCCCAATATCATGTCCTCATATTATTGGGGCAATATTGAATAGCGCATAGCAAGTTCTAATCATGTTGACGGTTGGTTCAATTAATGACGGGTCAACATCACCTTCGGGTTGGTGGTCCCAGGTGTTAAAGATCGAATTGGGAATGCAAGTTGGACTTACAAGGAAGAATGTGTTCCCACTTCTTTTTATCCAAGTTATGAGTTCTCATATTATTGTCATGTGATAAAGATAAGAAAGGAGATCCCAGATCCTGCTTGAGATATAATGGTAAGTATATCTCTTACTTTGAAAGTGATTAAGGGAATGAACTTTCAGTGTTGACAAGGCAAGATAACTTTGATATAAAAATTCCTAAATCAAAGTAAAATATGTATACAAATATATGTAAATTTCTTATTTCAGATTATCCTCATTAAACCACTCAAAACTATAATAAATAATAACCAGTAAAATATCATAGATTGGATCCATGGTCAAGATATTGTACTTGCAGTTAGACATATAATGTATGTGGTTTCAATGTGCAAGTTTCCTCATAATAATGAGGAATGACAATTAAATTGACAATAGGACAACATCCTAGGATTTGTGTGTCTCTATAGTCTTGATCTCTGATTGAATATACTTTGGAAGTGACATGTCGATGATGATTGTAATTGTCAAACAATCCTTATAAAATCTAAGAAGATGTTCTAGCATATAGATATGCTCTCGACATTTAATCATGAATGACATGGTTCACTACATCATGCAGAATGGTGGCTCTATGAGAGATGATATATTCAAAATGTTTGAATACCTACCTGAACCAAAGTCTTTAAGAGTTAAGACGTATGTAGATACGATGAGTGTCATCATTCTACTATCTATACTCAAGTCATTCATTAAGATTCATAATAATCATATTGTATGAATTGAATGAAGCATTTATAAATGTTGAAATACTCTTATATTGAAGTCCTTTGAATTCAACATAAGAGATCCTTTGTTTTAAGCAATGGTTGTTTATAGATGAAGGGAGTACAGTGGAAGCATGGGTTGGACCCAATTAAGAAGGAAAGTCAAAGAGTTGATTGTACTTCTGTGACTTCCATATGACATCCAAAGAGTTAGATGAATGCCAATACTACAACAAGCTGATGTGTTGATAGTATGACTATTAAGTCTATCTAGAATACTTAGAGAAGGACTCGGATAGTTCATTAGAATAATCTACAATCTACATATAATCATTGAAATTAACTTTCTTATTTAATAAGATCGAAGTCTGATAATTGTATCTCATTCTTCTAATAACACTTGCAATTTATTGCATATGTTTTAGAAGACTAAAAAAATTTGATCTTGAGGTTTAATAGTCATCCACATGGATATTGGTGTAATTGTTGCAACAATCTCTATTGGATAGATAGACTTCATAATTTCAGTGGGAGTGCCCTTAGTCTTAGAGAATGTCTTTATGACCTAGATATTAGAATACATTCATTGTTTATTTCTAAATGTTGGGAATAAATATGAATTCTGGAATAGACCTATCATAAAGAGTTATGATGGATATATTTCAGATAGTATTCTGACATCTGGAGGACTCTACCAAATTAGAAAATTAATGAATGGTTCATTAACATTTTTAACGCTGAAATTAAATCTTTAAAATATCAATAGGAGGATGAGGATCATTTGACAATGATCTGGCATCTAGCCTTGGACATTTTTCTATTGATGAATACACTAGTAAGAGAAAAAAGTTTAGATTGTCTGAAATTTCAAATCTTAATACTTGTCAATATTGTACTAAAAGTAAAATATCCAATACACCCTTCTATGAGAATGGTGTAAGATGTCAAAGTATTAAAGATCTCATACATGTTGATGTTTGTGGATCATTTATATCATGATAAATATTGATGATATGTGATATCATTCGATGATTATTTGTGATATGAGATTTCTTCCCTTCACCTTAGAAACCTTTGAAATGTTCAAAGATTTCACAATTTTGATTTAGAACCAAAGTTTTAAGGAAGATGAAATGAATTTGATCTAATCTTAGTAGCAACTACCTATTATATGGATTCAAGGAATACCTTATGAAGATAGTAATATCATTCCTATCTCATTCCTCTGATAAACCTAAACTCAATAGAGTTGTAGGGAGATATAATTGATCATGTGTGAAATGATTTGATCAATGATGAATCTACCATAATTATCTCTTAGTTTCCAAGGTATATATGTAGTAGAGACTACAATATATATCCTTAACAAGATTCCATGCGGATCTAAACCCGAAAACCCTCATAAGCTATGGTTTCAAACCTAGCCTAGTGTTGGACACTTAAGGATATAGGGTTGCTTGGTCCATGACCATGTCATGGATGCAAGTAAGTTAGAATCTAGCATACGAGAGTGCTACTTCATTAGGAAAATAAAGGATAGTATTGGATGCCTACTTTATGACCTTGATATTCTTAAAAGATTTCATCTCTAAGGATATGATTCTTAGAGGATGAATCTCTTGAGAATCAAGATGAAAATGAAGTGAAGGAACTCAATTAATCTTGAGAAGATAATGAGGCTCCTGAAATCAGAAATTAAAAGGGAAATTAAAGATGAAACACTAATACCTGTAATAAAATAAAGGGATAAATATTACATTTAGGTCCCTGGGAGGACCTAAATGTAAATAATAAAACCCGCCTAGGGTCCTTTGCAATTTTCCCATTTGCGCGTAGGGACCTTTTTACAATTCTTCAAAACCTGGAGGGCCTCCCTATAAAATACCCAGGCACGCACGCGAGGCACGTGCCTGGGGACCAAAATGCAATTCATTAAAAATTCCGGGTCTTTTCTGCAATTTACCCAACACCTCACGTGCGCTGCACGTAAGGGGCTAGGCTCGAGAGGAGGCTCAGCTTCGGGTCCACGTGGCATCTGTCTGTGGTTCGGATTGAAGCTCGGATACCCCGAGCCTATTGGTCTGGAGGAGAGGCTCGGGGTGCCACGTGGTTTTATCTCGACCGTCCGATCATGAGGATCGGATGGAGACTGTAGCACCTTCTTCCTCCGTGACCCACCGAAGTAGGCGGGGCTCCGGCGAGGTCTATGGAGCTCCTCCGCCTGCCGCAGACATGCCTGATGGTCGGAGAAGCTAGCTGGGGATGTCACGAAGACGATGGGACTCCGGCAATGCTCCAAGGCTGATCGGAGCTGCGAGTTGAAGAAGCGTCGCCGGAGGAGAAGATCGTGAAGATGCTCCGGTCTGAACTCCGGCCAATGAACCTGTAAATTGTTAAAGGGATAGCCGAAGCGTGCGCATGAGGGTTTGTGAGTGAGCTGAGGGCCATGGGGTGGCTGGAAGCCAGGGCCCGGGGTCTCCTTCTCCGGCGAGGCGGCGAAGGAGGTGATCGGAGTGTTCGGGGTTCTGGAGAACGGGAAGGGGGTCGGCGAGGATGCTGGAGGTGTGACGGAGGTGGTAGAGTGTGTGGTGGAGGGGGTAGGTGACTGAAGGAGGCGTAGTAAATCAGAGAAGTTGAAGAAAAACCAAGACAAAATGTCTCCTCGCCAGAGCGAGGAGTTGGCGGAGGGAACTTGCTTGGGATGAGGCTCGGAGGAGCCCCGGGGTCGTTGCCCAGCTGGTCAGCAAGCCAGCGAGCTCGACGGAGCTTGGAAGCGTCCGCTACTCGATGGAGGAGCACCGAGGGTCGACACCGGCAAGTACCCATCGTTGCCTCGACGTTCCGCCCCTCCGCTGTCACCGGAGGGGCGGAGGAAGCTAGGAGATGACCCAATAACGGTGGACAAGGTGCAGCGGTGGCGGAGATGGCGATTTATAGGAGGAGGTGGTCGGGGGTTACAGTGTCGGCGAGGCGTTTTTGAGCGAGGAATAAATGACGAGGGGGGTAATGGCGAGGGGATTTGACGAAGGCGCGAGGATGGCGGAGGACATGGCTTCATGTAGGTGGCATTATGAGCGAAAGGAGGTTACTGGTGCGGTGGCTAAAAAAGGAAGGGGGAGGAGGTTCGACGAGGCGTAACGCCTGGGCAAGGGAGTTACTCGAGGAAGAAGATGATGGAGGGCCGTTGGATCTAACGATCCAACGGCTGCGGTTGGAGTGCTTGCGGAGGGCCATTATCAGATCATCGGGATCTGATCGTGTGGCTGGGAGAGAGGCGGGTGTGAGTGGTTAGGATCGGTCGGTGGGAGAGATCCAACTGTGAGGGATAGATAGGCGACGTGGCCAGTTGATGGGCATTAGATAGATGTAGGATCAGAGGGCTGTGGTGAGGGGTGACGTGGCAGGTTGAGGGGCTTTGGATGGGGATGAGATCGAGCAGTTAAGGGTGAGGCGCGGGATAACGGCTGTGATCAGATCAGGGAAATCGATCCAAGGGCTGGAAATGAAGCGCAGATGGACAGTGAGGATGGAGGTGATCAGGAGGATCCTACGACCCAGGAGGGGTGCCAGGTGTCAGAAGAAGAGGCGGGCTACGTGGGCGGCCCAGGGGGCGCCACGTGGCCCAATGAGAAAATTCAGAAATTAATTATAAAGAAAAATAGAAAAGAAATAGTTAGAGGCCGAATTTGGAAAAAGTCAAAACATGAAAGTTGCTCGTCTCGATGAGATCTACAACTTTCATGTTGCTCAAAGAGCCAAAAGCGGTCATCTGTACAAAAGATATTTTTTGGGGTATTTTCAAGGGGATAAAAACACCAAGTTTGTGGTTTTGATTTGTTTTTGCATTTTTTTTATCTTTTTAAGGGTCAGTGATTTATAGACAAGTTATCTACCTAATTTTTAGGGGTTTTTGAGTGATAAAATAGATACCAAAAAATAAGGGAAATTAAATACAATAAATTATAGATAATTATACACAATATAGTACAAGATAAAATCAAAGAATTAAAGGTGATTTTATTGGATTAATTAAGACATGGGTTTTAATAGAGAGTTTTTAGCATGATGAATACGAGATTCATCATACCCCTATACTTAAACCATGCTCGTCCTCGAGCATCTAAAGAATGAAGGAGTCGGATTAATTCCTGACAGTGCGCGTGAAAAATTCAAGGCTTGATCTTTCGAAGACCCTTGACCTAAGTGATCCTAAAATTCTGGGTTTATCCAAGCCTTAGTCAGAAGGAATCCAACTTCTCTGATTATCAGACTCTCTTTTTGTACATATAATATAAGGATATGACATTTAGTGTACTGCATTTCATGAGAGCCGAGTCGATGCATCACCCAAAGTTCCAGTCCCAAAGATCTTCCTCTAGACCTAATCCTCAATACTAGAGAATAAGTATGTTCTTGCTTTAGTCCACCGTCTCATTAGTTTGTCAGACTTTGAAATGTTGATGGACGACCAGATGATGGAGGTACTGGGATTGTATCTAATTTTCTCACCCTCACATTGGAACAAGGGGCCTCTCGTGTGCCTTTTACTCAACACATTTATATTATTATTTTGTTGATCAATGTGTCCGTCAAGAGAGTTGGAGTCGTCTGCACTTGTTTTTCTGGGAATACACCGGGGTATGTCTTTTCTGAGTATCTAAGATACCTTCGACACCCAGACTTGTATCGCTTACGATGCATGGCCCTTTTTGTGGTGTCAGCCCGACTCCTTGGTCCTAATTAGCGCTTGGTCCAAGTGGACACTTTGAAAATGTTTGGGAGCGCTCGCCATTGGTGGAAGCTCATTTGGAATTTGACTTTGGATTTAGAGCTTTTCTTTGACATTTCATTTCTTTTGTTGGCTAGCTCCACTGCTTTTACCAAGAGATTGGCGCAAACTGATCAACAAGTTCCTTTAAATTTCATCACACCCTGGCACTTTTAGGCAAATATCCAAGAGATAGCATATGAATCTTGTTCACATACTGGCTAGGGTTTTGCTGACACTCAGGTTTTCTGAAGCCTTCATTAACTTTATCCCATCCTCGAATATCATTAGATCGGGTCTTAAACTCATTTCTCTGGTCCTAGTTCCTCAAGTGATATCTCATCTCAGCTCATCAATCATGCAGTTGTGGAAGTGACTGTGCTGATCATATTTTCTTAACGGTAGAGATGAAGAGTGTAATATAGCACTCAAATCTTTCAAACCAGAGGAGTGTGGATATTTAAGTCATGAAAACCCTAATGACTAAGGCATGTTAACTCAGACTCTCAAGATCTCAGATATCCAGTGTCCTCAAAATCCTCAAGCCTTGCGTGAGTGTGAATGTGTCAGGAATACACCAACTCCTTGGGTTAGTGAATTTTTGTGCGATTTTTATCTTTTGCAAATTTTTATGGGTTTTAATTTTCATTTTTTTTAATTCCTCGGAGAGACAATGACTGACCCAGGCTCAAATAAAAGTATACACTTTCAGCCAGTATGGGTGTAAGTACGGGCCGAGGCCCGTGTTACTTGAGGACGGGGCCGTATGCGATGTCCTCTAAACCACCCACTCTGCTAAGGGAGACCGAGGTTCCCTCACTGAAAATGCTTACTAAACCTAGTAGTCAGAATCAACCTCCAAGAAAGATTTTTAATTTTTCAAATTTTTTTAATATAGGAATATTTAAAAAAAATTAATCCCTCAATTTTTAATTTTTACAAGTTTTTACTCAGTTCCAAAGGTTACCAGAACCCAGCCCGAAAAATAAAATTTTAAAATCTTTAAAAACGCAGGCTAAGGCTAAAGTAATATACAATAATATACGGTATACCCCCCTATACTTAAAATTTGCTATGCCCTCATAGCACAAGTGCCATGAAGCCACGGCTCGGTTCAAGTACAGGGTGATATAGCGGAACTGAGGAGGAGGGTTCCCCTATACTTAGGCCAAAATCGGCCTAAGCACAAGAAGACAGAACGAGGGAGGGATGAATAGGCAGGTCCCCCCTATACTTAGGCTACAAATAGCCTAAGTAAGGTCTGCGTTGGGGGGGAGGGGGTTCGTGAAGAATAGATACACACAGAGAGAGAGAGAGAGATAGAGAGAATGAATAGTATACAGTGGAGGGTAGGGTGAGTTATGTGCATGTGTCAGTGTAGGTGTGTGTGTGTGTGTGAGCGGGGGGGGGGGGGTATTTTTTTTGAGTACAATGTGCAAGACTGAAAATAAATATGCAGATGCAATGTTTTTTTTCCTTTTTTTTCTTTTTTTCTTTTTTTTACAACATGCAATGCAATTTTACTGACAAAAATCCTAGAATTTCTTCATGGCTTCTTTTGCGGCCTCTTCAGCGGAAGCTCCCGACTTCGCGCCTCCATGACGATCAGGCGTCCCCGATTTTCAAGGGCCCTACCACAAAAGAGAAAAGTTAGAAACTCAGAGAAATTAAATCAACAAATAATATGCAAAGAAATGATGCATGAAATGAGGACCTGAAAATTTTGAAAATAATAAAAAAATCAAAATCTAAAAATTAAGCAAAGCCATATCCCCGGCAACGATGCCATTTGATGAACGCAAAATTCGCCTCTATAATAATGTGAAAATATGTCGTAGTACAGGAGACGAATTCGGTTCAGCAAAAACCACAGACTTTGAATGCTATGGAATATTTATGCTTGGCAAGTCTACCAAGGTCGAACACAGGGACACAGCTGCCTAATTCAGCTATTGAATTTTGATTCATGAAGTTCAATGTCATTTAATCTCAATTTCAAGTCCATATGCAATTTACGATGCACTATGTTATTTACAAGGCTATGCCATGATGCATGCAATTTTTTTTGGTTTTTATGCAAGTTGAAGTGATGCATGGGTAATTAGTGCAAGAGAATAATTATGCCAAATAAAACCTTCAATTATACCCTAAAATGTGAGCAACGTAATACAGAATGAAATTAGAGCCAATTTGAACACATCATTAAAAATCGGTCATCAAATCAAGCAAGACAAGTAGAGCATGGTCCCATTTTTCACATAAAAAATCACTTAAATTAAAACAATGTCAAATGAGACAAATAAGTATGCTAGAATGTAGAGGACAAGATAAGGATCAAAACGACACTAAAATCATGCAATTCGGACCTACGATGCTCAAGTTATGCTAAAAACAGTGCAAGGGCATAATTGTAAAAAAAATGCAATAAAATAAAGGGATAAATATTACATTTATGTCCCTGGGAGGACCTAAATGTAAATAATAAAAACCGCCTGGGGTCCTTTGCAATTTTCCCATTTGCCGCAGGGACCTTTTTGCAATTCTTCAAAACCTGGAGGGCCTCCCTGTAAAATACCCAGGCACGCACGTGAGGCACGTGCCTGGGGACCAAAATGCAATTCATTAAAACTTCCGGGTCTTTTCTGCAATTTACCCAACACCTGCTGGGCGTGAGGCGCCTGGCGACGGTGAACGATGCTCTCTTGCTCAAATGGGCGGCGAGAATTTGGGGTAGGGAGGACAATTTCTTGTTAAACTGTCTGAGGGTTGCGGCTGGGGATGGCTTTGTTTCTACTTTTCGTGGAGATTATCAGGGCCAACCATCAACTTTTTGGCGAGGGGTGATGGACGCTCTTAACCGCAATCGCTCTTTATTTTCTATTAAGCTCTGTGATGGAAATTTGATTCGTTTCTGGGAGGACGACTGGACGGGAAGGGGGCCCTTACGGAATCTCTTCTCCCGCCTTTACGCTTTGGTGCCCAACAAGGATGTAACGGTGGCCTGTTGCTGGGATGGGCGTGCTTGGTGCCCTCCAATTTCTGAGCTCTTGTCGGATTAGCGGACGCACGATTATATCTATCTCATTTCCACTCTTGATGAAGCCCCCGTGCCTTCTCGGGGCCGTGACTATTTGGCTTGGAAGAATGGGTCCTTCTCTGTGAGGGGCTAGGCTCGGGAGGAGGCTCAGCTTCGGGTCCACGTGGCATCTGTCGGTGGTTCAGATTGAAGCTCGGATACCCCGAGCCTATTGGTCTGGAGGGGAGGCTCGGGATGCCACGTGGTTTTATCTCGACCGTCCGATCAGGAGGATCGGACGGAGACTGTAGCACCTTCTTCCTCCGCGACCCACCAGAGTAGGCGGGGCTTCGACGAGGTCTATGGAGCTCCTCCGCCTGCCGCAGACACGCCTGATGGTCGGAGAAGCTAGCTGGGGACGCCGCGAAGACGATGGGACTCCGACGATGCTCCAAGGCTGATCGGAGCTGCAAGTTGAAGAAGCGTCGCCGGAGGAGAAGATCGTGAAGATGCTCCGGTCTGAACTCCGGCCAATGAACCTGCAAATTGTTAAAGGGATAGCCGAAGCGTGCGCGTGAGGGTTTGTGAGTGAGCTGAGGGCCGTGGGGTGGCTGGAAGCAAGGGCCCGGGGTCTCCTTCTCCGGCGAGGCGGCGAAGGAGGTGATCGGAGTGTTCGGGGTTCTGGAGAACGGGAAGGGGGTCGACGAGGATGCTGGAGGTGTGGCGGAGGTGGTAGAGTGTGTGGTGGAGGGGGTAGGTGACTGACGGAGGCGTAGTAAATCAGAGAAGTTGAAGAAAAACAAAGACAAAAGATCTCCTCGCCGGAGCGAGGAGTTGGCGGAGGGAACTTGCTTGGGATGAGGCTCGGAGGAGCCCCGGTGTCGTTGCCCAGCTGGTCAGCAAGCCAACGAGCTCGGCGGAGCTTGGAAGCGTCCGCTACTCGGCGGAGGAGCACCGAGGGTCGACACCGGCAAGTACCCATCGTGGCCTCGACGTTCCGCCCCTCCGCTGTCACCGGAGGGGCGGAGGAAGCTAGGAGATGACCCAATAACGGTGGACAAGGTGCAGCGGTGGCGGAGATGGCGATTTATAGGCGGAGGTGATCGGGGGTTACAGTATCGGCGAGGCGTTTTCGAGCGAGGAATAAATGACGAGGGGGGTAATGGCGAGGGGATTTGACGAAGGCGCGAGGATGGCGGAGGACATGGCTTCGTGTAGGTGGCGTTATGAGCGAAAGGAGGTTACTGGTGCGGTGGCTAAAAATGGAAGGGGGAGGAGGTTCGACGAGGCGTAACGCCTGGACAAGGGAGTTACTCGAGGAAGAAGATGATGGAAGGCCGTTGGATCTAACGATCCAACAGCTGCGGTTGGAGTGCTTGCGGAGGGCGACGATTAGATCATCAGGATCTGATCGTGTGGCTGGGAGAGAGGCAGGTGTGAGTGGTTAGGATCGGTCGGTGGGAGAGATCCAACGGTGAGGGATAGATAGGCGACGTGGCCAGTTGATGGGCGTTAGATAGATGTAGGATCAAAGGGCTGTGGTGAGGGGAGACGTGGCAGGTTGAGGGGCTTTGGATGGGGATGAGATCGGGCAGTTAAGGGTGAGGCGCGGGATAATGGCTGTGATCAGATCAGGGAAATCGATCCAAGGGCTGGAAATGAAGCGCGGATGGATAGTGAGGATGGAGGAGATCAGGAGGATCCTACGGCCCAGGAGGGGCGCCAGGTGTCAAAAGAAGAGGCGGGCTACGTGGGCGGCCCAGGGGGCGCCACATGGCCCAATGAGAAAATTCAGAAATTAATTACAAAGAAAAATAGAAAAGAAATAGTTAGAAGACGAATTTGGAAAAAGTCGAAACATAAAAGTTGCTCGTCTCGATGAGATCTACAACTTTCATGTTGGTCAAAAAGCCAAAAGAGGTCATCTGTACAAAAGCTATTTTTGGGGGTATTTTCAAGGGGATAAAAACACCAAGTTTGTGGTTTTGATTTGTTTTTGCATTTTTTTATCTTTTAAAAGGCCAGTGATTTATATACAAGTTATCTACCTAATTTTTAGAGGTTTTTGAGTGATAAAATAGATACCGAAAAATAAGGGAAATTAAATACAATAAATTATAGGTTAATTATACACAATATAGTACAAGATAAAATCAAAGAATTAAAGGTGATTTTATTGGATTAATTAAGACAGGGGTTTTAATAGAGAGTTTTTAGCATGATGAATACGAGATTCATCACGGAGTGACTGATAATCTTACATGACTATTTTTCTAAATAGCCTACGATTGTCACATAAGTGAGGGTTTAAATGATTAGCCCATTAATAGCTCTTTGGGCTAGTGGGAGATTCTTGGACATGCGAGCCCATGACAAGCCATTATACAATAAATGTTATTGGAAATATCATTCCCTGATCTTAAATGAAGAATAACTAATTTGCATAATAGGTCCCTTAATACAATTAAGGTTGTGTACCTGACCATCTTAATGATCATACGACCGTTGATTCAATAGTTGAATCTTAGAGGCTGGGTGCTTGGATGAATAACTAAGGAGTTAGACTGGGGACTCACCAAGCACCGTCAAATAATTGTTAAGAGATGATCTCCAACCTGAGTAAGAGATGGCAATACTTTCTCATTAGGTTGATATCTAACCGGCCTCTTGATGCAGGTCCTCTGCATGGGAATGGAGATTCGGAGGTGTCAGATTAGTTAGGTCAAAGAGTTGACATAACGTGATCGAGATAACCAAAGTCCTATGTCGTATACTATCATGACATAGGCACACATCCTCTGACCGAAGACAGATGTGTTACTATATGTCTTAGTATATATATTTGGTAGACCAATAAGTTGATGACCTAACCAAGGTCTATACACTGGCAAGCCGGTGTGCATATGAGGGCATCTGAGTAATACGATCTTTCAAAGAGATCATACATGTTCACTTGTGAACCGGAAGACACGAGCTCACTCATGAGGTATTGGGACCGATCGAATTCCATGCATGGTCGTCGTGCTTTGGAAGCATGCCAAAATTTGTAGGTATGATATATGCTTTTGGAAAGCATATGATCGATACGAACTCCCAATGACCAAGAATGAGAAACTTGGTGATGAAACCCCAAAGATGACCGTGTAAAATTGATCTATATCTTCAGGTTTATCACAAGTCTTCCAATATGTAGGATGTACATGTATTAGAAATACCCGAGGGTGATGTGATCATAAACGATTGTATAACCATGACGCTTCCATTCCGAGGGAGTGATGAAACATGTCGGGATTTTACTGACTCCTCTCAGTAGAGAAGTAATCTGATCTTGGTCCAAGTGTTGGACATTGATCTGAATGTGATTCAGATGCAATGAGAAGATTAGATTTATGGACTTGATTTCAATCAAGCATCTATAAGAGGTCTATGAGATCTGGATTTGAGATGTGATCTCAATATCCAAGTCACTATACATGGAACGTACAATCGCCCTGTCCTTATCTTCAAGTATCCGCGGAGAAAGCATATTATTCTTGAAAGGGTTCAAGAATAGTTCCATTGTTGAATTATGTCTAAGCTTGATAAATGGATAATTAAATGTGATTTAAATATCATGAATAATGTGGATTTGATTCATATTATTTGACAGCATGAGAATGATAATCTAATATAATTAAATGTGATTTAATAATTATGAATATGAATAATGTAGATAGCACTATCCGATTATTCATATATATTATAAATATGATTTATAATATATATAGGAAGACTATTGTGATTTATATTTGTTGATTAATTATTGATGTGAATTGGATTCACATTGGATGATCAATTGAAAATATAACTTACATTTTTTAGGGGTGTAAATGTGATTCACAATTTTCCAATGGCATGATTGCAATATTTACAATATATATTTGAATTATTTTTTTGTGAAATAATTTGCAACAAGTGTTGTTGTAAATCTCGGAGATATCGTGAGATAATAAGATCTTATGAGATAATGATAACATTAACTCATTCCATCCTAAGAGGGTGGGCAACCACCAACTTCCATTAGGAGTGGGTGGCCATCCCCCCTTTTTAGGGATGAGGGTAATCTTCTCTCCCTTTATATCCAATATTAATTGATTTATCAATATATATTAATTTGAATTAAATTAATTATTGTTGTGTTTTTACAACAATATCATGGCCATTGAAAGAAACACAAATCAGTGTCATCCATTGATTTTGTATTGTCCATGGATTGAGATCCATGTACTCCCAAAACCCTATATAAGAAGAGGCACCCCTTGCTCTTCGAAGTTAGAACAACACAACTCCTCTCTCTCTCTCACATTCTCACACCAAGTCCTCTCTCTCCTTTAGTGGCCATTCACTCTATCCCTAGAGAGAAGGTCGCCAACGCCGTCACATCATCGTTGTGCTGCTGCTTCGACAACTCTTGGATCTCCACCTTCTTTGTCTCGCTTGTGAAGAAGACTTTCGATCTCGTGAGATGAGATCAAGAGATCCATTGCTTGGATTAACGACTTGGATTGCGAGAAGCACACGACTCATCTCTGTGCTCGCAAGCATCTCCTCCGACGGATCGGACTTGAGACAGGTGGTCTCTTCTCTTAGAGGCTCGATCACAACCATACTACAAGAGGTATTCCTTTATCTACTATGTGGTTAGATGAAACGATCCAAGAAGTGTTCTTGGATCATGTAGTTTCATCGATTAAAATTTTTTAAATTCCATTGCACCGAGCTACTAGCGTGACTATCACTCTTGATCGTATATGATGCGATCCTCACGCTTCCGTTATGCGCTTAAGGATTCTTCCATATCCTTCACACATCACCCTCTTATATTCCTAATACCTATACATCATGCATACAAGAAGACCTGGAATAAACTGAATATTTTAGATCTTATTTAGATTGTCTCCTTCATGGTTTTATCATTAAGTTTTTTTTGATCATTGGGAGTTGGTATCAATCATATACTTTCCAAAAGCATATACCATACCCAGGTAGTAATCATATAATTTCCAAAAGCATATATCAAACCTACAAATTCGGTCAAGCTTCCAAAGCGAGATGATCGTGCATGGAATTTGATTTCCAATATCTAAAGAGTGAGCTCATGTCTTCCGGTTTAGTAAAGAACATATAAGATCCCTTTGAAAGATCGTATCACCCATATGCCCTTGTATGCACACCAGCTCACCGGTGTATAGACCTTAATTAGATCATCAACCTATTGATCTACCAATTGTACATACTCAAACATATAGTAACTCATTTATCTTAGGTCAGATGATGTATGCCTATATCGTGACAGCATACGACATAGGTCTTTGGCTATCTCGATCTCGTTAAGTCAACTCTTTGACCCAATTTATCTAACACCTCCGAATCTCTATTCCTATGCAGGGACCTGCATCAAGAGGTCGGACATATATCAACCAAAAGAGAAAGGATTTCCTACTCAGGATGGAGATCATCTCTTAATAATCATTTGACGATGCTCGATGAGTCCTCAATCTAACTCTTTAGGTATTCAATCAAGAACCAGCCTCTATGATTCAACAATTTTATCAACAGTTGTATTATCATTAAGATGACCATGATACATAACCATAATTGTACTAAGGGACCTATTATGCAAGTTAATTATTTTTCATTTCAGATCAGGGAATGGTAATTGTAATAACATTTATTGCATAATGGCTCGCTATGAACTTGCATGTCCAACAGTTTTCTGCTATGGATCATATCTGTATGCATGCTTTAGAATATTTTTGTCCTATTGACATATCAATAATTGCAAAAATCACAAGGATTTACCAATAGTCTAATATATGTCCATTCAATGATATATGAACTATGAATGCTTGATACGATCTAAAGATTGTAGTGTTTCTGGAACCCTAGTGATGCTACTCATTGATGTTGCTTTAGTTGACATGTTTTGGTGGAGTTAGAAGCAAATTGGATAAGAATTCTAAGTTGCTTGTTCAAAAACTTCTTGAACGAATGCCATCATATTAGTAAGTAAGCCAATAAAAGCATGGTGGCTTTCTTAAGTATTCGTCCTTCTGTTTGGCAATGCAACAAGATTGTACATTTTTAATATGCTGCTGAGCGGAAGTTGACAAGTGTTATTATCATTTGAATAGGACAACTAGAAAATCCATGGGTATCTTTTAAGAAATCAATGTGGTATGTAGACCAATATGATAGGTCTTAAATGCACATATATTTTTGTATGCAATGCTATTTTTTTCCACACCACTTCATAGCCTCTTCAACTCAAGAAGGTTGGTCTATAACTTAATTGCAAGCATGCTCTTCTATGTTTCTTTTACTCTGATTCTCGAGATATTGGTGTTCACCATAAGGCCACATGTATGAGCTATGTTAGTTGTTACTTGACCATTCCTAACAATTTAGAACTGGAGTCTGACTTAACAATCTAGAACATCATCCTTAGAAACTTTAATCGATTCTTGATTTGATCATTCTCATGTGCGTCCATGAAATTTGAGTGACTCTTAAAAGCTTTTAATACTTATGATATATTTAATGTCAAGACATGGACACATATGCAAATCCTTTAGTTGTTTTTAGATCAACAATGCTCATAGTAGGACATGTATGGACCTCTATGTGTTTGCCACACCATATCGCCTACTAGATCTGTGTATTATATCTATGTTCAACGAACAATTTTCTTACTGGGCTCAAGTTCATACCACAATGATTATCTTAAGTGGAATGTGGGTAGTGAAGTAGTTGCTTCCAAGGGGAATGTACCCTTGGGGCTCTGGGTAGAAGCATAGAGAGTTGCGATCCCATCTGCTACTACGTAGTTGCGACGGTTGGAAGACATGTTGCTTGGCACACTGAGAAGTCACCACGTGGTGCTCAGCCTCAGCACTTGCGTGCCTTTAGCCTGGTGCTTCGAGTGCATGCCAAGTTGCCATGGTTAGTGGTCTAGTGTTTCGCTTGTTCTCTTAGAGCTAACACTCGTGTACAGGCTGGTGTAGGCCACATTGGTTAGTATTCCCAGTGGGAGCACTAAGAGTGTAGTTAATGAAGTTGGGAATAAAATATAATTCTCCTGTGCATAAGGAGGATTGTGTTATTCGTGGTGATTCAGTAACGGTAAGAATGTCGTTCCCTACACTACGTGGACTCTTACACGTGGGTAGTGGACTTGAGCAGTTTGTGATGGTTCATGGGTTGGAATTTGCTTTGGGAATCTAAGTTACAATCTTACAAATGAAGCCAAGTGAACGCGTTGGGAACTTAGTTAGGATACATTGTACCCCAACGCATGCCTACATAGGATCCCCAACCCTTAGGCCTTCTTCTTGTCTTAGAGTCTTAGTGTGAGATCTCTCCAGCCAAGACCACAAACTATCCTCGAAGCTTGGTTGATGCATATCAAATAATAATGATTACAATTTTTTTAACTGTGAGGATGGTTTGTCCAATTGTTTCTTTTGCACACTTTTATTTATATCTTACTTGTTATAATTTTATGTCGCACCGAGCAACTTTGCTCATAACGTACATGTGTGGATCCCTAGGTTCTCAGCAAAAGATGCAACAATCAGCGACACTTGTTCACTTGGATCTACTTCTTTTTGTGTAGCTACATGGCTTCCTTTTTGGGGTACAATTACTTGTAGTTTTCACTCTTTATACCTTACTTGTAGCATTTTGGAAGACATGATATGTACCATGCATGCTTGGAATATTTTTTGGAAAGCGTACATGTAACATATTTTTGTGGAAATGGATGAGATTGTAATGAAATGCATTGATGGATATGCTATGAATGTATGGAAAATTTTTAGTTCCATTATTTATGCTATTTTCTCCTACTTCATATTATATTTTGTATTTTGAATGTGGAATGTTATGTGCATGGAATCGATTTTTTGAGTACCTGGATCCTAAGCGGGACGGACGTCGTAGTTTGGTATTAGAGTAGTGGTACTCCATTCCATTCCACGTGTATCATTCCTTATTGTTGTTCGAAATACATAATAGTGTTAGTAGTCTTCTGACCCAACACAAATGAAAAGGAGAACTGTATATTTTATATCCATGTCCATTATGTCTCTCTTAAGTAAAGCAAGTATTATTGTTGTGGTTCTTTATGCAGAACCATGCCGTCACGTGTAGATCTAGATGTTGCGCAGTAGCTAGCCTTCCTTGTCCATGCCATGCTAGGCATCCAACAACGCCAAGAGGCGAATGAGCAACAAATTCAGTAGTAGGATGACTCCTCCTATCATCCCTCTCACGACGGGGATGAGAGCGTCAACTTGTCATTCTCTATGGAGCTTGAGAAGATGGAGGATACTGATGCTTGTAGAGGAATCAAAGCACATACGCGGCATACCAGCAGGTGATGATACCACAGTTCTTTGCTACCACCCCCTAGCAATGCAGAGCTATGTATGGCGCATGTGGCCAAAGTTCTAAGGATGATACATGCACATGAGGATATTTAGATGTCTTTTACAGAGTACTCTCGTGTTGGGTACGCAAAGTGGTGGTGGAATGTCACCAAGGAGCCCCTGACCAAGCCCATCACTTGGGAGGTCTTCTTCGACGAGTTCCACACAGAGTTCTACCTGGACCATTGGGTAGAGGACCAAAGGAGAGAGTTCGATGAGCTGACATAGGGGTCAATGACGATCCAAGAGTACATGATCCGATACACAGAGTTGTCTCATCATTCCCCATCTACGATGACTTACCCACATGAGAACTTGCAGAAGTTCATCCGAGGAATGCACAAGGATGTTTAGGACAAACTCTCTACTTTGGAGCTTACCTCCATCAAGGAGGTTACTGCAAAGGCAACGAAGTGGGAGGCCACACAACGCCAATTACAGGGAGGTCAGTCACAGGTAGCTCCACCCCAGCTTAGCAGGGTTGAACATAAGGACTTCTCTCGATTCTGTATAGACCGTCGCCACCAACCGCTAATGATGACATCAACATCTATCATATTTACGTCATTCCCTACCTTGAGGCAAGTCTTGGCAGGCCGTGGTTCCGTTGCTTCTCATCCCCCTAAGAAGACATAGAGTCGTACACCTGGGGATGATAATTTGCTTCTGGAGTGAGCTGGTCACAGGAAGGTAGCCATACATGTTACTATTGTTGACAACCGGGACACTTCAAGGCCCAATACCCATTACGTGCCAGCATCTCAGGAGCGCAGCAACATCAATAATAGAGTGGAAGACCAACTGGGTCTTCCAGACAACTTCAGGGCTCAAGATCCCACCGAGGACGTCGTGACTTTCAACGAGCCCCACAACAGGCAACCAGTGCTATGGGATCTAGTGCACCATCATGAGGACAACGAAATGCAGTGACACAATAGTAGGCTCATGCATTTGGATCAGTCATCGGAGGTATGATTTCACCCTATGGGATTTCCTTACATGCATTGTTTTATTCAGGAGCTACATATTCCTTCCTTTCACATCGTATGGTGTCCACATTAGGCACTAAGTGATGGAGGTTGCTTCCCCGTACTACATCAAGGGCCCAGGGGGCAATTGTTTAACATCCGCCAGGCAGTGGAGGATGTAGTTGTGCAAATAGGTGGGCACAAGATGCCTGCATTCCTACTGTTGATCCAGTTAGAGGACCCTGACATCATCTTAGGCATGGACATGCTGGAGAGGCACCACACATGCTTGGACTATTTGCGAAGACGATGGTTTTTGAATTACCTAGAGTTCTGCCATTTCAGTTTGATGGACAAACTTTCAAGGGTGGGATCGAGTGCATCTTCACCTTGAGGGCACACTAGTTTCTCAGCCAGGGTTGTGTAGGCTACCTTACCTACATGGTAGACTCAACGGCGTAGGATCAGATGATCGAGGATGCTAGAGTTGTGCGTGAGTTTCCTGGCGTGTTTCCAGATGACTTACCTAGACTACCACCAGTGAGGGAGATTGAGTTCAAGATCATGTTTTTTCCACACACACAATTGATCTCTATCCCTTCATATAGATTGGCACCTATTGATATCAAGGAACTCAAAGCGTAGTTACATGAGCTGTTGGAGAAAGTTTTCATCTGCCACAGTACATCACATGGGGAGCACTAGTCTTTTTGTGAAAAGGAAGGATGAATCCTCGAGGATATGCATATACTACAGACATTTGAATAAGAGAACAATCAATAATTGCTACCCACTCCCACAGATTGATGACCTCTTCAATTAGTTACAGGGAGCATCGGTATTCTCCAAAATCGATCTGCAATCAGGATACCACCGTTTGAGGATCAAGGATGTAGACGAGATGAAGTCCGCATTTCATGCTAGATATGGTCACTACGAGTTCCTAGTGATTCCATTTGGACTTACGAATGCACCTGCCACATACATGGATTTGATGAACAAAATCTTTCATCTGTACTTGGACAGGTTCGTGATCGTATTCATCGATGATGTTCTAGTCTACTCCCATGATGAGTACGAGCACGAGTCCCATTTGCACACGGTACTAGAGACACTCCGAGAGCACCAATTGTATGCCGAATACAACAAGCGTGAATTCTGCCTTTCTGAGGTAGCATTTCTAGGCCACATGATTTTAGGGGCAGGGGTGTCAGTTGACCACGCTAAGATTGAGGCAATGGCGTCTAGGGAGCAGCCCAAGACAGTTATAGAGATATACGGTTTCCTTGTCCTCGTCGGGTACTATAGGAGATTTATCAGAGGGTTCTCCCAGTTAGCCATACCCCTCACTCAGTTAACGTAGAAGGATGCCCATTTTGTCAAGATTGACAAATGTGAGTTGAGCTTCCGTACGCTCAAGGAGCGGTTGACTTACATGCCCATCCTCACCCTTCTGTCTGGTACCTTAGACTTCACGATTAACACCAATGCTACCAAAGAAGGGTCAGGCGTTGTGCTGATGCAAGGAGAGCAAGTTGTGGCTTACATGTCACGACAGTTGAAGAACCACGAGCACAACTACCCCACTCACGACTTAGAGTTGGTGGACGTAGTCTTTGCACTGAAGATATGACACCACTATTTGTATGGGGTGACATTTGATGCCTTCGCCGACTACGAGAGCCTCAAATACATCTTTGATCATAAAGAGCTGAATATAAGGTAAAGGCAATGGTTGGAGATGTGAAGGACTATGACCATATCATCCTAGTAAGGGGAATGTGGTGGAAGGCACCTTGAGTAGGTGGTCTCACATTGAGGGTTCAATGCTTGGTTGCAGTTGGGATGTGCTCAATAGACTTAGTGAGTGGCATCCATTTGAGGGTACATCCGATGCAGTGACCATACCATCGAAGTATAGTAGTATGTGGATCTATTTGAGGTTTTGGCCTGAGTTTGGAAGGTGGCTTATAGAGTGGCCCTTCCCCTACACCTTGAGGGCATTGATGAATCTCCATTTGATCACCTTTATTCTATCATTTTGGCCTTAAAAACCCTAGCTAATGCATGTAAATAGCATTAATTTGTACAAAATAACATTCATTATTTATTGCATTCATTATGTAAATAATTCTATTTTTGAAGCCAAAATTATAGAATAAAGAGAATAAAAAAAGGAATAAAAAACCGAAGGTATTTTGTGACACTAAACCCCGAGACCAAGTCAAGAATTAAATTGGTCGACAAGGAATAAAGTAGGGGGAGATAAGGGCCAATAAATCAATTTAAATTCCATTTATTCATTCATCAATAATACATATTCTTTATTATATATTCATAAAATAAAGAAAGTTTGGATATGAAATTTGTAAATAATAATGTATAGAAAAAATACAAAATTGATTTCATGTAAAAATAATATATAATGTTCATTTTATACACAAAATAAAAAGCCAAAACCCGAACTTCCGAAACCCATATCTCTCAAATAAAAACTCAAAATGTATCAAAATCAACTTTAATTATATGTAACTTAATAAGCTATTTGACAAAGTGGTTTAATATTTTTTAGAGTTACGGTGTGACCCTGATTGTACAATATACCTGAATAAAATAATCATTTTATTTATTCTTTACTATTCTTATGGCTTTATATTTTTATAATTTTATAAATATTATTTATAATATGTACATATTTAGAATATAATAAACCCATAAATAAAATGCAAAATAAAATAAACCAATATAAATACATAGGTAAAATACCTATGATAAGACATGTAAATAAACAAAGGGGAAAAATATTCTTTCATTCTTTATTCTTTTATATTTTTATACGACTGTAAATATTATTTATATCCTATTAAAAATATAAATATAAAGTAAAACCAAAGAAAATACTTTAAAATAAATAATATAACAAAATACATAGATAAAATACCTGTACTTATACCTATATAATTTATACCCCTATTTATTTAAATATCATCAAAAAATATAATAAAAATATATTTGTACACCAAAAATAAGTTATAAATGTATAAAATAAAATAATAAAATAAAATGCACAAAATAAAATAAAATGTATAAAACATAGATGAATGTACCTATAGATACACCCCTAAAAATTAACTTGTAATAAATAACACAAAAAATAAAAAAAATATATAAAAATACTACATAAAATAATATTTTTTAAAATAGAAAATTAATAAAATCAATTATTATTTTTAATTATTTATTTTTGAATAAATTGGACTCGGTCCGCCTTCTCAGAATTTTCTTCGCCGCTCTGCTGCTCCAATGCCCTCGAGCCCTTCATAAGATCTTATCCTTGATCTTCCTTGATTCACGCCGAAGCCTCAGATCGATTGTACATAATTTAGATTCTTCCCAAACCACCATTCAATAAGGGTGGGGTGCCCAACGATGTCTATAAATAAAACCTCTGACCTCCTCTTCCATTTTGGTCATCACCCAACTCCTAAAACCCCTAAGCCTCAGCCTAGAGTGCATCCTCGAGACATGGGAACATCCCATGAGGTCTGACGAAGGTTGAAGGATGCGAAGGTGCACCCACGACGGACCTCACCGTCTACCCTGCTCCGTGGCCTCCGGCCATGTGTAAGTGATGTACTTTCTTGCTTTTTAGGTAATCTTTAATTCTTGCTTTTTGATTCTGCAATTAGTTTAGTGTTATTCTTGCAATTTAGCATTAAATAAACCCATTTCATATTTCGTTGGAGCTCCGTTCCGGCAAATTCCACACCATGCTTCGCCTGTTTCAACCACCGCCTGACCACCCCATCTTCACATCCCGTCGCTTCTCCAAATCGCGTACCACCTATTCCCCTCAGGTCTGCGCTAGATCTGAGCATTGAGGTCCCTTCCATGGCAGCACGCCGAACCTCCTCCGCACGACTCCATCTCACTGCGAATCCACCCATTTCACCTACCAAAAGCCCTTGGAACCTTTGTATTTCCTTGCTCGTGCTAACCACGCAGGTCCAGGCGGTAGAGGACCCTTTTGCGGGTCAATTTTGCCAATGAAAACTCATCCCAGGTTGCCAAAGCAGTTTGACCTCTAGGAGCTCGATCAATAGCCCCCGGAGCCATTTCAGGTGCCCTGGACCTTTTCTGGAGCTGCCAGAGCGTGCACAGCAAGCCGTAGGAATGTGGGAAGGTTGGAGGAGCGATCTGTGCTCGATCAAAACTCATCGGGGGCGAGTTCTTCCATCATTCTTCCAACCATCTCGTGAACCGTCCGATCATTCGCAACTTCCTAGGTATACAACCATCGTCCAATCTGAGCACTCTCCATCATAGGATCATTTTTGGGGATCTAATATGGACCATTGGACGCGAAGGGGCATCGCGCAATAACCAGAGTCGTTCGTTCCTCCACCTTAATGGGGGTAAATTGCAAATCTTGCCCCAACATTTTTGTATTTATTTATTAGTGTAGTATAAATAAAATGGACTTTTTGCAACTTAGGCCCTTGTAATTATTATTATTTGTATGTAGGTCCTGTCCAGCTCAACTCAGTGAGCTGGACAAATTACAACGAAGTCCTTGTGACTTTTTTGTATTTTTTTAATACAATAAAATTTAATATATGCTATATATTTTGGGAAAATTGTAATTGGGCCCCTGATATTTATTTTATTTGCAGTTATACCCTTTCCAGTTTATGAATTTTGGCATCTGGATTTCATTTATTAAAAATAGCACCTATGCTCTAAAAATCATGCAAAAATAGGGTTAGATTCATACTAACATGTATTTTCATGTCATATTTTTATTTTTGCATTTTTGAATTTTATCATTTATTAAAATTAAATTGAGCATGTTTTTGTCCCTATCTAACTTATAAAATACCAAAAAATATAAAACTTTTTAGAAAAATTCCCATAAAAATATATGTTTTTTATTTTAGTATTTATTTACCCAGACCAAAAATCTCTAAAAATAGAAAAAGAAAATGACTAAAAATCAAAAAGCTCCAAAATCCTTTATAAAAATGTGAAAAATCAATAAAAAAATCCAAAAATATGTTTTTCTATTTCTTAATTTTATATATTGTTATCTACTTATTAAAATTGATTTGAAGAATTTTGGGCCTATTTTGCTATCGATGAGTCTTTGATTCATTACATTATTGAGTCATTATCACACCGGTCTATAAACGTAAACACATATTTTATGCCATGAAATAAATCAAGAGAAGTGCATTATCTCTATCATCTATTATACATTTCATGACTCCCGTAAGCAACATACATTAACCCTTTTTCCCTCTTCCAATATCTAGCAATAGTTTCAAGATGAAACAATTTTCAAATTAATTATTATATATTCCTTCCTTTTTCCAGATGATCATTTATATTCTTAGCAACCTCTTTTGTGTTCCTAGCCCTCAAGTACTTTTTAGCATTACCTTGAAGCTTGACTCTCAATTAATATCTTATCAATTATTATATGGTGAACTTGCACTATGAGTTGAAATTGATTGAAATAGCTAATGTTGGAAAAAATGGCGACATTATATTTTTATTGTTATTTTAATAATGATATAAAAAATAGAAATGACGAAAGAGGGGCAACGTTAGTTGAGTATTAGAAAAGGGGTCACTAATGCATTAATGTAAAAAGGCATGAGATGCCTTGATGAAGAGATGCCAAATTAGTTGGTGTTTTTATCTAGAGTTGCAATGCTAATATGAAGAGGTGCCAAGTTAATTTGAGCTTTCATCAAGAGGTGCAATGCTAATATGAAGAGGTGACAAGTTAGTTGGTGCTTTTATCAAGAGGTGCAATACCAATATGAAGTGGTTCTTACGTTAAATTTGAAATGATGCATCCCTTGGTAGGAATGGCTACGATTTGTGTATAAATACCACAAGGGAGGGACTTTGGGGGATCATTCTATCACCATCTGATTCCATTATCCAACAATTGATTCCCAACACTTCTACCATTCCTAGTCTCTAGCATTCCTTCTCCTCATAATCACCCCATCCATTCTTATAATCCATCTCAATTGTTGATGAGAGAATCAAAATGGATTCGTCAACTTGTGCATTTGAGCCCCTAGTGAATCCGACTCTTGAGGCTCCACCCTGAGTGCCATTAAAAATCATCCAACACCATAGACGTCCGCCAACCATCATTTCCTCGGACCCTCTGTGAATCCGACTCCAGAGGCTTCCTCCCGAGCCACCGACTATCATATTTTATCTTATTTTTATTTTGTTATTTTATATATTTATATCTATCTTATTTTGTTATCTTTTCTTTCGTGCTGTTATTCGTCAAGACTATCATGATGATACATATCTAATGGTGATTATCCTTGACTCTTGGAGATCTGGGACGTGACACGAGGTTCGAGCTCGATCCACGGTTGTAATCGCATCCAACTCGCCTCCCCATGATATCCAAATTCGTGATGAGTTAACACGTACGAGTCTAATTGGAGGTTGCCACATTAGAAGTGGAGTGATCAGAACTTGCCAACCTGCACTATTGTCTCCAACTTTCATTTCAATTTTTGTTATTCAAACAATTTGCAACAAACTCATCAATTTATAAAAGTATTTCTACTTGCAAAATAAAGTGCATAATCTTCCTATCCCTGTGGATTCGACCTTGACTTACCATATACTTTGCCTTGTGCATAATATAGCTAAGTTCGGTAATTTATTTGTTCGAAGTGTATTCTTACGGGTTCGCAGCGACTATCCAACGTAAAAATCGGGCACTTAAGCCCTCAAAAATACGCTTCTAACATTTTGGAGCCGTTGTCGGGGATAGGAAACTATATGTGCTTTATTTTATTTCTAAAATTTTTCTTTCTATATTTGACTAATAATTTGTACTTATCTTCACAAGTTCCACTTTATCAAATCAGCTCGCGTGGAAAAGGATCAATTTTGAATAACATTTGAGATCATTGACGAAACAACATTGCGATAAGTTTTCTCTTACTTAGGCATATATAGGATCTCTGAATATTCCTTGTGTGTTCTATATTTGCCTTAACAAAAAGAAAGAAAGAGAAATCAACTTCTACTATCTATTTGTGCATAGCATATCCATAGGATCTTTTCTCTCTCTTAGTTTCACCTGCATTAAAAAGACCACTAATTGTTTGTCGATAAAGATAAAATCATAATTTAAATTGGACTAATATCGATTGGTCGTAAAAAATTTCTAAAGCTATAAAAGGATTGTTTGAAAATGTGTATGTTGCACTCTCTCACAATCTCACAAGCACACAAATCCTTAGGAGCAGAGGCCGAATCCTAGGTTCTTAATAGTTTCTGAAACCTACTTTGCTAAGTACACATGTCCCTGAGGTGTTTAACTAAGAGTGATGAGGGGTTTAAGATCCATGTTGATCTAAGAAAGGCTTGCATCCTACTTACCTGGCCTTAAAACCAGAAGAGAGACATTGTGGTACTCATAGAATTATTTTGAACCGCTAGATTTCTTAGGAAACGTAAATTTTGGATTATTGTATGCTTAACTAAACCTAATTTGTTTGTTGTTTGTATTGTGATTGATTGACAAGTGGATACTAGGGGAAATCTCATACTTATCCCATTTAATTAAACCTAGAATCACATCTTAGACCTAATACATGGCTAAAGAAGCAAATTCACTCGATGTTATCATACAACAATTAGAACGCATACAAAACGACAAGAAACAAAAGATGCTTTCATTCAACAATGGAAAAACATCACGAGATAACACCAACTCCAGGCATTGCATCAGACTATTATGACTTAATCAAACTGATAAAAGAGCTAGCACCAACTCAAGAGATCCAAAAGCAATATATTGAAACCCCTTACATATCATCCTCACAACCACAACTACATGCTCAAACTATGCAGTCTGATGTTTTTGTCAATGCCTCTCACCAACAAATTGGTCATAGTACAATCACCCCAACACAAATTACCCTATCCGAATCCACCCAAGATGTGCAAAAATTTGAGAGAGAGAGAGAGACTACACCAGCATCAAAGCAAGATCACACATCACATTCCTTAATATTTTCGGATCAAGAAATAAATCCCATTAACTTAGAACCTCATGAGGATCTTGTGGATAATTATGATAATTTTGAAAGTGGGATGCCATCTTTTGATCTTTATGATGAATCTTGGAATAATGAAGAGAGAGATATAACCAGCGCACAATCCACACCGACCTTTGATCAAGAACAAGAGAAGCGAATATGTCCCACTTCAATATGGGAAGATGAGTCAATGTACTCAGTAATTGATCTCTGACAAACCCGAAATCTACCCTTTTAGTGTCATATAATTGACTATTTCATTGCAGTCGGGTAGATCCGGATCGATCAAAAATAACCGCACAAATCTATTAATCGTCGAATGAAATTAAGCGCGGTTTTATGTTTATTTAGCCTGGGTAAGCCCCAGGGTCGACTCAAGGAGGCAAAGGAACAACTCGGGATCAGGTTAGATTGATTAGATTGCGGTTTTCCAAGTGGATTTCTTTTTGTAATTTTTTTATGTGATACAAATGACAAATGCAAAATACGGATGAATTAGGTTAATATGAAAATAAGCGACTTAGCTTAATTTAATTTTAATGTCAAATTAGTTCAAATAAGCCAAGTGATATGTTTTCTAAGAACCTAATCCAAAAATGAATGCAAAATGTATTTTTTTTGTAATTTTTGGGTTTAAAATGCAGCAATGAAAAATGCAAACTTTTTTGGGGTTTTTATGCAATTTTTCGTACAAATGATATGCAAAAATTATGAAAAATTTAGCGGAAGATAAATATGATGAAATGAAACTACACTAATATTTTTGGAATTTTCTGACACTTTGTGATTTTTTTATCAATTTTTTACTGAAAACAAAGCGACTATGGAAATTTGATTTCTAATAAATCCACGAAGTTAAATCATCCAGAGAACTATTTATCTCAAATAGATATTTTAATAAAGAATCTAGGAGAATTTAAATTTCTCAAAAATCTAATTCGTGGATTTAATTAAAAATCAACTATATAAATCACCTTAGAATTTATTTTATATACAGACAACTCCAAATTGAACGAATTGGATAGTAATTAAAGCACAATTAGATTCATCATTCACAATTTTTTCGTAATTTTTGGAGAAATAAATGAACACGTGCGAATTTCAGAGCTTAAATGGGTAAAATATCACTGATTTTCACTCTCTGATTTTTAATAAATAAATAGATGCTCACAAAAATACAATTAAATATCCAGGAGATAAAGAATTTATTGCTCTACAATATGCTATTTTTTATTAAAAAAATGATGCAAAATAATTGTCCAAATAATCAGGCAAAGTCAGGGGTCTCTTTGCAATACAGAAAAGGAAATAAGCAAATTAAAGATGTGCACGGGGGCACTTTTGGAAATACTTAAACATGCATGGATAATGTGTTATTTTCACCAAAAATAAATAAAAATGAATGGACCTTTTCTTCTATGCTAGGGCATGACACAGGGAAGGAGGGATCTTTGGGCGGCGGCGGCGTGGGACTGGCGCGGGCGGTGGTGGAGCTCGGGGAAAGGGGTGGAGGGCGCGACGTCGAGGGACGGCGGTGGTGCGAGGTGCGCGGCGGCGCGATGCATGAGGAGGAGGCGGTGGTTGCTGAGCGAGGCGGCTGCGCATCTGGGCGGCTATCGAGCGGAGGCTGGCGGCCTGGCGAGGCGCGGCTAAGGCGGCCACGAAGGAGGTGTTGGGGACGGTGACACTCGATGGGGCAGCCGCGAGCAGCGGCGCACTACGTCAACGCGCGTGGACAGCGCTGCTCGCGGTGGCGTGGGGGCTGCGGTGTCAGACGCAGGCGTTGAGATCGAGGGGCGCGGCTGGGCGCGCGCGCTGGAGGAGGAGTGCGTGGGTTTGAGGGACGACAGTGGCACGAGGTGCGCGACGGCACGACACCGGAGGAGGAGCCAGCTATGCGGTGTCACGCTTGGCAAAGGGGGAGGCAGCGACGGCGGGTGGGCTGCTGCTTCCTCCTGTTCCATGCAATGTTTTTTTCTTGTATTTTCTTTTTGCAATTTTTTTTGTTTTAACAGGGAAACAAAATGGAGTGAGAATGTAATGGAATGGGTGTATGTGAAGTTTGTGATTCATGGGATGATAATAGTAATGATGATGAAATGATTTGGTTTTTATTTGATAAACAAGATAAACAAACAACATTAGATAAAAAAATTGACAAAGTAAAGATAGAGAATGCTTACCTGTGGATTGCCGAAAGTGGAGCCGCGGTGTGCGGCTTCCGTCGTCACCTCAAGGAGATGGCGGTTGCTCCAAAGCTTGAGTGAGTTCGATTGGAATCTCGCGACGCGGCAATGGTGAAGCCACGGATCTCGCCTGAAAGGTTGTCGTCGCTCAACTTGTCTCCTTCAGCTGTCACCTATAGGTTGAAGGGGCTCGACCTCTCTTCTCTCGAATCGGCGAATGATTGAAAATGATGGAGGGGATGAGAATATAAAGAGGATGAGGGAGTTGGAAAAGAGATGGAGAAAGTGGAGAAAATGGTGGAGGAAGTGGAGAAGATGTGGCTTGGAGTAGGGAATAAGAAAGGAGAAGAGGTAAAAGGGGATTAAAATAAATAAAATAATATAATAATATAATAGGCTACTAAAAATAATTAAAATAACAATAGTAAAATAATAATAAATAATAAATCCGAAAATAATAAGATAAATCCGAAATTAATAAAATAATAAAAAAATGGGTTGACACGTGGCGGCTCCAGGAGCTGCCACATGTCGCTCCTAGAAAATTCAAAAATTAAATGTAAAGAAAATAAAAAAGAAATAACAAAAGGGATTAAATCAAAAAGTGGTCAACACAAAAGTTGCTCATCTCGATGAGATCTACAACTTTCGTGAAGGGTCAAAAATCAAAGGAAATCATCTGTACAAAAATATATTTTTGGGTGGTAACTTATAGGTATAAAATACCACATTTTTCCTTTTGCAATTTTTTTGTCATTTTCAATAAGAGAAAAATCAAAATAAAAATAGAGAAAAATATAAAAAAGAATATTTACAACTTAATCTAATTTATTTGTATTTTTAATAATTAAGAAAATAAAAAGGTAAAATACAGGGGTAAAACGGTCAATATGCACAATATACAAAAGGGACCCAAAACCCAAGTTTTGCATACGAGCTCCAATTTTAATGAAAGTGGTCTTGTTTTGAAGGTCTTTGAATGTATAATACTTTAAAGCTGAGTAGACCTAATTCGGAGGCTGTATGAGAGAGATATGCACATTTTAAGGCTCCTAGTTTCAAACTTGGATTGGGGTTTTATTGGTCAATTTTACAAGTTAGTATTTTTTTTGATATTTTTCTTTGATTAGTGTTAGTAATATATACACAATAGAGTTGATTTTATTGGATCTAGAGTTAGTATAAAATATATACAAATAGGTGAAATATAGAGAGTATACATGTGATTTTTACAGATGAATTTGGCTTCTTATTTATGCAATATGAATGCTAAAATGCAGATGTTATCAATGCATGCATGAATGCTAATTATGCAATATAAGTGGAAATATGCAGCTAATTACTCGGGAATAAAGCTCTATTTTCAACTTTTAGAGTCATGAATCACAGATTCATCAATCTCCAATTCCCTTCTTTCGATAAGGAGTCACTTCAAGATGAGGAAAAATACATATTACCTAACCATACAAGGATTGAAATGAAGGAAACCCTTAAACCACTATGGGAGGATCGATTGTCTACCATAGATGATCTTCCTTGACATAATCCACTCACGGCTATCATATCTCCTCTAGAGGTGGCCGATGATGAGGAGCACTTTACTCCAACCATGTATCCCTTTTCTAACAATAATCCAACACACGCGCCATCTCATCTTCCTATAACTTCACCGTAAATTTATTTCCCACAATGGATTAATCAAAGTGTTGAGGTATCTACTATGGAAGAAGTCATTTGGGATGATGATGTTTTAAAAGAAGAAGATATTTTCCCATTTATTTATAAGGACAAACCTTACTTAGTAGATCAAAATTTTTTAATGAACATAGGTACACCAATTTTTGATCCCTCCGAGCCTGATACCGACCTATCCTATCAATTTGAAGACCCTGTGAAAAAATTGGACCACACTGTTTACAATCTTGATTTCTTCATCATACCGACACCGCATAACACCTTCATATTTATCATTTCACCAAATATAATCACACATACGGTTACTCAATTAGGTGTTCGATTCCTTTCTATGATTCTAAAATCGCATGGACAATATCACCACAGTTTATCCAATACGGATGCCATGTTAACAAGGAATATTGGGTACACCTAACATTGGTGCCCTGCTGGGGGTGTTAAAACCAGCACACACTTATTATCTTGGCTAGTTTCTTCTCACGACAACTCAAATGTCTTAAAACTACGCATTAAATAAGCACGGGGGAGACCCTACATTAAAACAAACAAAGAAATAAATAATAAGAAACATTCTCCAAATGTCTACCCATACCCACCGTATTATCATTCTCCATCCACTTAATTACATTTGCATTTACCATGAGGTCATAGCAAATCTTAAGCATGGGGGGACACTATTAAAAAAACATCGCATTTTCCATGCATATTGCATCACATTTCGGCACCCACTTGCATGTTTTCCCTACATCGACTCTCTAAGTTCACATATAGGGAGAATAATAGCCTCACCAATAAATACAACATGAAGTATGAGATTTGAAGTGATTCTGAGCTTACAATGCTTGCAACTCTCTTTTGTCCTTTTGCATTAAAATCAAGGGACTTAGCCTCGATTCAATTCTTAACACTTAGTATCAATAATGAACTCAAACATTATATACTAAAAAGATCAAGAGCTGTGTACCGTAATGCTAGCTTGATATACAAAAGGCTAAGGGGGTCTGATGATGGTTGTGCTCAGAGTTTGTGAGATGGTGAGCTTATCATGAAGTAGAGGAGTAGGGAGTGTTTTCACCAAATATATGTGAGGAAGAGAGTCCACCATAAAATGCAAGGGAGTGTTCCCAACTGGTCAAGCAATTGCCCATTATGCATACTTGAAACCTTCACACACTAGCCTCTTTCTTGCCTTTCTACATACTTCTCAAATCCACCGCTTTTTTAAAATTCTTCCATTAATAACATGTCTTGTTTCATTCGACTTCTTTATCCCTCCTCTTCTATTATGCATCAAAAGAAAAATATTTTTCAAGATTCTATCCTCCATTTACAACAAAATACATATCCTTTTATATTTTCAAGTCCCAAAAGAAAGTATTAAAGCACATTGGTTCTCTTGAAAAGTGAAGAGAGATATTGTAAAAAAAGAGAGAAAGAAAAAAGAAAGAAGAAGAAGAAGTACTGCAAAAAAAAGAAGTATAGCGAAAAAATATAGCAAAAAAAAGAAAAAAAGAGAAAAAAAGAAGAGAGAAGAAAGAAAAGAAGAAGAAATTAGGAGAACCATTGTGCAAAAATTATTTTCTCATGACCATCATATGCCATCTATATCTTCCTCTTCTCAAAAATTATCTTAGAATGATCAATATTATCACATATTAGACCTCACTCATATCTTTCTATAAATTTAAACCTAAGTAAAGTCATCTCCACTAAATAAGCCTTAACCTAAATACTCCACAAATTAACCCATTATTTTTCTTGTTGGCCAGTTGGAGGAAGTTGGGTTGAGTGTTAAATTAATTTTGAAGTTGGAGCTTGTAATAATACTCAGAGCCTTCATCTCAGGAATTTCATGGCTTAGTGTATCAGAGCTAGAAGATTGTGGATGAAAGCACTTGGTCAATTCAATACATTTGACACTTGAGTTTATCCTCAGGTCTAATGACATTATTGATGCTAGGTATCACTTAATTCGAATCGAGCAAGTCTCTGCATTATCATGTCTTGTGGACACTTGAGATAACTAAGCATTATAGGAAGAGATTCATTTCTACTCTCGAACTTAAAGAAATAAAGGATATTTTTTTAACCCTTGGAGGCTATGTTCTACCTATATGTCTACATTGGAGTGTTGAGATTCTTCATTTACATTTTGCTAGGGACTAGCAAATCTTAAGCATGGGGGTATGATGAATCTTCGATTCATTACATTATTGAGTCATTATCACACTACTCCACAAACTTAAACACATATTTTATACCATGAAATAAATCAAGGGAAGTGCATTATCTGTATCATGTATTAGATATTTCATGACTCTCGTAAGCAACATACATTAACCCTTTTTCCCTCTTCCAGCATCTAGCAATACTTTCAAGATATAATGATTTTCAAATTAATTATTATATATTCCTTCCTTTTTTCATATGATCATTTATATTCTTAGCAACCTCTCTTGTGTTCCTAGGCCTCAAGTACTTTTTAGCATTACCTTGAAGCTTGACTCTCAATTAACATCTTATCAATTATTATGTGGTGAACTTGCACTATGAGTTGAAATTGATTGAAATAGCTAATGAAGGAAAAAAAATGGTGACACCATATTTTTATTGTTATTTTGATAATGATATAAAAAATAGAAATGATGAAAGAGGTGCAACGTTAGTTGGGTATTAGAAAAGGGACCACTAATGCATTAATGTAAAAAAAACATGAGATGCCCTGATGAAGAGACGCCAAATTAGTTGGTGTTTTTATCAAGAGGTGCAATACTAATATGAAGAGGTGCCAAGTTAATTGGTGCTTTCATCAAGAGGTGCAATGCTAATATGAAGAGGTGCCAAGTTAATTGGTGCTTTCATCAAGAGGTGCAATGCTAATATGAAGAGGTGCCAAGTTAGTTGGTGCTTTTATCAAGAGGTGAAATACCAATATGCAGAGGTGCTTACGTTAAATTTGAAAAGATGCATCCCTTGGTAAGAATGACTAAGATTTATGCATAAATACCACATGGGAGGGACTTTGGGGGATCATTCCATCACCATCTGATTCCATTATCCAACAATTGATTTCCAACACTTCTACCGTTCCTAGTCTCTAGCATTCCTTCTCCTCATAATCACCTCATACATTCTTATAATCCATCTTAATTGTTGACGAGAGAACCAAAGTGGTTTCGTCAACTTGTGCATTTAGACCCCCAGTGAATCCGACTCCTGAGGCTCCACCCCGAGTGCTGTTAAAAATCATCCAATATCATAGACGTCCGCCAACCATCATTTCCTCGGACCCTCTGCGAATCCGACTCCAGAGGCTTCCTCCCGAGTCGTCGACCATCATATTTTATCTTATTTTTATTTTTTATTTTATATATTTATATATTTATCTTATTTTGTTATCTTTTCTTTCGTGCAGTTATTCGTCAATACTATCGCGATGATACATATCTAATGGTGATTATCCTTGACTCTTGGAGATCTGGGATGTGACACGAGGTTCGAGCTCGATCCATGGTTGCAGTAGCATCCAACTCGCCTTGCCAGGATATCTAAATTCGCGATGAGTTAACGTGTACGAGTCTAATTGGAGGTTGCCGCATAGAAGGGGAGTGATCAGAACTTGATGACCCACACTTTTGTCTCCAACTTTCATTTCAATTTTCGTTATTCAAACAATTTGCAACAAACTCATCAATTTATAAAAGTATTTTTACTTGCAAAAAATAAAGTGCAGAATCATCCTGTCCCTATGGATTCGACCCTGACTTATCGTATACTTTGCCTTGTGCATAATTTAGCTAAGTCCGGTAATTTATTTGTTCGAAGTGTATTTTTGCAGGTTTGCAGCGACTATCCGACGTAAAAATCGGGTACTTAAGCCCTCGAAAATACGCCTCTAGCAACTATTTTTCCTCTTCATTTCAATTTCGGCTATTTGATTAATCCCTAATTTGGGATAATTTTGATATTAAAAAGCCATAAAATTTGCAAGAATTCCTGAAAAATCACAAAAACATTAGAAAAATATAAAAAACCCAAAACAATTTATTTTCTATATTTTATATATTTTTACTAGTATTTATAATTACATTACTCTATGTAGTGTAAATAGCCTTATATATTCTATTATAGATTAAAAAGAAATATAAATATATAAAAATATAAAAATAAAATAAAATATAAAATAAAAAACTAAAAATATATAAAAAAATAAAAATTCATATATATATATATACATAAAATTAAAAAACCCACAAAAAAACAATAAAATGGACAAGAGCAAAGGATAAATTTTTGAGCTTAATTGTTGCCATCTGCCATTTACTCCCTGAGTTTAACCTCTACACATGCTTACAACTATACACATTTGTTGTAGAGTTATAATAAATTTTAACTCCACATTTTTGCTATTTATTACGTAATTCATATTGTCGGTTAATTGTTGATTAATTGAGATTTCGTCGGAGGTCGCTTCGATGATTGTTGATCCGTCTTGTGGATGGACAAGACTTCAGCCAAAATCTCAGTTATCAGGCATCACGACATGTTCCATGTGTTGAATCTTCAGAACTACATCTAAGATCCTAGGTACGCGATCAAATTCGAGGACTTGACGGTGGAGCTAAACCTCTCCTTCATTGAGAAATAGGTTCAGATACTGGACCGTGCGGTCAAGAGGTTGAGGCGGAGGACATAACTTTAGTCAAAATCCTGTGAAGGAGCCAAGACGTCGAGGAGGCGATGTGGGAGCTTGAGGCAAATATGAGGGAGAAGTATCCTTATTTATTTGAAGGTATGGAATCGAAACCATAGTCAAATTCCATTTGATATTTTTACGTGTTTAGTTATCTTTGAGATTTTTATGAGCTCATCCCACTTTGAGATTGTTATACGATCAGGTCGGGTTTAGAAATCAACTAGAATCATACCAAGTCTCGGGGACGAGTCTTCCTTTGAGATTTTTATGATGTAAGACCCCTCATAGTTGGATCTGATCTTGTTCAAGAATGCAAAAATCCGAGTTCGGGATCCCGAGTTATAGCTATTTTAGAGAGATAGGGCTAGGGTCCAATTCGAATCCGAACCCAGATCCGAATCCGGGTAGGGCAAAGCCGACCCCTCTCCCAAAACGCTCAAATCCAGTTCAGCCTCATTTCCTCCTCCCTCTCCCTCACCGGAGCAGCATCAGAGCATGTCGGATCAACGATCTGAAGCTGTCATCGAGTAGAGAAGGATGAGGAGGTCATCCTCGTGTTTGTCTTTGCATCATGAAAGGAGCGTCGAATGCACCATTCTTTACGTGTGAAGAAATTGAGGTTACGATTTTTCTTAGGTACGATGTCTCATCCCTCCTTGCTGTCGGATTCCACGTATTTTCAGATCTCTTTCTTGTGTGGGTTGTGAGTAGTTGATTGGGTGCTCGACAAGGTTGTTTCCTCGAACGGGGTTTGGATATTTCTTCTCTTATTAGGGTTGACTTGGTGCCATATAATGCTTCGAGGGTAGCTATGATTTTTGTGCAAAGATGTGAACTTTGTTTATATTGGATCGTGGGGGACAATTATTTGGATGGGTGGGGTAATTCATCCTTTTAATTTGGGTGGATATCAATGCTTTCATTTTCTGTAGGGAATGTGCCTTTCTGATTAGTATCATTGAACTGGTGATTGAGTAATGTCTTTTTCCTGGATTTTGAGTTCTTGATAAAAGCAAAATTTCATTCAGAGATACAAAAAATAATGCGAAGAACTTATATTATTAAGAAACATGCTAAACTATTAATAAGAAGCCATCCTTTGTTTCTATCTAGGGGGCAACCTTGTATTTATATGCAAATAGGATTATCCAGAGCAGAGCATAAATCCCAACGCGATACTTGTGGTCTTGCCTTATTTCACTAACAAAGCATGCAATGAGATTTCAAACAAACAGTGGCTAGATTTTGAGATGCCTTAACAACCAGTTCCTTTATCATCGTTAGGTCCATTTGAGTAGAACTGCGAGATGAAGCTGGTTGCAAAAACTATAATGATCTATTTTGTTCATTAGATGTTGGAGAACTTCTTGATATTGGGCAATGGTTGCTTAATTTCTTGCTTGGAGTTTTATCTTTGTAAATTTTCCTTAAGGTAAGGTTTAATTATTTATTTATTCGGGGAACACCTATGCTTTTACTTATTATGATGATCTGGAAGGTCATGCATTCTTATTTAGGTCTTGCTTACATTGACAAGTATGAGATAAATGTATATGAAAATTCCATCTGGTTCATCGTGTAAACCTGTACTAGTTTGGAAGGATTGCCTTTGGATCACTGAAATCATGGTTGTTTCCATGGGTTAGTTTGTTATGTCTTGCAAGGTTGAAGGTAAAACTTGACTCCGTTAGAAAATAAGATGATATGAATTATTTGGTGTCTGGGAAGTTTTCTGCTATGGATCATATGTGGATGCATGCTTTAGAATATTTTTGTCTTGTTGACCTATCAATAATTGGAAAGAACACAAGGATTTACCACTAATCTAATATCTGTCTATTCAGTGATATATGGACTATGAATGCTTGATATGATCTAAAGATTGGAGTGTTTCTGGAATACTAGTGATGCTACTCATTTATGTAGCTTTAGTTGACGTGTTTTGGTGGTGTTAGAGGCAATTTAGATAAGAATTCTAAGTTTCTTGTTCAAAAACTTCTTGAACGAATGCCATCATGTTAGTAAGCAAGCCAATAAAAGCATGGTGGTTATCTTAAGTATTGGTCCTTCTCAATGCAACCAGATGATACATTTTTGATATGCTGTTGAGCTTATACTCTGGAAGTTGACAAATGTTATTAGCAATTGAATAGGGATAACTAGAAAAGCCACGAGTGTCTTTTAAGAAATCAATGTGGGATGTAGACCAATATGATAGGTCTTAAATGCATATATATTTTTGTATGGAATGCTATTTTTTTCCATACCACTTCATAGCTTCTTCAACTCAAGAAGGTTGGTCTGTAACTTAATTGCAAGCATGGTCTTTTCTGTTTCTTTTACTTTGATTTTCGAGATATTGGTATTCACCTTTAGGCCACGTGTATGAGCTATGTTAGTTGTCATACTTGAACATTCCTAACAATTTAGAATTGGAGTTTTACTTAACAATCTAGAACACCATCCTTAGAAACTTTAATCAATTCTTGATTTGATCATTCTCATGTATGTCCATGAAATTTGAGTGATTCTTAAAAGCTTTTAATACTTATGATATATTTCATGTTGACACATGAACACATGCAAATCCTTTAGTTCAGCAATGCTCATAGTAGGACATGTATGGACCTCTACGTGTTTGCCACAACATATCGCATGCCGGATCTATGTATTACATCTAAGTTCGACGGACAATTTTCCCGCTTGTCTCAAGTTCATACCACGGTGATTATATTAAGTGGCATGTGGGTAGTGAAGTAGTTGCTACCAAGGGAGGGGCATGCGCCCTTGGGGCTCCGAGTAGAAGCCTAGAGAGATGCGATCCCAACCACTACTACGTAGCTGCGACGGTTGGAGGACTTGTTGCTTAGCACATCGAGGAGTCACCACACGGTGTTCAGCATCAGTACTTGCACGCCTTTAGCCCGGTGCTTCGAGTGCATGCCAAGTAGTCATGGTTGGTGGTTTAGCGTTTCACTTGTTCGCTTAGAGCTAACACTCGTGTACATGATAGTGTAGGCCACATTGGTTAGTATCTCGAGTTGGAGCACTAAGAGTGTTGTTAATGAAAATGGAAATAAAATATAAATCTCTTGTAAATAAGGAGGATTGTGTTATTCGTGGTGATTCAGACTACGGTAAGAATGATCTTGTAATATGTGCCCTTACTCGTACCCTACACCACATGGACTCTATACGGGGTAGTGGACTTGGGCAGTTCGCGATGATTCACGGGTTGGATTTGCTTTGGGAATATGAATTACAATCTTATAAGTGAAGCCAAGTGGACGTGTTGGGAACTTAGTTAGGATGCATTGTACCCCAACGCATGCCTATGAAGGCACCCCAACCCACACGCCTTCTTCTTGTCTTAGAGTCATAGTGTGAGGTCTCCCCGGGCCAAGACCACAGACTATCCACGAAGCTTGGTTGATCCATATCAAATAATAATAACTAGAAATTTTTAAACTGTGAGGATGGTTTACCCAATTGTTTCTTTTGCACACTCTTTATTTATATCTTGCCTTTTATAATTTTTATATCGTACTGAGAAACTTCGCTCATAACGTATCTATGTGTGGATTCACATGTTCTTAGCAAACACCACAACGGTGAACGACACTTGTTCACTTGGAGCTACTTGTTTTTGTGCAGCTACACGGCTTCCTTTTTGTGGTACAGTTACTTGTAGTTTTCACTCTTTGTACCTTACTTGTAGCATTTTGGAAGACATGATATGTACCATGCATATATGGAATATTTTTTTGGAAAGCATACACACAACATATTTATGTGGACATGGATGAGATTGTAATGAAATGCAATGATGGATATGTTATGAATGGATGGAAAATTTTTAATTGCGTTCTTTATGCTATTTTCTCCTACTTCATACTATATTGTGTATTTCGAATGTGGAATGGTATGTGCGTGGAATTGGTTTGTCGAGTACCCAGATCCTAAGGGGGATGGATTACATCTGATTTCAATAAAACAACACTAATAAATGAGAAGACAAGAAATTTTATTAATGTTCGTTGTCTTCGATCTGTCCATCCATTGGTCATGACTGTACAACCATTCAATTTTCAGATCTTCCTCTACGTATCAACATATTCCTTCACTTTCCCATTATTTTCGTCATAAGGGGCTCACGAACTGCATATGCAGTTGGTGCTTTATAATCATGTCCGACGGAGGCGATACCATCAATCATCTTATGAAAACTAGGCATGTTGATGGCATGAAAAGGGGTGTCAGCATCATTCATCCAATCCGAGATGAGTAAATCCACTCCTTCTATTTCATCCTTTCTCTGCATGACGGACTTTATTCCATGTTGACTATTAAATGTGGTTCCAGAAATGAAGAAAGATTTCAGCTTCTTAGATGTGGAATCCTCAGTTGTGGGACTTCTTTGCAAAGTTCTCATTCCTATAGGATTGGTATCATTCATTTCCACACTGTAGGATTTGTTGGATAATCCAACATAGGTATTTTTTTCTTTCTATTTTAAATTCGGCCAAGTTCTCATGCATCAAAACTTGAATGTGATTAGGAACTTTTTTACGTCCCGCCACTTGTCCCTTTTTTTCTAAGTATTCTTTTACTCTATGGATTCATCCTCCTCGGAAAACCTTCAAACAAAAAACACCTTTTTTGATCCATTTCCTATCAAAGTGACATATTTCCATGCTATGTCACATTTTTGCATAGCATATATTATGATTACATCTTCTGACCTGTCTTCAACAACAATATTCGAATAATCTGAATGCACATTTTGATCATCTTCCATCTAAAAAATATTCTTTAGGTTATGATCATTAAAATAAGTACAAGAACACATAAACTTAGACTTGAGAATATTTTAGCACATCTCAAGGAATACACACACACAGGAATGGGTAAATGAATAATGAAGTCAAACCAAATAAGGATTATAATTGGTTTTGCATACAGTTCATCTCCTAGACAACTCATGTTGATCAGAACCAGATTAAACCATATACATCAAATCTAGGATCAATATTTTAGAATATTTTAGTGCCTTTAATGTACCCTATACAACAAAATATTGGAGAATATAGATGTGCCATAAATACATACATGCATACATGTTATTATCTCTGGATGGTCTCTCTTATACAATTTTAAAGATTTATCAACATATTTTATGCATCTGTAGAATATGCATTGGAAAGCATATGAACATATTATAACATATATTTATATCTCCTAGTGAGTGTTCGTGTACTATAAAAAAGTCAATTATAAGCATAAAGTTGCAATTAGTCATACACACAAGTAGAGCCAACAGATATGACCAGGGAGAATGCTTCGTAGAAGCCAGATGACGTGTATGTGCATGTTTGGTGTTGGGAATAGATTCCCCATATAGATCGAATTGCAGAAAAATGATCAAAGTTGATAAGCGGATCCTGCACGGTATATCAACAACAACTACAGAAGAAAACTTCAACCATAGAAAATCAACCACAGATGCACGGAGAATTTTTAATGTGGAAAACCCTCAATATGAGGGGGAAAATCATATGGATGATCGTAACCCAAAATCAAGCACTATAATCGAAGTAATCTTCCGTGAGGGTCTTACAGAATACCAGCCCTCTATACAGTGCTACAAATCACGAAATAATGGAGAATAATAGAGAGGAGAAATATCATCAAAATGATGAATCAATCGCCAAACTATAGGGAAGAATGTTGGAGAAGAACTGCTCCAAAAGTTACTCCCTCCAAACTTTGCGACAACCACAAACCTTCTTTCTTCTTCCTCTCTCTCTCTCTCTCTCTTATTTCTTTCTTGTGCTAGGAGAGCTTGTGTTGGGATAATCCTGGTATGCACCCCATACCCTCTATTTATACTCCATAGAGATGAGCAAATACAAAAACATGAATTCCTACTTTTAAAAGGATTAGGAAAAGATGACTCCTAATCCTAAAAGGTAATTGATCTCCTCCTTCAATTAGTAATTGATTTTTTCTTTTCCAAATAAGACTACCAATATCCTATATATATGGACTAGGTTTTCACAAGGAGGAGAACCCATCCAACAAATCTCCCCCTCACCGACGATGTGGGAACTGCTCCAAACCTGCGAGGGAGCAGCATCTCTCGAACTTTCCAAGTGGAAAAGTCTTTGTCATCATATCAACACCGTTATCATATGTATGGATCTTATCAAGTACAACCTGTTTCAATTCTAACACATCATGTATCCAATGATATCTGACATCGATGTACTTCGAACTTGCATGGAATGTAGAATTCTTGCCAAGGTGAATAGCACACTGACTGTCATAGTAAAACACGTACTTGTTCTGATGAAAATCAAGTTCTTGCATGAACTTCTTCATCCACAGCAACTCCTTGCATGCCTCTGTAGTTGCAATGGACTCAACCTTTGTAGTGGATAAATCAACACACTTCTGGAGACGAGACTACCAAGAAACTACACCACCTGCAAAGGACATCATGTAACCTGATATGGATCTTCTCATATTAATGTCGTCTGCCATGTCTTAATCTGTGTATCCAAGAAGAATAGGCTTCTCTGCTCCAAAGTAAAGAGAGTAACTGCTAGTTCCTTGAAGATATCTCATGATCCATTTGACTGCATCCCAATGTTGTTTTCCTTGATTTGGGATGAACCTACTAACATCTCCAACTGCATGAGTAATATCTGGTCTCGTACAAACCATGTCATACATGAGCCTACCTGTGGCCGATGCATAGGGAACTCTTTCCATATCTTTCTTCTCTGCATTATTCTGTGAGATATCTTTGGAACTTACTTGAAATGCGCTCCAAGAGGGGTGCTAGTTGGCTTTGCCTTCTCCATATATACATCTCTTGTGAAAGCTGAAGTTTCCTTGCTCTCCTATCTCGAGCAATCTTTATGCTCAGAATCTAACTTGCATGCTGCAAGTCCTTCATAGCAAAGGACTTGCTTAACTTCTTCTTTAGACCAGAAATTCTCTCTCCATTGTTGCCTACAAACAGCATGTCATCAACATAAATCAACAAAATGATGAAATCATCACCTGAGAATTTCTTCATGAACACACAATGGTCTGAAGGGTCTTGGAGCAACCATGCTCCCCCATGAACAAGTCAAACTTCTTGTACCACTGCTTGGGAGCTTGCTTCAAGCTATATAGACTATTCTTCAGTCTGCAAACATAGTCTTCCTTGCCTTTGACTGTAAAGCCCTCAGGTTACAACATGTAGATTTCCTCCTCAAGGTCACCATGGAGGAAAGCTATCTCCACATCCATCTGTTCAACCTCAAAATCAAGACTAGCTTCCAAGCTGAGAACCACCCCGATAGAAGATATCTTCACCACAGGAGAAAAGATCTCTTCAAAGTCACTCCCTTCCTTTGGTTTAAACCTTTCACAACCAACCTAGATTTTTACCTTGGGTTTGTAGAGTATTCATCATGTTTCACTATATAAACCCACTTGTTTCTCAATGCTTGCTTGACTTTGGGCAACTTGCCAAGCTCAAAGATATGATTGTCATGAAGGAACTCCTTTTCCTCTTTCGTAGCTTATACCGATTTCTCTTTATTTGCATCTTACAAGGCTTCTTCATAGCATTCAGGCTCGCCATTATCTGTCAACAAAATGTACTCATGTGAAGAATATGTGGTGTAGGGTCGTGTCTCCCTTATAGGTCTCTGTGGTGGGAGAGTTTCGAAAGAAAAAGAGCTCTCATCATCCTACCGACCATCATCACCACCATAATCTACATCATCATCGGGAGTGGTGATCTGTGGTACATGCTCCTCATTTCTTGCATCTGGTACCTAATCATATGCATCATCTGACACCACATGTGGAGCCCTCTGTAAAGGGATTTGCTCCATATCATCTGGTTGATAGCTGTTTGAAGGAGAGTCCTTAGCAACCTTCTAGATGTCCTCAATGGTTTGATCTTCAGAGAAGATCACATCCCTGATCCTCACCGACTTCTTATCAACTGGATCATACAACCTATAGCCAAGCTCATCTTGTCCATATTCCAAGAAGATACACTGCTTTGTTTTTGCATCCAATTTGGACCTTTCATCCTTGGGAACATGCACAAATGCACGACATCCAAAGAGCCACAAATGGTTGTATGAGGCATTCTTTCCATGCCAAATCCTGTCAGGAACATCACCATCCAAAGGTACATGTGGAGAGAGATTAATAACATGAACTACAGTAAAAAGTGATTCACACCAAAAGAAGTTAGGCAACTTAGCCTCAGAAAGAGGCATCTGACTCTCTGCATCAAGGTCATGTTCATTCTCTCTGCAACCCCATTCAACTATGGCATCTTGGGTGGAGTCTTCTGATGCATGATACCATGAGACATGTAATACTCATCAAACGACCCAATATACTCACCACCATTATCATTGTGGATGCACTTCAGCTTATTTTCAGATTGTCGCTCCACTAGCGCATGAAAATCCTTGAAAACTACAAGAACTTGGTCCTTCCTCTTCAAAGTATAGAACCAAACTTTCTTGAAAAAATCATAAATGAATGTAACAAAGTAAAATGCTCTACTAAGAGAACTTACTTTCAGCAGATCACAAACATCTATGTGAATAAGCTCCAGTGATTGCATCTTCCTAGAAGGTGGATGACTCTTGAAGGAGACTCTCGTCTGCTTCCCAACCAAGCAATGTGTGCATCTCTCCAACTTATCTTTCTTGACATCTGCCAACATATTCTTCCTCATCAAACACTGCAATCATTTCTCGCTCATGTGTCCCAATCGTCGAAGCCACAACTCAATGGATTTTGCACCTCCAGTCACATGTGCAACATCATGGGAAATGGATGCATTCATGATGTAAAGATTATTGCTATACTTCTTGCCATGAGCAATAACTAAGGATCCTCGCGTAAGCTTACATTGACCGCCACCAAAAGTGTTAAGGTATCATTCATCATTAATATTTCCTGCAGAAATGAGATTTAAGTGCATGTCTGGTGCATGCCTTACATATTTGAGCGTCAACACCGCTCCATTGGCATTCTTCAATGCAATATTGCCAATGCCAACAACAGGGGACAAAGAACCACTCCCCATCTTCAATGTGCCAAAATCACCAGCTGTATATGAAGAGAAAAACTCTTTCTGAGATGTGACATGTAAAGCAGATCTGCTATCAACAAATCAAGAAGTATCATCCTGTGGGACATTTACCATATTTCTTCACAGAAAAATGAGGAGCTCATATTGTGCAGCTGCAGCAACTTATTCATTCTTTTTCTCTTTCTTGTCGCCACCATTCTTATTATCTCTCTTGAATTGGAAGCAATAGTTCTTGATGTGCCATTTCTTCTTGCAATACTGACACTCCATATTCTGATATCTGGATCTGGACTTTCTTCTGCCATTATCTCTACCCGTATCGGTCTTGGTCCAGCTCGTCCCCTTGTTCTATGTGACGAGAACCTCTGAATGTGAAGATCTTCCTTGGATTTTTCTTCGCATCTCCTCATTAAGAATGCCAGACTTGACTGTCTCCAAAGAAATGACCCTAGTGACTGCAGAATTTGTAAGTGAGACTCAGAAAGTCTCCCATGAATATGGTCGAGTAGCTAGTAGTAATAGTCCCAACATCTCATCTTCAAATTTTATCCCCTTACTCGTCAACTGACTAGTAATTCATTGGAATTCATTCAGAAAATCTAGTACAGAGATGCCTTCCTTGAACCTCAAGTTCACTAGTCTCTTGAGAAGAAACAGTTTGTTACTTCCCATCTTGGAGGCGTAAAGATTTTCTAACTTCAACCACAAGCTTCTAGCATGACTTTCATCTTGGATATGGTTATAAACATTCTCATCAACAAAATATCTTATGAAGTCATAAACCTTCTCGTGTTCAAACTCCCAATCATCATCAGTTTTGGCTTTGGGCTTCTGCGTGGAGAACACCGGGAGGTGCATAACCTTCACATATAAAAGATCCTTCATCTTATTCTTCCACAAATTGTAATTAGTTCCATTAAGACTAATCATCCTGCTCGAACCAAATTCCATCTTGTAATCCGTCGTTGAACCTTACTCTGATACCGCTTGTTGGGAACATATTTCCCGTATAGATCGGAGCCCGGAAAATTTATAAAAATTGATAAACAGATCCTACACGGTATATCAACAACAACTACGAAAGAGAATTTCAACCACAAAAAATCAACCACAGATGCACGGAGATTTTTTAACGTGGAAAGCCCTCAATGCAAAGGAAAAACCACGTGGTTGATCGCAACCCAAAATCAAGCAGTATAATAGAAGTAATCTCCCGTGAGGGGCTTACAGAATGACGACCCTCTATAAGATGCTACAAATCATAAAATAATGGAGAATAATATAGAGGAGAAATAGCATGAAAATGATGAATCAATCACCAAACTATAGGGAAGAATGCTGGAGAAGAACTGCTCCAAAGATTACTCCCTCCAAACTTCGCGGCAACCACGTACCTTCTTTCTTCTTCCTCTCTCTCTTATTTCGTTCTTGTACTAGGAAAGCTTGTGTTGGGATAATCCTAGTATACACCATATAACCCCTATTTATACTCCATGGAGATGAGCAAATAAGGAAACATAAACTCCTACTTCCAATAGGATTAGGAAAAGATGTCTCCTAATCCTAAAAGGTAATTGATCTCCTCCTCCAATTAGTATCTGATTTTTCTTTTTCCAAATAGGACTATCAATATCCTATATATATGGATCATGTTCCCACAAGGAGGGGAACCCATCCTACATTTGGCTCTCTGGGACTCTTACCAAAGAGATCGCTAACAACATTGTGAACTAACCCACCATCAAGTCGATGTGGGATATTATGGCAACCACATATGCCCAAGCAAAGAATGAGACCTTTAAAATTGGTTATGTGCTAGTCACATGAGAAGATATCTACTATTTTAGGAATAAGACAGTATGATCAGCATCCTCATAACTCTTGGGAAAACAATGATCATTTTATGGTTGCTTGATTTTTTTGTGATTGCTTGATCTCTCTTTGAGTACATACATCTAAGTTGATTGATCAAACTTTCTATGATGGATGCTATTTATCTTTGTATATATCTAACAATAACTGAGGTTACTCAAGAACAATCAAAGAATTCACAAGGAAAGAACAAGGAAGAAGCCTTTTCTGGGCATATCTCCAGCAACTCCAAATTCAACAGGTGCAACAAAATCAGATAGTCCTTGGGGATGGAGAACAAAAAAATCAGGGTGAATGTGCCTCCTCTTCAAGGGATTGATAACATTTAGTTTTTGTTGGAAATTGCAGCATCAACAGTAAGCTGATCTGTTCAAATTGTTCATGCTAGTGCTTTTGGATCAGTCATCCTCTGGAGACCAGACCATGGATTGATAATGCTTAGAATTTGTTGGAAATCACAACAATGACAGTCGTCATCTGCGTACCTTTATACTGTTTTAATTAAATGTTGCTGGACTGTGGAGTATCCAAATGTATATCATGTCAGTGCTGTATATCTAATCTAAATTTCGTGTTCATCATTTGATGTAGTTGAAAAATATCCCCACAACATACATTAACCATTTAAGGCCTTGAATTGAAGCCAATCACAATGTCTATTTTGTAGATCTTAGTAAAATAAAGGTTCATTGGTTGTTAATTCAAGAAAGTGGATTTAAAGATTAAAACTTGAGAGCTAACTTCAATAAATTATGAACAAGGATTCTGAAAAGATCATAAACCAATGTCAATATTTACCTTGAGTTGCCATAGTCCCACAATATTTTTAGACGATGTCTACTTTTAGACAAACCCATCCCCACATTCCCACAGTCCAAATATGAGATATTTATAACCAAAGTCGCATAATCCGAAGATGCAAGCAACGCTAACTGCATTTTCCAATTGTACCAACTACAGTTCCCACATTCCAAATATTAGTCATTCATAACTAGAAATTTCGATGTAAACATTTTTACTATTTTATATCAAATCTCTAGATGTTTTAAACATGCATAATAGAGTGGAGATAACAAGTTTTTGATATATTCTTTGATATGATAGAATTGGCGAGAGTAAATATATCCACAAGACTAGATTTATGTCATAGTTCCACAACCCCATTTTATAAAAAAACGCTAGAATTGGGGAGAGTAAATGTGTCCGCAACACTACATATGCATGGATAGGGGAATAAATTGTGGAATGTGGGATGGGTTAGATTAGAGCTTAACAGATGACAATGTCAAATATCTACAGGTACTTAATGGTGTTACATGTGGTCTTCACAAAACTGGCAAGCGCATTTTTTTGTTATGAAAAGTTTATCCTAATCATCTATGGTGGAAAATAACAATAGCAGGAATAAAAAATCCAGCAGATATATCGATAAGAGTGGCACATACATGTTGGGAAATTGAGGAGTTCCCTTAACCTGACCTACAAAGGATGACTAGCAGCAGAACTTTTCCCACATGGGAACCAATAATAATAATCATAGCACAATAATAAAGCAACCACAGAGAGACATGAAATTTTACATGGGAAAACCATCCTCGATGTGAGAGAGGGGAAAAACCCATGGGACATGACGACCCGCAACAAAATCCACTAGGCCCGAAAAATGAGAGAGCACGTCTTCTCAGTTTTGTTACCCAACAAAACTGAGGCTCAGTTATAAGAATAAAATTAGATAACTGTCACCTTGTACTTGTATAATACGATATCGTGCTTCTCCTCGTCATGTGATGCCCCTCCTCGAGAACGAACCTCCCCAGCGACTGCTCCTCACGCCTCTGACGCAGACGCTCCTCGAAGATGCGACTTCTCTTCGTGCCCCTACGGGCTAACTCTTCGTGCCTTGTGCGAACTTGCTCCTCACACCTTGCGTGGGCTACTTCTCCCTTTGCTTGGGGAGAGAGAACTAATAGAAAAGAGAGGGAGAGATGCTTGAGTTGGGATGATCTCCAAAGCCATGCATGGGATCTTATTTATATGAGTTTCCACCTCCTCTCTCTCCTACTCTTATTTGGAATAGGTGTCTCCAAGAAGATGATCATTGAGAGGTTACACCACTCAGCTCTCTACAGAGCTGTAGCTTGTCACGAGTCACGCCTTCGTCAGCATATCTGATGGATTTTCATCTGTGTGGACTTTCTTCAGAATGAGATGTTTCTTGTCAATAACATCTCTTAGCTAATGATATCACACGTCTATATACTTTGTGTGAGCATGGTGCATCGTGCTCTTGCTCAAATAAACGACACCCTGGCTATCAAAGAAGACAATCGGCTGATTGTCTTTGCATCCAAGTTCACTAAGGAATCGTTGTAACCACAACACTTCTTTTCATGCTTCTACTACTGCAATGTACTTGGCTTCAGTTGTTGAGAGTGTAATGCATTTTTGCTACTTGAATTGCCACGAAATCGCTCCCCCTGCGAAAGTGAAAATGTACCCGAAAGTCGATTCCCCTGATCCACATCTCCTGCCATTGTGTATCCATGGAGTTTGGTATCTGACCTCCCAAACATCAGACACAAACTTGAGGTCCCTCTCAAGTATCTCAGAATCCACTTCACTGCTTCCCAGTGATTCTTTCCCAGATTCGACATGAATCTGCTTACTACACCCACGACATGAGAAATGTCGGGTCTAGTGTAAACCGTGGCATAATAAGGCTGTCAACTGCAGACTGGTAAGGAATCTTGGTCATCTTATCTTTCTCCTCATAAGTAGACTTACATGTCACTTTCGTCAACTTGAAATGAGCGGTGAGGGGTATGCTGACAGGATTCACATTCTTCATGTTGAATCAGTCCAGAATGCGCTCAACATATTCTCTTGTGACAACCACAATTTATGCTTCTTCTTCTCACGAGTGATCTGCATCCCAAGCATGTTGCTTGCCTTGCCCAAATCCTTCATCTCAAATTCCTTAGAGAGTACCCTTTTGAGCTTTGCAATCAATTCGGGATCATGACTAACTATCAGCATGTCATCCACATAGATCAATAGGATAATGAACCTGCCATTGGAAATACATTGAATGTACACATGTGGATCTGGTGTAGTCCTCTTGAAGTTCTGCTTCGTCATGAAGGCATCAAACTTCAAGTACCACTGTCTAGGGGCTTGTTTCAAGACACAGAGACTCTTTCTCAATCTATAAACCATGTGTTCTTTCCCTTTCTCGTGGTATCCCCGTGGTTGCTCCATGTAGATCTCTTCCTTCAGGTCACTGTGAAGAAAAGCCGTCTTCACGTCCATCTGCTCTAGCTCAAGGTCTAGGCTTGCAATAAGGCCTAGCACCACTCTCATAGAATTCATTTCACAACTGGTGAGAAGATCTCATCATAATCCACGTCCTCTTTCTGGTTGAATCCCTTCACAACCAATCTAGCCTTGTACTTCTGTTACTTGCCACCATCATCTGACTTCAGGTTGTATAACCACTTATTATTTAGCACTTTCTTTCCTGCAGGAAGCTCAACAAGATCATTTGTATGATTTTTCTTCAGATACTACATCTCTTCATTCATTGCATTCCGTCAATGATCTCTCTCCTTATACTCTTGTGCCTCCTCAAGAGTGCATGGCTCATCATGATCAGCCATCATCATATATTGGAAAGTAGGATAGCAGGATGGTGGCTGATATGCCCTCCCAGATCTCCTGACCCGAGGCTCTGCTGCATCTGCTTCTTGATGAGGTTGCTCCCCCTGCTCAAGATCCCTTGGACCTGCAGCAACGGGGTCTGCATCTGGCTCATGCTGTCATGGTTGTGCATCTTCTCTGTCTGTAACATATACTGGAGAAGAATCTGAGTCCTCATTGTTGTCATCATCCATAGCAATGCCATCCGAGTCACCATCACCACTATCATCCTCAACCAAAGTATGGTTTTCATAGAAAATCACATTTCTATTCCTAGTGATGGTCTTCTTCTTTGTATCCCAAAGTCCGTATCCAAACTCCTGATCTCCATAGCCAACAAAAATACAAGGCATTGCTTTGTCATCAAGCTTCTTCCTATGTTCCTTCGGTATAAATGCTTAAGATTTTCATTCGAATACCCTCATATGAGCATATGAGGGATCCTTTCCAGACCAAATGCGCTCAGGAACTTAATAATTCAAGGGAACATTTGGAGATTGATTAATGAAGTAGCAGGAGGTCTAAACGGCCTCAACCCAAAAGGTCTTGGGTAGCTTCGCTGTCTTCAACATGCAACGAACTCTTTCCACAATAGTTCTATTCATCCGTTCAGCGACAACATTGTGCTGGGGTATGCTGGGCTCTGTCCTTTCATGCCTGATCTCGTGCTCTACATAGTATCTCTAGAAGCCGTGAGATGTGTACTCCCCTCCATGATCTGTGCACAGATATTTCAATACTTTACCTGTCTCGTGCTCTACCATGACATGAAATTTCCTGAAGAAATCAAAGACTTGATCCTTTGTCCTCAGCATATAAACCCACACCTTCCTTGATGCATCATCAATGAAGATAAGAAAATACTTGTTTCCTCTCAAAGACGTTGTGTCCATGGGACCACACACATCGGAGTGAATCAACTGTAGAAGGTCTTCCTTCACCTTTGATCTGGTCTTGAAAGGTGCATTCTTGTTCTTTACAATCTCGCATGAATCACAAGGTGACAACGTTATGTTAGTGTGGCATGGTATCAACTCCTTCCTGCTCAAAAGTTGCAAACCCTTTTGGCTCATGTGTCCCCACCGACGATGCCATAGATCCGACGTGTCAGCCTCACTAGCATGTAGCCTGGAATCCATGACCTTCACCCGAGTCTTGTAGATCGTGCAACACAACCTGCCTCTAGCCATGATAAGAGAGCCCTTGCTGATCTTGCATCTGTTGTTGCCAAACTTCAGATGGTAGCCCTCTCTATCCAGATGAGAATCAGATATAAAGCTAAGCCGCAGATCGAGAATGTGTCCGACATCCTATAGAGTCATTGCACATCCAATATCAGTCTGAACTGAGATGGTGCATGCACCAACGATCTTGGAGTAACTGCTATTACCCATCTCGACTCTCCCAAAATCTCCCTCTATATAGGAAGTGAAGAACTCCATGTACAAAGTCACGTGGTAGGAGGCGACTGTATCGACAACCCACTCGGAGTCATCCTCTACATGTAGACACTGCTCATGAATAGTGAGAACTAACTGATCTCATCGTCATCAGCCAGTTCTATAGCAACGTTCTCATCTTCATCTTTCTTTTGATTCCTTTTGGCTTTTGCTTACTCTCTTTTACAGACTACAGTCTCTCTTCTAATGACCGGGCTTGTTGTAATGATGACACTTTCCTCTGTCCTTCGACTTCTCCCTGGGTCTCTCTTGTGAGTTTCCCCTGCTGCTTGGCCTGCCACTTCTTTCAACTGCGCATACATGTGAAGAAGAGGACTCTCCAAATGATCATCATCTGATTTCTTCATTCAGGAGTATTCTCTTGACCATAGGGATGGTCAGCTTGTTGTTTGTAGCGGAGTTTCTCACAGTAATGACCAGGGTTTCCCAACTATCTAGTAGGGAACCTAGTAGAAGCTGCAATTCATCGTCTAGTGTCATGTTCATGGTACTCAGTTGATTGATGAGATTCTGGAACTCATTCAAGTGTTCATTAACTTTCATCCCGTCCTTGTACTTTAGATTCACCAACTTCCGAATCAAGAACGCCTTGTTGGTGGCCATTTTCTGCTCATAGAGCTCTGCCAGTTTCTCCCATAGTTTCTTCGCATCTGTCTCTTCTGCGACAAGGTGGAATACCGATAAGTCCATCCATTTTCAGATGGCGCCGATTACTTTTCTGTTCAGCTTCGTCCAGTCACCTACAAAAATGTCCTCGGGCTTGGATGTTTCTCCTTCCACCGGATCATGGAGGTCCTTTCAATACAAGATGTCCTCCATCTTGGCCTTCCATATTTGCTAGTTCGTGCTCGTCAGCTTGATCATCGTGCCTTCGTCATCCTTCCCCATCTCAACAACGTGAGCTCTGGTACCACTTGTTGGGAAATCGAGGGATTCCCTTAACCTGTCCTACAAAGGATGACTAGCGGGGGAACATTCCCTATACGGGAACAAAGAAAAATAATCTTAGCACAATAATCAAGCAACTACAGAGAGATGAGAAATTGTATGTTGGAAAACCCTCCTCGATGTGAGAGAGGGGAAAACCCACAAGGCACGATGGCCTGCAACAAAATCCACTAGACCGGAAAAATTAGAGAGCACAATATATTCTCAGTTTTGTTGCCCAACAAAACTGAGGCTCAGTTACAAGAATAAAATCAGATAACTATCACCTTGCAGTTGGAGAATACGATACCGTTGCTTCTCCTAATCACCGATGCCCCTCCTCGAGATCAGACCTCCCTGGTGGCTGCTCCTCGTGGCTCCAGCGCAGACGCTCCTCGCGGATGCGACTTCTCTTCGCGCTCCTGCAGGCTAACTCTTTGTTCCTTGTGCGAACTTGCTCCTCACGCCTTGCGTGGGCTACTTCGCTCCGTGTTTGGTAGAGAGAATTAAGAGAGAAGAGAGGGAGAGATGCTTGAGTTGGGATGATATCCAAATCCATGTGCGGGGTCTTATTTATATGAGTTTCCACCTCCTTTCTCTCCTACTCCTATTTGGAATAGGAGTCCCCAAAGGGATAATCAATCTTTTTCCTCTTTTTTTTAATTATTGGGATTGGATAATGTTCCCAACAATACAATACATCCCCTACACATCCTGCACGTCACCATCCCAAATCCCCTCTCTAGTGTTACTTTGTGGCATATATGCGAAGCAAAAAAAAGAAGAAATGAAAAGGGAGACCTCAGCTTGAGTTTATGGCGATGTCGATAAAGTTGTTGGCGACAACGATGGACGAGATGGCAATGAATCAATAATGGACAAGATGGTGGCCATGGAGTTGTTGTTGGACATGCGAGCCCACGGCGAGCCATTATGCAATAAATGTTATTGCAATTCACTCCTTAATCTGAAATAAAGAGTACATAATTTGCATAATAGGTCCCTTAGTACAATTAGGGTTATGTACCATGGCCATCTTAATGATCATACAGCTGTTGATTCAATTATTGAATCATAGAGGTTGGTACTTGGACGAATATCTAATGAGTTAGATTGAGGACTCATCAAGCACCGTCAAATGATTGTTAAGAGATGATCTCCAGCCTGAGTAGGAAATGGCAATCCTATCTCATTTAGGATGATATCTGACCGACCTCTTGATGCAGGTCCTCTGCATAGGAATAGAGATTTGGAGGTGTCAGATTAGTTAGGTCAAAGAGTTGACTTAACGAGATCGAGATAACCAAAGTCCTATATCGTATGCTGTCACGATACAGGCACACATCCTCTGACCGAAGACAGATGTGTTACTATATGTCTAAGTATGTACATTTCGCAGACCAATAGGTTGATGACCTAATCAAGGTCTATACACCGGCGCGCTGGTGTGCATATAAGGGCATACGAGTAATACGATCTCTCAAAGGGATCATACAGGTTCAGTTACTGAACCGGAAGACATGAGCTCACTCATGAGATATTGGGAAGAATCAAATTCCATGCGCATGGTCGTCTCGCTTTGGAAGCTTGACTGAATTTGTAGGTTTGATATATACTTTTGGAAAGTATATGATCAAGACCTAGGTATGATATATGTTTTTGAAAAGTGTATGATCGATACCGACTCCCAATGATCGAATGAGAAACTTACTGATAAAACCCTGAAGTAGACAGTATAAAGTTGATCTAATACTTCGGGTTTATTTTGAGTCTTCCAGTATGCAGGATGTACAGGTATTAGGAATACCTGAGGGTGATGTGATCATAAACGATTGTATAACCATGACGCTTCCATTCCTAGGGAGTGATGAAACGGGTTTGGATTTTAGTGACTCCTCTCAGTAGAGAAGTAATCTGATCTTAGTCCAAATGTTGGACATTGATCTGAATGTGATTCAGATTCAATGAGAAGATTAGATTTACGGTCTTGATTTAATCAAGCATCTATGGGAGGTCCGAGATCTGGATTTGAGATGTGATCTCAATATCCATGTCACTATACGTGGAACAATACAATCGCCTTGTCCTTATCTCCAAGTATTCGCGGAGAAAGCGCATTATCCTTGAAAGAGTTCATGGATAATTCTATTGTTGATATATGTATCCGAGCATTGAGAAAATAGATAATTAAATGTGATTTAATTATCATGAATAATATGAATTTGATTCATATTATAAGGAGAGTTATCTTAGATAATTAAATGTGATTTGATTATCAAAGATGTAAATAATATGAATGTGATTCATATTATTTGAGCACATGAGAATAAGTTATCCAATATAATTAAATGTGATTTAATTATTATGGATAAGAATAATGTGGATAGTAATATCCAATTATTCATAATATTTTATAAATGCGATTTATAATGTATTAGAGAGAGCTAATTATAATTTATATGTGTTGATTAATTATTATGTGTATTGGATACACATTGTGTAATTAATTGACAATGTAAATAATATGTTGGTTTGGGTTGTGAATATGATTCACAATTTTTTAATGGCAAGATTGCAATATTCTCAAATATAATTGTGAATTATTTTTGAAGAATAAAACCCAACAAAAGTTGTTGGAAATAAATAAAAAGATTTCCATGGAGATATGCAATCTCATGACATGTCATGAGATTGCTCTCCTCATGGAAAGCTTGGGCGGCACCCAATTCCAAATAGGAATGGGTGGCCGTCCATATGGAATGTACATGGAGATGAAATCTCCATGTATATTCTCTCCTTATTTATTTGGTGTAATTTTGGATTAATTTGTATTTGATTTTGTCAAATATATTTTGATCTAAATTTGTTGGTTTTACCAACAACAATCTTAGCCATTGGATTGACATAAATCAATCTCATCCATTGATTTCACATGTCACATGGATTGAGATCCATGGATCCCAAAACCCTATAAATAGAGAGGCATACCCATGCTCTCTCTAAACACACAGACAATGCTTGAGAAGCATCTCTCTCTTCTCTCTACTCGACAACCCTCTCTCTCCCTCTCATGTGGCCGTCCACCATGGATGACCTAAGAGAGGTTCTCCAACGCCGCAGCATCGTCGTTATGCTGCCCGTTCTTCTGCTCGTGGATTTCCGTCTCCTTCGGTGCGCCTCACTCGTGAAGAAGACGTCGGATCTCTTGTGTCGAGATCAGGAGATCCGCCGCTTGGATCATCAACATGGATTGCGAGAAGCATGCGGTTCATCCCCGCGCTCGCAAGCGTCTCCTCCGTCGGATCGGACTTGAGACAGGAGGTCTCTTCGTTTAGAGACTCGATCGCAACCACGCTTCAAGAGGTAATCCTATTACTTGTTTGTGGTTTAGACGAAACGATCCGAGAAGTGTTCTTGGATCATGTGGTTTTGTCGTAAGAAAATTTTTTCAATTCCGCTGCATCGAGCAACTAGTGCGACTAGTCGCTCTTCGTCGTATTCGATACGACGCTCACGCTTCCGTGATGCGCTTGAAGATCTAACCATATACTTCAAGTGGTATCAGAGCCTTAGGTCGACGGTTTCGAATATGATTCGCTAACCGAGGACGACTTGGGTTCGTTATGGTCGCGAAAGTTTTTATCGCATTTGATTTCGCAGATCTGTTTAGTAAATAATTTCGGCCATGTTTAAAATGTTTAAGCACGAATTATTTACTTGGATTTTGTTCCCCATTAAAAAAAGAAACCATAGGATCTGAGTTTGCGTAAATCGGATTTCGTTTGCTCTAGATATGGTTGTTTTAATGAACATGTATTCACTGTTACGGGAACTGCGAATCTTAACGTAATTAAAGAGTTAATTACTGTTTAGAGACGCCTCGAAATGCGTGCAAATCATATAGGTTCTGTTGTAAATAAAGTTAGCAAACTATGGAAACTTACTTTGCTTAATTTGGATTTAAATTGATTGAGATATGCTAATTTTAATAAGTAGGGGTCACTGCTGAAATTACTTTCCTAATCAAGAACCAAGTGATTGTCAATTAGTGAAATTAATTGTTAATTTCATGAAATAATTATGGAAAATATTTGAGAAATATTACAAGATGATTATTTCCTTAATTGACTTGACCCCAACCAATTAATTGATTAGATTTTATCTAAATCATAATTGGAAACACAATCATCAAACTCCTTGCTTGAATAGGATTGGGAATTTGTCTAGCAAATTTCCTTATAATCAAAATTGTTTTGATTACTATATGGTATAATTTCGGTTGAAGAACCGATGATCATCTCAAGTACAAGTTAATCAATTTGGCATTATCCTTTCCCGAGGCGGATATGATGTCTAGTCACGGATCACTGGGGTAGCGGGTTGCAACGTTTGCGGTCCGTCCCACTCCCGCTGGTACTGGCCATGACAGCGGGTAGGGTCGGGATAATGTCTGAGGGATTAAGATGTATTTTTCTAATTATTAAAATACGAATTAATACGTACTTTGAGAATAATACCATATATATTCAAGTAAGACAATCATGTTTGATTGATTGAATTGGATTGATAAATAATTTAATACGATTAAGTTAATTATGTCCAATAAAAATACTCTAATATGATTAGAGTTGATAATTTCCTTGGAAGAATTAATTATATGAATGTGATTCATAGAATTTAATTTAATTTGAATAAGATATGGGGGATCACATAAGTGACATCCATGGTCTCCTGTCAAGGCGAAGGGTTTCATCGTCAGATATTATATGTGGGAGACGCCTATCCGAAGTGACAGCTCCTGCATATGATCCATTGGGATCGGGCTCGTCTCTTCTCGAAAGAGTAAGGATGTATGCGTAGTGACCCCAATTTCAGGTCCTCATATTATTGGGGCGATATTGGATTACGCATAGCGAGTTGTATTCCTGTTGACGGTTGGTTCAATTAATGACGGGTCAACATCACCTTAGGGGTGGTGGGCCTTGGTGTTGACCGAATTGGGAGATGCAAGTTGGACTTGCAAGGCGGAATGTGTTCCCGCTTCTTTTTATCCGAGTTGTAGGTTCTCATATTATTGGGATGCAACAAAGATAAGGAAGGAGATCCTAGATCTTGCTTGAGATATAATGGTAAGTATATCTCTTACATTGAAAGTGATTAAGGGAATGAACTTTCATTGTTGACATGGCAAGACAACTTTGATATAAAAATTCCTAAATCAAAGTAAAACATGTATATATATAAATATATACCCTTATGCTAATTTCTTATTTCAGATAATCCTTCATTAAACCCACTCAATGTTATACTCAATAATAACCAGTAAAATATCTTGGATTGGACTCATGATCCAGATATTGTATTTGCAGTTGGACACATAATGTATGTGGTTGAAATGTGCAAGTTTCCTCATAATAATGAGGAATGATGATTAAATAAGACAATAGGACTAAAACCCTAGGGTTTGTATGTCTCTATAAGTCTTGATCTCATCGAATGTACTTTTGAAGTGACATGTCGATAATGATCGTAATTATCAAATAATCCTTATAAAATTCTAAGAAGATGTCCTGGCATACATATGTGCTCTCGACATTTAATCATGAATGATGTGGTTCTCTGCATCATGCAGAATGGTGGCTCTATAAGAGATGATGTATTCAAATTGTTTGAGTACCTACCTGAACCAATATTTTAAGAGTCTAGATGGATGTAGATACGATGAATGTCATCATTCTACTATCTATACTCTAGTCATTCATGAAGCTTCATAATATTCATATTGTATGAAGCTTGTATAAATGTGGAAATACTCTTATATTGAAATTTTTGATTTTAACATAAGAGATCATTGGTCTTGAGCAATGGTTGCTTATAGACAAAGGGAGCGCAGTGGAAGCATGGGTTGGACCCAAGTTAGAAGTATAGTCAAAGAGTTGACTGTACTTCTGTGACTTCCATATGACTTCCATCCAAATAGTTGGATGAATGCCAATACTGCAATAAGTTGATGTGTTGAAAGTATGACTATCAAGTCTGTCTAGAATCCTCAAAGAAGGACTCGGATGGAGCATCCGTATAATCTACATATAATAATTGAAATTGACTAACTTATTTGACAAGATAAAGTCTAATAATTGTATCTCAATCTTCTAATGACAATTGCAATTGGTTGCATCTGTATTAGAATAATAGAAATTTGATCTTAAGGTTTAATGGTCATCCATGATGGAATTGATGCAATTGTTGTAATAATTTCCACCGGATGAATAGACTTCATATTTTCAGTGGGAGCCCTTAGTCTTAGAGAATGTCTCTATGACCTAGATATTAGAATACACTGATTGTTTATTTCTAATTGTTGGATATAAATATGAATTCTGTAATAAATTTGTCATAAAGAGTTATGATGGAGATATTTCAGATAGCCTTTAAAAGATCAATAGGAGGATGAAGACCATTTGACAATGATCTGGCATCAAGTTTTGGACATATGTCTGTTGATGAGATCAATGGAATAGTAAGACACGGAACTTTAGAATGTCTAAAGATTCAAATCTCACATACTTGTGAATATTATATTCAAAGTAAAATGTCCAATACACCCTTCCTTGGAAAGGTGTAAAATGTCAAGGTATTCATGATCTCATACATATTGATGTATGCAGATCATATATATCATAGTAAACATTATGGATATGTGATATCTGTAAATGATTATGTGTGATATGAGATTTCTTCTCTTCACTTAGAAAAATTTGAAATGTTCAAAGATTTCACAATTTTGGTTTAGAACCTAAGTTTGAAGAAGATGAAATGAATTTGATCTAACCAAGGTAGCATGTACCTATTAGATGAATTCAAGAAATACCTTATGGAGATATGAATATCATTCCTATCTCAATCCTCCTAATGAACCTGAACTCAATGGAGTTGTAGGGAGATACAATTGATCATGTGTGACATGATTTAATCAATGATTAATCCTAGCATAATTATCTCTTAGTTTCCAAGGGTGTATATGTAGTAGAGACTACATTATATACTTAATAAGGTTCCATGCATGTAAGCTGGAATCTAGCACTAGAGAGTGCTACTTCATTAGGAAAATAAAGGATGGTATTGTATACCTACTTTATGACCTTGAGATTCTTAAAAGATCTCATATCTGAGAATGTGATTCTTGGAGGATGACTCTCTTAAGAATCAAGATAAAATGAAGTAAAGGAACTCATTTAAATCTTGAGAAGATAATGAGGCTCCTGAAATCAAAAACTAAAAGAATAATTGAAGATGAAACACTAATACTTCTTCAAATAAGTTTGAGGATGTATTCCATGTGAAAATGATCGGACTTGATGTGATGAAGTTCCTGAGGATCATGACATGGAAAGATGGATGTTGGCAATAAAAGTCTAATGTAGACTTCATGTACAAATGTTGTATATGGACCCTCGAGGATCCACTTATATGGGTCAGACCCATTAAGGTGTAAATGGATCTTCAAGAGAAAGAGGGAACCTGATGAGAAGGTAGAGACCTTCAAAGCACGGTTCGTAGCCATGAGCTACACACCGAAGAGAAGACATCGCTTACGATGAGACTTGCTCTCCAGTGACCTTGCTTTAACTCATCAGAATATTGCTAACTATAGCTACACAACTTGACTATGACATCTTCATGATGTGAGTCAAGATTGCATTCCTCTATGAATACCTCTCTGAGGATATTCATATGAAGTATCCCCATGGCTTCATGGTTGAGGAAAGCAAGGTGTGCAAGCCAAAGAACTCCATCTTTGGACTCAAATAAGCTTCTTGTATTTGGAACATAAGATTTCATGAAATTGTAAATGTTATGATTTCAGATAAAATCTTGATGAACCATGTGAAGCTTAGTGGGAGTGCCATTGTATTCATCGTGCTAAATATAGATATTATCCTAATCATTTGGAATGATATAACAATAAATAATAAGTGTTTTATAATTTGGTCGTTCCATACCATGAGATACGATCTCAAGGATACCTCTTAGATCTTAATTCTGAAGTCGTTCAGAAGCAAAGACAAGAGGGTATTGGGACTGACACATTAGTAGTACACCTTGGACTTATTCCATTTTCTGGAAAAATTCTAAGAATGGCTTCCTTCCCTTAAGATGTGGTAGTGACCTGTCTAAAGGGATAACACCTCAAAGAGTTGAGGAAGTGAATGCTAGAACTGCTTGCACTTATGCATCAGTTATGAGAAGCTGGGTATATGCTAGATGTGTACAAGAGCCAGATGTCTGCCATGCAGTGGGAGTAGTAAACTATTACTAATCCTACTCTGGAAATAAAACACTTAGTTGCAGTAATAACAATATCTTCAAAGATGATGAAACTTAGAGATAGTGATCTCAAAGTCTTATCTTCAAAGGTTTAAGACCTTGTAGATAGTGATCTATAAGGGTCTTAACTGTAGATACCTTAGGAGATAGAGATCTCCAGGAATGAAGGTATTCTAATAAGGATTATGGGAATACTGGTTATGATAATTAATAAGATGTAGTGTCAAGGACACTATAACCAACAAAATTGAGTATCGGTTGCATGAGATGCAACATTCGCATTGGATGCGAGCACTGTTACTAGGAGATATGCAAGTGGCGTAAAAGGACTTGGTGTAGTCTCTTGGGAACAGAGTGACTGATCATCTTACCTAGCTATTTTCTAAATAGCCTATGATTGTCACATGAGTGTGGGTTTAAATGATTAGCCCATTAATGGCTCTTTGGGCTAATGGGAGATTGTTGGACACGCGAGCCCACGGCGAGCCATTATGCAATAAATGTTATTGCAATTCACTCCTTAATCTGAAATAAAGAGTACATAATTTGCATAATAGGTCCCTTAGTACAATTAGGGTTATGTACCATGGCCATCTTAATGATCATACAGCTGTTGATTCAATTATTGAATCATAGAGGTTGGTACTTGGACGAATATCTAATGAGTTAGATTGAGGACTCATCAAGCACCGTCAAATGATTGTTAAGAGATGATCTCCAGCCTGAGTAGGAAATGGCAATCCTATCTCATTTAGGATGATATCTGACCGACCTCTTGATGCAGGTCCTCTGCATAGGAATAGAGATTCGGAGGTGTCAGATTAGTTAGGTCAAAGAGTTGACTTAACGAGATCGAGATAACCAAAGTCCTATATCGTATGCTGTCACGATACAGGCACACATCCTCTGACCGGAGACAGATGTGTTACTATATGTCTAAGTATGTACATTTGGCAGACCAATAGGTTGATGACCTAATCAAGGTCTATACACCGGCGCGCTGGTGTGCATATAAGGGCATACGAGTAATACGATCTCTCAAATGGATCATACAGGTTCAGTTATTGAACCGGAAGACATGAGCTCACTCATGAGATATTGGGAAGAATCAAATTCCATGCGCATGGTCGTCTCACTTTGGAAGCTTGTCTGAATTTGTAGGTTTGATATATACTTTTGGAAAGTATACGATCAAGACCTAGGTATGATATATGTTTTTGGAAAGTGTATGATCGATACCGACTCCCAATGATCGAATGAGAAACTTACTGATAAAACCCTGAAGTAGACAGTATAAAGTTGATATAATACTTCGGGTTTATTCTGAGTCTTCCAGTATGCAGGATGTACATGTACTAGGAATACCTGAGGGTGATGTGATCATAAACGATTGTATAACCATGACGCTTCCATTCCTAGGGAGTGATGAAACGAGTTTGGATTTTAGTGACTCCTCTCAGCAGAGAAGTAACCTGATCTTAGTCCAAATGTTGGACATTGATCTGAATGTGATTCAGATTCAATGAGAAGATTAGATTTACGGTCTTGATTTAATCAAGCATCTATGGGAGGCCCGAGATCTGGATTTGAGATGTGATCTCAATATCCATGTCACTATACGTGGAACAATACAATCGCCTTGTCCTTATCTCCAAGTATTCGTGGAGAAAGCGCATTATCCTTGAAAGAGTTCATGGATAATTCTATTGTTGATATATGTATCCGAGCATTGAGAAAATGGATAATTAAATGTGATTTAATTATCATGAATAATATGAATTTGATTCATATTATAAGGAGAGTTATCTTAGATAATTAAATGTGATTTGATTATCAAAGATGTAAATAATATGAATGTGATTCATATTATTTGAGCATATGAGAATAAGTTATCCAATATAATTAAATGTGATTTAATTATTATGGATAAGAATAATGTGGATAGTAATATCCAATTATTCATAATATATTATAAATGTGATTTATAATGTATTAGAGAGAGCTAATTATAATTTATATGTGTTGATTAATTATTATGTGTATTGGATACACATTGTGTAATTAATTGACAATGTAAATTATATGTTGTTTTGGGTTGTGAATATGATTCACAATTTTTTAATGGCAAGATTGCAATATTCTCAAATATAATTGTGAATTATTTTTGAAGAATAAAACCCAACAAAAGTTGTTGGAAATAAATAAAGAGATTTCCATGGAGATATGCAATCTCATGACATGTCATGAGATTGCTCTCCTCATGGAAAGCTTGGGCGGCACCCAATTCCAAATAGGAATGGGTGGCCGTCCATATGGAATGTACATGGAGATGAAATCTCCATGTATATTTTCTCCTTATTTATTTGGTGTAATTTTGGATTAATTTGTATTTGATTTTGTCAAATATATTTTGATCTAAATTTGTTGGTTTTACCAACAACAATCTTAGCCATTGGATTGACATAAATCAATCTCATCCATTGATTTCACATGTCACATGGATTGAGATCCATGGATCCCAAAACCCTATAAATAGAGAGGCATACCCATGCTCTCTCTAAACACACACACAATGCTTGAGAAGCATCTCTGTCTCTTCTCTCTACTCGACAGCCCTCTCTCTCCCTCTCATGTGACCGTCCACCATGGATGACCTAAGAGAGGTTCTCCATCGCCGCAGCATCGTCGTTGTGCTGCCCGTTCTTCTGCTCGTGGATCTCCGTCTCCTTCGGTGCGCCTCGCTCGTAAAGAAGACGTCGGATCTCGTGTGTCGAGATCAGGAGATCCGCCTCTTGGATCATCAACATGGATTGCGAGAAGCACGCGGTTCATCCCCGCGCTCGCAATCGTCTCCTCCGTCGGATCGGACTTGAGACAGGAGGTCTCTTCGTTTAGAGACTCGATCGCAACCACGCTTCAAGAGGTAATCCTATTACTTGTTTGTGGTTTAGACGAAATGATCCGAGAAGTGTTCTTGGATCATGTGATTTTGTCGTAAGAAAATTTTTTAAATTCCGCTGCATCGAGCAACTAGTGCGACTAGTCGTTCTTCATCGTATTCGATACGACGCTCACGCTTCCATGATGCGCTTGAGGATCTAACCATATCCTTCAAGTGGTATCAGAGCCTTAGGTCGAAAGGTTTCGAATATGATTCGCTAACCGAGGACGACTTGGGTTCGTTATGGTCGTGAAAGTTTTTATGCATTTGATTTCGTAGATCTGTTTAGTAAATAATTTCGTCCATGTTTAAAATGTTTAAGCACAAATTATTTACTTGGACTGTGTTCCCCATTAAATAAAGAAACCATAGGATCTGAGTTTGCGTAAATCGAATTTCCTTTGCTCTAGATATGGTTGTTTTAATGAACATGTATTCACTGTTACGGGAACTGCGAATCTTAACGTAATTAAGGAGTTAATAACTGTTTAGATACGCCTCGAAATACGTGCAAATCACATAGGTTCTGTTGTAAATCAAGTTAGCAAACTATGGAAACTTACTTTACTTAATTAGGATTTAAATTGATTGAGATATGCTAATTTTAGTAAGTAGGGGTCACTGCTGAAATTACTTTCTTAATCAAGAACCAAGTGATTGTAAATTAGTGAAATTAATTATTAATTTCATGAAATAATTATGGAAAATATTTGAGAAATATTAGAAGATGATTATTTCCTTAATTGACTTGACCCCAACCAATTAATTGATTAGATTTGATCTAAATCATAATTGGAAACACAATCATCAAACTCCTATCTTGAATAGGATTGGGAATTTGTCTAGCAAATTTCCTTATAATCAAAATTGTTTTGATTACTATATGGTATAATTTCGGTTGAAGAACAGATGATCATCTCAAGTACAAGTTAATCAATTTGGCATTATCCTTTCCCGAGGCGGATATGGTGTCTAGTCGGGGATCGCTGGGGTAGCGGGTTGCAACGTATGCAGTCCGTCCCACTCCCTCCGGTACTGGCCATGACAGCGGGTAGGGCCAGGATAATGTCCGAGGGATTAAGATGTATTTTTCTAATTATTAAAATACGAATTAATACGTACTTTGAGAATAATACCATATATATTCAAGTAAGACAATCATGTTTGATTAATTGAATTGGATTGATAAATAATTTAATACGATTAAGTTAATTATGTCCAATAAAAATACTCTAATATGATTAGAGTTGATAATTCCCTTGGAAGAATTAATTATATGAATGTGATTCATAGAAATTAATTTAATTTGAATAAGATATGGAGGATCACATAAGTGACATCCATGGTCTCCCGTCAAGGTGAAGGGTTTCGTCGCCAGATATTATATGTGGGAGACGCCTGTCCGAAGTGACAGCTCCTGCATATGATCCATTTGGATCGGGCTCGTCGCTTCTCGAAAGAGTAAGGATGTATGATTAGTGACCCCAATTTCGGGTCCTCATATTATTGGGGCGATATTGGATTACGCATAGCGAGTTGTATTCCTGTTGACGGTTGGTTCAATTAATGACGGGTCAACATCACCTTAGGGGTGGTGGGCCCTGGTGTTGACCGAATTGGGAGATGCAAGTTGAACTTGCAAGGCGGAATGTGTTCCCGCTTCTTTTTATCCGAGTTGTAGGTTCTCATATTATTGGGATGCAACAAAGATAAGGAAGGAGATCCCAGATCTTGCTTGAGATATAATGGTAAGTATATCTCTTACATTGAAAGTGATTAAGGGAATGAACTTTCATTGTTGACATGGCAAGACAACTTTGATATAAAAATTCCTAAATCAAAGTAAAACATGTATATATATAAATATATACCCTTATGCTAATTTCTTATTTCAGATAATCCTTCATTAAACCCGCTCAATGTTATACTCAATAATAACCAGTAAAATATCATGGATTGGACTCATGATCCAGATATTGTATTTGCAGTTGGACACATAATGTATGTGGTTGCAATGTGCAAGTTTCCTCATAATAATGAGGAATGATGATTAAATAAGACAATAGGACTAAAACCCTAGGGTTTGTATGTCTCTATAAGTCTTGATCTTATCGAATGTACTTTTGAAGTGACATGTCGATAATGATCGTAATTATCAAATAATCCTTATAAAATTCTAAGAAGATGTTCTGGCATACATATGTGCTCTCGACATTTAATCATGAATGATGTGGTTCTCTGCATCATGCAGAATGGTGGCTCTATAAAAGATGATGTATTCAAATTGTTTGAGTACCTACCTGAACCAATATTTTAAGAGTCTAGATGGATGTAGATACGATGAATGTCATCATTCTACTATCTATACTCTAGTCATTCATGAAGCTTCATAATATTCATATTGTATGAAGCTTGTATAAATGTAGAAATACTCTTATATTGAAATTTTTGATTTTAACATAAGAGATCATTGGTCTTGAGCAATGGTTCCTTATAGACAAAGGGAGCGCAGTGGAAGCATGGGTTGGACCCCAGTTAGAAGTATAGTCAAAGAGTTGACTGTACTTCTGTGACTTCCATATGACTTCCATCCAAATAGTTGGATGAATGCCAATACTGCAATAAGTTGATGTGTTGATAGTATGACTATCAAGTCTGTCTAGAATCCTCAGAGAAGGACTCGGATGGAGCATCAGTATAATCTACATATAATCATTGAAATTGACTAACTTATTTGATAAGATAAAGTCTAATAATTGTATCTCAATCTTCTAATGACACTTGCAATTGGTTGCATCTGTATTAGAATAATAGAAATTTGATCTTAAGGTTTAATGGTCATCCATGTTGGAATTGATTTGTTGCAATAATTTCCACCGGGTGAATAGACTTCATATTTTCAGTGGGAGCCCTTAGTCTTAGAGAATGTCTCTATGACCTAGATATTAGAATACACTCATTGTTTATTTCTAATTGTTGGATATAAACATGAATTCTGTAATAAATCTGTCATAAAGAGTTATGATGGAGATATTTCAGATAGTAATCTAAAATCTAGTGGACTCTATTAAATTAGAAAATTAATGAATGGTTCATTAGGATTTCTAATACTGAAAATTAAACCTTTAAAAGATCAATAGGAGGATGAAGACAATTTGACAATGATCTGGCATCAAGTTTTGGACATATGTCTGTTGATGAGATCAATGGACTAGTAAGACACGAAACTTTAGAATGTCTAAAGATTCAAATCTCACATACTTGTGAATATTATATTCAAAGTAAAATGTCCAATACACCCTTCCTTGGGAAAGGTGTAAAATGTCAAGGTATTCATGATCTCATACATATTGATGTATGCAGATCATCTATATCATAGTAAACATTATGGATATGTGATATCTGTAAATGATTATGTGTGATATGAGATTTCTTCTCTTCACTTAGAAAAATTTGAAATGTTCAAAGATTTCACAATTTTGGTTTAGAACCAAAGTTTGAAGAAGATGAAATGAATTTGATCTAACCAAGGTAGCATGTACCTATTAGATGAATTCAAGAAATACCTTATGGAGATATGAATATCATTCCTATCTCAATCCTCCTAATGAACCTGAACTCAATGGAGTTGTAGGGAGATACAATTGATCATGTGTGACATGATTTAATCAATGATTAATCCTAGCATAATTATCTCTTAGTTTCCAAGGGTGTATATGTAGTAGAGACTACATTATATACTTAATAAGGTTCCATGCATGTAAGCTGGAATCTAGCACTAGAGAATGCTACTTCATTAGGAAAATAAAGGATGGTATTGTATACCTACTTTATGACCTTGAGATTCTTAAAAGATCTCATATCTGAGAATGTGATTCTTGGAGGATGACTCTCTTAAGAATCATGATAAAATGAAGTAAAGGAACTCATTTAAATCTTGAGAAGATAATGAGGCTCCTGAAATCAAAAACTAAAAGAATAATTGAAGATGAAACACTAATACTTCTTCAAATAAGTTTGAGGATGTATTCCATGTGAAAATGATCGGACTTGATGTGATGAAGTTCCTGAGGATCATGACATGGAAAGATGGATGTTGGCAATAAAAGTCTAATGTAGACTTCATGTACAAATGTTGTATATGGACCCTCGAGGATCCACTTATATGGGTCAGACCCATTAAGGTGTAAATGGATCTTCAAGAGAAAGAGGGAACCTGATGAGAAGGTAGAGACCTTCAAAGCACGGTTCGTAGCCATGAGCTACACACCGAAGAGAAGACATCGCTTACGATGAGACTTGCTCTCCAGTGACCTTGCTTTAACTCATCAGAATATTGCTAACTATAGCTACACAACTTGACTATGACATCTTCATGATGTGAGTCAAGATTGCATTCCTCTATGAATACCTCTCTGAGGATATTCATATGAAGTATCCCCATGGCTTCATGGTTGAGGAAAGCAAGGTGTGCAAGCCAAAGAACTCCATCTTTGGACTCAAATAAGCTTCTTGTATTTTGGAACATAAGATTTCATGAAATTGTAAATGTTATGATTTCAGATAAAATCTTGATGAACCATGTGAAGCTTAGTGGGAGTGCCATTGTATTCATCGTGCTAAATATAGATATTATCCTAATCATTTGGAATTATATAACAATAAATAATAAGTGTTTTATAATTTGGTCGTTCCATACCTTGAGATACGATCTCAAGGATACCTCTTAGATCTTAATTCTGAAGTCGTTCAGAAGCAAAGAGAAGAAAGTATTGGGACTGACACATTAGTAGTACACCTTGGACTTATTCCATTTTCTGGAAAAATTCTAAGAAAGGCTTCCTTCCCTTAAGATGTGGTAGTGACCTGTCTAAAGGGATAACACCTCAAAGAGTTGAGGAAGTGAATGCTAGAACTGCTTGCACTTATGCATCAGTTATGAGAAGCTGGGTATATGCTAGATGTGTACAAGAGCCAGATGTCTGCCATGCAGTGGGAGTAGTAAACTATTACTAATCCTACTCTGGAAATAAAACACTTAGTTGCAGTAATAACAATATCTTCAAAGATGATGAAACTTAGTGATAGTGATCTCAAAGTCTTATCTTCAAAGGTTTAAGACCTTGTAGATAGTGATCTATAAGGGTCTTAACTGTAGATACCTTAGGAGATAGAGATCTCCAGGAATGAAGGTATTCTAATAAGGATTATGGGAATACTGGTTATGATAATTAATAAGATGTAGTGTCAAGGACACTATAACCAACAAAATTGAGTATCGGTTGCATGAGATGCAACATTCGCATTGGATGCGAGCACTGTTACTAGGAGATATGCAAGTGGCGTAAAAGGACTTGGTGTAGTCTCTTGGGAACAGAGTGACTGATCATCTTACCTAGCTATTTTCTAAATAGCCTATGATTGTCACATGAGTGTGGGTTTAAATGATTAGCCCATTAATGGCTCTTTGGGCTAATGGGAGATTGTTGGACATGCGAGCCCACGGCGAGCCATTATGCAATAAATGTTATTGCAATTCACTCCTTAATCTGAAATAAAGAGTACATAATTTGCATAATAGGTCCCTTAGTACAATTAGGGTTATGTACCATGTCCATCTTAATGATCATACAGCTGTTGATTCAATTATTGAATCATAGAGGTTGGTACTTGGACGAATATCTAATGAGTTAGATTGAGGACTCATCAAGCACCGTCAAATGATTGTTAAGAGATGATCTCCAGCCTGAGTAGGAAATGGCAATCCTATCTCATTTAGGATGATATCTGACCGACCTCTTGATGCAGGTCCTCTGCATAGGAATAGAGATTCGGAGGTGTCAGATTAGTTAGGTCAAAGAGTTGACTTAACGAGATCGAGATAACCAAAGTCCTATATCGTATGCTGTCACGATACAGGCACACATCCTCTGACCGGAGACAGATGTGTTACTATATGTCTAAGTATGTACATTTGGCAGACCAATAGGTTGATGACCTAATTAAGGTCTATACACCGGCGCGCTGGTGTGCATATAAGGGCATACGAGTAATACGATCTCTCAAATGGATCATACAGGTTCAGTTACTGAACCGGAAGACATGAGCTCACTCATGAGATATTGAGAAGAATCAAATTCCATGCGCATGGTCGTCTCACTTTAGAAGCTTGTCTGAATTTTTAGGTTTGATATATACTTTTGGAAAGTATATGATCAAGACCTAGGTATGATATATGTTTTTGGAAAGTGTATGATCGATACCGACTCCCAATGATCGAATGAGAAACTTGCTGATAAAACCCTGAAGTAGATAGTATAAAGTTGATCTAATACTTCAGGTTTATTCTGAGTCTTCCAGTTTGCAGGATGTACATGTATTAGGAATACCTGAGGGTGATGTGATCATAAACGATTGTATAACCATGACGCTTCCATTCCTAGGGAGTGATGAAACGGGTTTGGATTTTAGTGACTCCTCTCAGCAGAGAAGTAACCTGATCTTAGTCCAAATGTTGGACATTGATCTGAATGTGATTTAGATTCAATGAGAAGATTAGATTTACGGTCTTGATTTAATCAAGCATCTATGGGAGGCCCGAGATCTGGATTTGAGATGTGATCTCAATATCCATGTCACTATACGTGGAACAATACAATCGCCTTGTCCTTATCTCCAAGTATTCGTGGAGAAAGCGCATTATCCTTGAAAGAGTTCATGGATAATTCTATTGTTGATATATGTATCCGAGCATTGAGAAAATGGATAATTAAATGTGATTTAATTATCATGAATAATATGAATTTGATTCATATTATAAGGAGAGTTATCTTAGATAATTAAATGTGATTTGATTATCAAAGATGTAAATAATATGAATGTGATTTATATTATTTGAGCACATGAGAATAAGTTATCCAATATAATTAAATGTGATTTAATTATTATGGATAAGAATAATGTGGATAGTAATATCCAATTATTCATAATATATTATAAATGTGATTTATAATGTATTAGAGAGAGCTAATTATAATTTATATGTGTTGATTAATTATTATGTGTATTGGATACACATTGTGTAATTAATTGACAATGTAAATTATATGTTGTTTTGGGTTGTGAATATGATTCACAATTTTTTAATGGCAAGATTGCAATATTCTCAAATATAATTGTGAATTATTTTTGAAGAATAAAACCCAACAAAAGTTGTTGGAAATAAATAAAGAGATTTCCATGGAGATATGCAATCTCATGACATGTCATGAGATTGCTCTCCTCATGGAAAGCTTGGGCGGCACCCAATTCCAAATAGGAATGGGTGGCCGTCCATATGGAATGTACATGGAGATGAAATCTCCATGTATATTTTCTCCTTATTTATTTGGTGTAATTTTGGATTAATTTGTATTTGATTTTGTCAAATATATTTTGATCTAAATTTGTTGGTTTTACCAACAACAATCTTAGCCATTGGATTGACATAAATCAATCTCATCCATTGATTTCACATGTCACATGGATTGAGATACATGGATCCCAAAACCCTATAAATAGAGAGGCATACCCATGCTCTCTCTAAACACACACACACAATGCTTGAGAAGCATCTCTGTCTCTTCTCTCTACTCGACAGCCCTCTCTCTCCCTCTCATGTGGCCGTCCACCATGGATGACCTAAGAGAGGTTCTCCATCGTCGCAGCATCGTCGTTATGCTGCCCGTTCTTCTGCTCGTGGATCTCCATCTCCTTCGGTGCGCCTCGCTCGTGAAGAAGACGTCGGATCTCGTGTGTCGAGATCAGGAGATCCGCCGCTTGGATCACCAACATGGATTGCGAGAAGCACGCGGTTCATCCCCGCGCTCGCAATCGTCTCCTCCGTCAGATCGGACTTGAGACAGGAGGTCTCTTCGTTTAGAGACTCGATCGCAACCATGCTTCAAGAGGTAATCCTATTACTTGTTTGTGATTTAGACGAAATGATCCGAGAAGTGTTCTTGGATCATGTGATTTCGTCGTAAGAAAATTTTTTAAATTCCGCTGCATCGAGCAACTAGTGCGACTAGTCGTTCTTCGTCGTATTCGATACGACGCTCACGCTTCCGTGATGCACTTGAGGATCTAACCATATCCTTCAAGTGGTATCAGAGCCTTAGGTCGACGGTTTCGAATATGATTCGCTAACCGAGGACGACTTGGGTTCGTTATGGTCGCGAAAGTTTTTATCGCATTTGATTTCGCAGATCTGTTTAGTAAATAATTTCGGCCATGTTTAAAATGTTTAAGCACAAATGATTTACTTGTATTTTGTTCCCCATTAAATAAAGAAACCATAGGATCTGAGTTTGCGTAAATCGAATTTCGTTTGCTCTAGATATGGTGATTTTAATGAACATGTATTCACTGTTACGGGAACTGCGAATCTTAACGTAATTAAGGAGTTAATTACTGTTTAGATACGCCTCGAAATGCGTGCAAATCATATAGGTTCTGTTGTAAATCAAGTTAGCAAACTATGAAAACTTACTTTACTTAATTTGGATTTAAATTGATTGAGATATGCTAATTTTAGTAAGTAGGGGTCACTGCTGAAATTACTTTCCTAATCAAGAACCAAGTGATTGTAAATTAGTGAAATTAATTGTTAATTTCATGAAATAATTATGGAAAATATTTGAGAAATATTAGAAGATGATGATTTCCTTAATTGACTTGACCCCAACCAATTAATTGATTAGATTTGATCTAAATCATAATTGGAAACACAATCATCAAACTCCTTGCTTGAATAGGATTGGGAATTTGTCTAGCAAATTTCCTTATAATCAAAATTGTTTTGATTACTATATGGTATAATTTCGGTTGAAGAACAGATGATCATCTCAAGTACAAGTTAATCAATTTGGCATTATCCTTTCCCAAGGCGGATATGGTGTCTAGTCGGGGATCGCTGGGGTAGCGGGTTGCAACGTATGCAGTCCGTCCCACTCCCGTCGGTACTGGCCATGACAGCGGGTAGGGCCAGGATAATGTCCGAGGGATTAAGATGTATTTTCTAATTATTAAAATACGAACTAATACGTACTTTGAGAATAATACCATATATATTCAAGTAAGACAATCAAGTTTGATTGATTGAATTGGATTGATAAATAATTTAATACGATTAAGTTAATTATGTCTAATAAAAATACTCTAATATGATTAGAGTTGATAATTCCCTTGGAAGAATTAATTATATGAAAGTGATTCGTAGAAATTAATTTAATTTGAATAAGATATGGAGGATCACATAAGTGACATCCATGGTCTCCCGTCAAGGTGAAGGGTTTCGTCGCCAGATATTATATGTGGGAGACGCCTGTCCGAAGTGACAGCTCCTGCATATGATCCATTTGGATCGGGCTCGTCGCTTCTCGAAAGAGTAAGGATGTATGATTAGTGACCCCAATTTCGGGTCCTCATATTATTGGGGCGATATTGGATTACGCATAGCGAGTTGTATTCCTGTTGACGGTTGGTTCAATTAATGACGGGTCAACATCACCTTAGGGGTGGTGGGCCCTGGTGTTGACCGAATTGGGAGATGCAAGTTGGACTTGCAAGGCGGAATGTGTTCCCGCTTCTTTTTATCCGAGTTGTAGGTTCTCATATTATTGGGATGCAACAAAGATAAGAAAGGAGATCCCAGATCTTGCTTGAGATATAATGGTAAGTATATCTCTTACATTGAAAGTGATTAAGGGAATGAACTTTCATTGTTGACATGGCAAGACAACTTTGATATAAAATTTCCTAAATCAAAGTAAAACATGTATATATATAAATATATACCCTTATGCTAATTTCTTATTTCAGATAATCCTTCATTAAACCCACTCAATGTTATACTCAATAATAACCAGTAAAATATCATGGATTGGACTCATGATCCAGATATTGTATTTGCAGTTGGACACATAATGTATGTGGTTGCAATGTGCAAGTTTCCTCATAATAATGAGGAATGATGATTAAATAAGACAATAGGACTAAAACCCTAGGGTTTGTATGTCTCTATAAGTCTTGATCTTATCGAATGTACTTTTGAAGTGACATGTCGATAATGATCGTAATTATCAAATAATCCTTATAAAATTCTAAGAAGATGTTCTGGCATACATATGTGCTCTCGACATTTAATCATGAATGATGTGGTTCTCTGCATCATGCAGAATGGTGGCTCTATAAGAGATGATGTATTCAAATTGTTTGAGTACCTACGTGAACCAATATTTTAAGAGTCTAGATGGATGTATATACGATGAATGTCATCATTCTACTATCTATACTCTAGTCATTCATGAAGCTTCATAATATTCATATTGTATGAAGCTTGTATAAATGTTGAAATACTCTTATATTGAAATTTTTGATTTTAACATAAGAGATCATTGGTCTTGAGCAATGGTTGCTTATAGACAAAGGGAGCGCAGTGGAAGCATGGGTTGGACCCCAGTTAGAAGTATAGTCAAAGAGTTGACTGTACTTCTGTGACTTCCATATGACTTCCATCCAAATAGTTGGATGAATGCCAATACTGCAATAAGTTGATGTGTTGATAGTATGACTATCAAGTCTGTCTAGAATCCTAAGAGAAGGACTCGGATGGAGCATCAGTATAATCTACATATAATCATTGAAATTGACTAACTTATTTGATAAGATAAAGTCTAATAATTGTATCTCAATCTTCTAATGACACTTGCAATTGGTTGCATCTGTATTAGAATAATAGAAATTTGATCTTAAGGTTTAATGGTCATCCATGTTGGAATTGATTTGTTGCAATAATTTCCACCGGGTGAATAGACTTCATATTTTCAGTGGGAGCCCTTAGTCTTAGAGAATGTCTCTATGACCTAGATATTAGAATACACTCATTGTTTATTTCTAATTGTTGGATATAAACATGAATTCTGTAATAAATCTGTCATAAAGAGTTATGATGGAGATATTTCAGATAGTAATCTAAAATCTAGTGGACTCTATTAAATTAGAAAATTAATGAATGGTTCATTAGGATTTCTAATACTGAAAATTAAACCTTTAAAAGATCAATAGGAGGATGAAGACAATTTGACAATGATCTGGCATCAAGTTTTGGACATATGTCTGTTGATGAGATCAATGGACTAGTAAGACACGAAACTTTAGAATGTCTAAAGATTCAAATCTCACATACTTGTGAATATTATATTCAAAGTAAAATGTCCAATACACCCTTCCTTGGGAAAGGTGTAAGATGTCAAGGTATTCATGATCTCATACATATTGATGTATGCAGATCATCTATATCATAGTAAACATTATGGATATGTGATATCTGTAAATGATTATGTGTGATATGAGATTTCTTCTCTTCACTTAGAAAAATTTGAAATGTTCAAAGATTTCACAATTTTGGTTTAGAACCAAAGTTTGAAGAAGATGAAATGAATTTGATCTAACCAAGGTAGCATGTACCTATTAGATGAATTCAAGAAATACCTTATGGAGATATGAATATCATTCCTATCTCAATCCTCCTAATGAACCTGAACTCAATGGAGTTGTAGGGAGATACAATTGATCATGTGTGACATGATTTAATCAATGATTAATCCTAGCATAATTATCTCTTAGTTTCCAAGGGTGTATATGTAGTAGAGACTACATTATATACTTAATAAGGTTCCATGCATGTAAGCTGGAATCTAGCACTAGAGAATGCTACTTCATTAGGAAAATAAAGGATGGTATTGTATACCTACTTTATGACCTTGAGATTCTTAAAAGATCTCATATCTGAGAATGTGATTCTTGGAGGATGACTCTCTTAAGAATCATGATAAAATGAAGTAAAGGAACTCATTTAAATCTTGAGAAGATAATGAGGCTCCTGAAATCAAAAACTAAAAGAATAATTGAAGATGAAACCCTAATACTTCTTCAAATAAGTTTGAGGATGTATTCCATGTGAAAATGATCGGACTTGATGTGATGAAGTTCCTGAGGATCATGACATGGAAAGATGGATGTTGGCAATAAAAGTCTAATGTAGACTTCATGTACAAATGTTGTATATGGACCCTCGAGGATCCACTTATATGGGTCAGACCCATTAAGGTGTAAATGGATCTTCAAGAGAAAGAGGGAACCTGATGAGAAGGTAGAGACCTTCAAAGCACGGTTCGTAGCCATGAGCTACACACCGAAGAGAAGACATCGCTTACGATGAGACTTGCTCTCCAGTGACCTTGCTTTAACTCATCAGAATATTGCTAACTATAGCTACACAACTTGACTATGACATCTTCATGATGTGAGTCAAGATTGCATTCCTCTATGAATACCTCTCTGAGGATATTCATATGAAGTAGCCCCATGGCTTCATGGTTGAGGAAAGCAAGGTGTGCAAGCCACCAAATGTATTTTTTTTACTTTTGTGTGTATCAAACCATCAAATCAATTCGATCCGAGTCAAACCAGTTCAGTTGAACCAATTCGGACCGGTAATCGAATCCATTTTTTTTAAATAAAGAATCGGTCAAACTGACCAGTCAGGGCCGACTGCCCGATCCGATTTTCTACACCTTGGGATGAAGTGCAGTTTACCTTCTTCACAATAAATCTAAGGTTTTATCACTTGTTCCCTTATTAACTTATGCAAATATTAGCTATGCCCCACCCTCTTTTGTAATATCAGTTGTTCCCCAGACTTCCTCCAAAATTCACAATTTTTCCCTCCCGTTAAGATAAAGTAGGATCATACAACTAATATTATAAAAGAAGAAAACTATGAATTTTGTAAGAAGTTAGGAGCACAAATGATACTAAAAAAGACATAATTTTGAATTATTGTAAGAAGCCGAAGGCACAACTGATATTACAAAAAAGAAAAGGGCATAACTGATATTGGAGAAATTTGAAGAAGGTAAGGACACACGTGATAAAAGCTCTAAAATCTAATGTCTTTTACGATATTAATCTATTAAGTTATTACTTAAATCATGCTTAAATTTCTGATCACTTTTTAAGCAGTAGTAATCATGTTACATTATTCTCAATTTACATATTATAAGATTACATGGAAAATGCTCATGTAAAATAACTTTATCGGATTCAAACATGGTCGTATGTATGAAAACAGATTCGATATTCATATCTATATTTATTTCATCTATCTAATACTACTATAGATACATATATAAATTGGATATGAATTTGAATTGAACATTATTTAATACAAATCTAGATCAAATGAGGAACAAATAGGAAAATGAATCGAATTAATATCATATAAGAATATGAACAAATAAAGATAAATTATGAATTTGAATCAAATTATTATTAAGTCCTATGTGATTTAAAAAGGTCATTATATATTAATTTAATTGATAAAAATATTTGTCCAATTGAAATTATGATCTCAAAGATGTTTCTCTATATATATAGCCGTCAAGGGGCTGCAAGAGTCGATGCAAAGAGGCGTAGTTGTCAAAGGTTAAGGAGAGGATAGGGGGATAATAAATTTAAGAGGACAGGGGAATATAAATTGGGGGATAATAAATTTAAGAGGACAGGGGAATATAAATTTAAGTGGTTAGTTGTTTACTAAATATAATTAATTATATCACATTATGCATAAAAATATTATGTATCCAGATATCAAATATGAATAGAGATCTTTTTAGTTTTGTAACATCCCAATCATAGGTCATTGGGCCATTGTTGAGGAAAATTGGCTATGATAACTTGTTGCACTTGGGTCCAAACAGACCTATTAACTATAAGACCCCAAATAACCGATTCTATTAAAACTCGATTTATGTATTGATATATATATATATATCCAAATCTGACAATTAAGAACCCTATCTTGTAGTACTCATTGATGCCTTTCCAAAGATCCCAAGAACATTGAAATCAGAGTACACATGCGAGTGATATGCAGAAAATACAAGTGGATTGCGACTATTTGGTTCGGATCCGGATCCAGATCCAATTAGACTTGATCCTATATAAGGGGAACACTTGGCTTGGCTAACCAGACTAACCCAAGCCACTTCGCCAGATCTCCATCGCTAGAGATGATTTCAGACCATCGATCGAGGATCCAAGTACATCAACTCAAAGAGCTGATGCATCGTCGTGGACACATTGAAGCCCAATAACCATCGTGGAACTCTCATTCTAAGTGAAGGAAGTTCAAGGGAGACCATTTCCGTAGGTAATTTTTCCCTTCTGTTTGTTGTCGGATCTACATAGTTTTCACATCATGAGTCGTGTATAGTATCTAGAATACATAGACTGAGATGGTTCGCGTTTGGTGAGTTTTGTGCAAAAACCAATTTCCTATTGCATGACCTTTTTGTAATTTCTTGTTGATGTATTGGGTGCATGGAAAACATGATTACATATTTGTGATGTGGGTAACAACATGAACTTGGGGTATAATTTATTCACGATCAAAGCGATGCCGTGGACATCTGTTGAAAAATCATGCCACTATCCAAGTATAATGGATCATACCATTTGGATGATCGATCATATGTAGGATCGATCATACTAATGGATGATCGATCATTTGATCCCAAAATGATAGATCATAGTTTCCTTGTTGATCGATCAGTATTGATCAATCATCAAAATTAGATGATTGATTATCCGAGGCTATGGATCGAAATGGACCTAAACTTTGATGAAAATAGATCTTAAAAAGATGTATAAGCATCTAGGACTTTATAGTATATGATAAATACATGGAATACTGGAAATGCATTGAAAAATAATGTAAATTGGGTCCATTGTGAGCTTTATTAAGTTAAAACACGATGTAGTGAACTTCGGTGAATGAGAGCATCTTGAGCATCAACCGAATGGTATGGGAGATTCCTAGACCTGATATACATATATCTTGTATTCAACAGATGTCTTTCCCAACATTTCCTTTGTACCATGTTACGGTGATTTTCTCAAGTGGCATGTGGGTATTGTGATGTAATGTCGGAAAGTAAGTCATGATTACTTTACAAGTTTGGTTACATATCATGCTTTATACTGTATGATGATAATTAAGATGTATGAGAAACCTAACGTTCGATCTTGGAGGAGCATGCGGTGTCCGACAAGTCGGATCCGGTAATCATTATTTCAGTACTCTCTTGGCTCTCGGCACTTAAACAATTCGAACAGATCTACAATCAATCTTCGATAATGATTAAACAATAAATAAGATGTGGGGTGAAACTCATTATACCCTACAAAAAGATGTGTATAGCAAGTAAATAATGGAGTCGAACCACTGAGAGGAAACCATCAATATGTATAATTATCAATCAATAAAAACCAATAATAAGTTTTTTCTATTTTTATCCACTTTTTCAATTTTTGTAGGTTTTAATTATATATATTTTTTAATTTTTTATTTTTATTTTTATAATTTTTGTTTTTTTATTTTGCAAAAATTTTATTTATTTTTTAAAAATATAATATGTATTCATATAGTAATAATGATAATATAGATATTATAAATTAAATATAGGATATATAATAAATAAATAAATAGAATCGTCCTTTTTCTTTTTTTTGAAGGTTTTAAATACAAAATATTTATTTATAAGTAATAACAATAATAATAATTAGTATATAGGTATTAAGATATAATATATATATAATTTTATATTTTAAATATAACTAAATATAGTCAAAATTCGTAAAATAAAATGTTTTGAATTTTTGATATTTTCTTTATTTTGGGATTTTTATGGACTTTTCGCTAATTTTTATGTATTTTATTATATTTAATATATCAAAAAAATGAATACAATAAATAAGCTGAATTGTTTTGGGTATTAAAAATAGATAATAAGTACAAAATTTCCCAAAAATTATTTTTAAAATATACTATATAATATAAATAAAAATATTAAATAAAACCTATTTTTATATTTTTCATTATTTTTTCTGATTTTATGGTATTCTTAGGATTTTGTTATTTTAAGTTTTTCTGTTTATATTTTTGTGATTTTTGGTATGAAGGTAGAATATAATAATATATATTATATTTTTTAGAGTTTTATAAGATAGTTATATATTTTTTTGGATTTTTATACTTAGACATGGACTAAATAATTCTTATTTATTTTTAATAAATAGGTAAATACAATAAATACCAAATAAAAATATGGCATGAATCAGCCATCTAACAAGCATCGAAGGTATTTTTCCTAGAATTTTTAGAGCACAAGAGATACTTAACAAAAATATAACTAGGGGTATATTTGCAATTTAAATAAAGTACAAGGTTCTACACACAAATATTTCCAAAATATTACATTATTTATACAATTTATAACACTAAATATAAATACATAAAATCTAGGGGGCCTAATTGCAAATATCACAACACCTCACGTGGTGTAACACGTGAGGCGCGATGACCCCTATGTAATTATCAAGAAGCTGGGGGTCCTTTGCAAATATTGCAAAATTTTTAAGATAAACTTAATATTTATAGGGTTAAAACACAAATACAAAATGCCTATGGGGGCTTTATGTAAGTTAGTCAAAATAAAGGATTTTTCACTGGTCTAATATGTCCTCACAAGGTAAAGACAAAGTCGTTGTGGCGACCAGCAAGAAACCCTTCTTATTCAACAATTAACTCAGAATATAGATCAAGCAATAGAAAATAAAATGTGAAGTTAAAATTATTATGACTCTACAAAATGTGTGTATAGGTATAAGTATGTTAAGAGTCGAACATATAGTGCAAACATGATAGACTATGCAAATGAATGCAAAAATTGTCCTTTTCTCTTATCTTTTTATTGTATTTTTGTATAAGTTTTTAATTATGTATTTTTTATATGGATTTTTATTTTTATTATTTTTATTTGTTTTTAATTTTATATTTTATATTTTCTTTTTATAATTTTTTGATTTTTAGTTTATATTTCTCTTTTTATATTTATAATATAAGAATATATAACTATATATAATGCAAGGTAATATATTTATAAATACTTCTAAAAATAACCAAACTCTGAAGAATAAAATATTTTCATATTATATATATTTTTATACTATTTTTGTGTTTTTTGGTGTATTTTGTTAATTTCTTGGTATTTTTAAAGTGAAAAATATCTTAAAACATGGATTAAATAAATAGGTTGAATAATTTTGGAATACTAAAGTTAAAATTTTCAAAAACTATTTTTAATTAATAACATATAATAAAAAGAAAATTCAAATGTAGAAATAAATAATTTTTGATTTTTGATAGATTTTTTTATAATTTTTACAAGGATTTTAGAGCTTTTAAAATTTACCATTTCCTTTTTCTGTTTTTAGGAATTTTTTTCTTGAGATACAAAATAAACAATAAACAAAATAGATTTTTTTAGAATTTTTCAAAAAGGTTTAATATTTTTTTCTAATTTTAATTCTAACAGGGACAAAATGGTTCTATTTTGATTTTTAATAAATAAGAAAAATGCCTAAATGCAAAATTATAAATTTTACATGATAGGTCATGAAATCAGACATCTAACCCTGTTTTTTCATTAAGTTTGGAGTACAGATGATATATTAAAAAATAGAAAATAGATACAAAAATGAAGTGAACTATTAGGGGTATATTTGCAATTAAAATAAAAGTCAGGGGCTATAGTGCAAATTACATAAAAATTTTAAACTAATATTTAAAGTTCTTATACTGAACTTAAATAAAAACCCATGAAGGGTTCTCTAAAAAATGCCCACCTCATGTGGGATCGCACACAAGGTGAGCTGGATTGGACCCAATAGCAATATGCAAAACTAGCAGGGGCCAACTTGCAAAATGTCTATAAAATATAAAGTGTATTTAATATTTTACAGGAATAAACAAAAATAAACAAAAAATGGGGGGGGGGGAGTATGCAAATTACCCCCAAACTACGCTCGAACAAACGGTTGTAGATGGACCACTTGACATGTGTCGTGTCCTCAACGCACGATGGCGATTTGCAACCAACGTCTGAGATTAGATCTCATGGAGGAGATCTATGATTATGGCTCCTCTGATCTGACAGTGACTGCTCAATCTGGAGATTGGGCATGATTAGATGGTGCAGAGGTTGCTTGGAAGAACATGGAAGAACCCTAGTTCTTCTGAGCTTCGATCCGTCGAATCTTCGTCCCGCGACCTTCTTTTTCGCTGCTAAGATGCTCAAAAGCTTCCTCAAGATGATTCGCAACTCTTGGAAGCCTCAAATAGGGATGGGACCCATCAATGGAGTCCTGGATGCTCGGAGAAGATCGGGGCTCTAGATATCCTTCTAATCGATCAAAATCAACCCAGATGGGTCCTTAGCCTCCTGGACCTGCAAGAGAAGCACTTACGTCCAAAAAAGGGGTTCCTAGGGACTAGGTTGGGTTGAAATGGGTGGAACAGATGTGGTGGAAGTGCTCCGGCAATGCGATGGAGGTGGAGCATCTATCTCCTGATCCAGTAAGGATGAGGTTGACTAGAGGTGCATGGGGCGTAAAGCAGCGACATGGAAAGAAGGTGGAGGCGTTTGGCGGGTTGAAAAAAGGGAGTAGGACAATGGAAAGCTTGATGAAGTAGACTCAGGAGAACTACGAGGCGATGATTCTACACTACTAGAATCAATTAAACTTAAATATAAAAACACAAAATTAAACCTACAACTACATGCTATCTAGAAAATAAGAAATAAAAGCTTGAGTTGACTGGAGCCAATGATATGCAACCTTACGTTGGCGAGCGACGGAGATGAATGGGAGCCACCTCAACATTGCTTCCTCGACCCTGTAGACTGCTAGGCGAGCTAGCTGTCACTTCGCTCTAGCCATTGGGTGCACAAAGAGGGGAGGAAATTTAGTAGAAGGGAACCCAAGGAATTGAAGAAGAGGCAGAGGAGGTTTCGTACAGGAGAAGACTGGAGGGGAAAGATGGAGGTGACCGACTTGATTCAGTGATGCCATGCTCGAGGAAATGCATGTGCGTGAAAGGTGGATGATCAAGCTGAAAAGTCGAAGAAGCAATTGACCAAAAAATGTAAGGATCAAAAAGTAAAAATTGAGGAAGAATGGGTCAAAGCTTGGTCTGACAGGCCTACGACTTGGGTAAGAGAAGTTGACCCAAGTCAACGGGGGGCGAGCCGTAATTGGGCCACGTCGCCCCCAAAAGACAAACCAGAATAGACTTTCAAAAATAATTCAAAATAAATTAGTAACTGATTTATTTAATTTTTGGTTAAAACATAAAAAATATTTATTATTTTATGTAGTATTAAATATGATTTTTATTTGTTTTTATGAGTTTATTTATTGTGAGTTACCTTTTGAGGGTCCATTTGTAGGTATTTTTACCTATATTATGTGTATTTTACTATTATTTTATAGATTGTACCTTATTATTTTATTTTTAAAATTTATATATTTATATCTTATTTAAATATACACAAATAGTTTTTTTTATTTTTCTGATGTTGTTTGTACACTTAAATAAATATTGGTATTAATTATATAGGTACCAGTATAGGTAATTCATCTATGTATTTTTATATACTATTTTATTTTATTTTATTTTTTATGGTTTTATTTTATTCAAAATATGTACATAAGTTATGAATAATATTTACAAAACTATAAAAATATAAATTGTGAAAAATATAGATAATAAATAAAATGAATATTTTATTCAAGTATATAGTACAATAGTGATCCAAAACCTAATCTTTGCATATTAACTTCAAATTAAATGAAACCACCTTCATTAAATAGCTAATAAAAAATTATATATAATTAAATGTGATTTTGGTGCATTTTGAGTTCATACAGAGAACATATGGGTCTGGGAAATTCTGGTTTTGGAATTTTATTTGGAGTTTAGAATTTATTATTTGTATTATATTTGTATAAAGTAAATTTTGTATTTATATATATATTTTTATCTACAACTTTCATGTACAAAGCTTCTTTAGTTGAGGTATATATAATAAATAATAAAATGGGTCCCAAGAATAGATTATTGGAGAATAGAAACTAAGGTTTTTATTGTGTTTTTGACCCTTATCTCCCCCTACTTTATACCTTGTTGACCTAGTCATCATGATGCCTAGGCCTCGGGGTTTATGGTCATAAAATACCTTTGTCATTTTATTTCTTTTTCCTTTTCTTTTCTCTATTCTTTTATTTCATCTTTAAACAATGTATTTTGTATAGTATTTATTCAATAAATCATGAATAATAATTTATGCAAAATAATGCTATTTACATACATTTAGTTAGGGTTTAAAGGCCAAAATGAAAGGAAAAAGATGATGAAATAGAGATTCATCACCCCCCAATGCTTGCCTTTGGTAGTCCCTAGCAAACACTTATGCCTATAAGTACAGAAAAAGAAAATAAAGAAAAGAAAAAGAAAGAACTTAAATTGACTTTAACTTTCAAACTTATCTTCACAAAATGAAAGTTTGGAGATTAGCCGGACCTTTAGACATTTAGGTGCGGTCAGAACCTTATTGGGTAACAGATTTGAAACACAACTTCCAAGAACCACAAAAACCTACACAAGTCTCCTCAATAGCCAGGTCAGAATAAGTCAACTCATACGCAAACCCTTATGACTATGAATCTATCTTGGACAGTGTGTGAGATATGTAGCTCTCCTCAGTTGAAGCGGTAAAAGTCAGTCTTCTCCAACGTGGTGACCCTAATTCTCCAATCCAACAACTCTTTCCTCGAGAAGCGGGTTATTCCCTTCTAAGTTCAAGTGCAACTGACTCAAGAAGAGGAGGTGGAGAGAAGAATGGACAGTAGCCAATGTAGCTACCTATCCTTAAATGCTTGACCAGTGTAGCCAAGTCATCTGTTGTAGGCTCACATACATATGACTTTGAAGCTCAAGCTTGCTTATTTGACTATATATATACTTCCATGGGAATTGATTTTTCTTGGAATTTAGCCCGTATTTTCTTTTTGGAGTTTTTGAATATGTATTTTTTGTATACTATATATATCAACATTTACATAAAGACTTTTTCCTCCAGAAACAATAGACTATTCCTCTTTTGAATCTTTATTGCAACCCACAACTTCTGTCTTTAGACCTCTTCACTACTAGATCGGATTGGGGTACAATGGCTACAAATGTGTGACTTCCGATGTTTTCATTGGCTTGTGTCTCATGCTGACTAATCCAGTCCCCTACCACATCAACTGAGGTGAGAAAAGTATAAAGTGCAAGTGTGCAAACTAGGTCATTATCAACAAGAGTTGTACGCTTGTTCTGAAATATTCTACTTATGATGTCAAGACAATATTGAACTAAGCCTCATGGTCTCAAAGAATTAAGTCCAGCAGACCTGAAGTGCCTTAAATCCAGTTCCTATAAGGTTCTTGTGATTAATTAGATTTAAGGTCCAACCAAGCTCCAATATTTGGATTTTACTTTGACTAGTTCAATTATCAATTTCAATATGAAAAATGCAAATGCCATGTACAATGCAAGGAAAATATTTTTGTGATGCAATTTTCTGATTTTGAACTATTTATGGATTTTTGAAAAGTTTTGCAAATTTTAATTTTTGAAAAGATTTTGCAAATGTTTTTGGGATTTTTCATTTTGCAAAATTTTAGGAATTTTTAAAAATAAAAAGGTTTTTAGAACAAAGGGGATATTCAGATATTTATACGGAAGTGCATCTTGTTATTTGTAAGATTTAGGATAAAGTATTTACACAAGGTATGTATAAGTTTGTAAATAATCTTATTTGCTTGAATTATGTACCGTGTTCTCAAAATAATTTGAAAACTTTTTTGCGAACATTTTGAAAACTTTATTTGCAAACTAATGGGACAAATAATTTTTTCAAACATTTACAAAATTTGGAAATCATTTTGCAAAGATTTTTCAACAGTATGTATACAATTTTCAAACTGTTTTTGCAACATTTTTTCAAACATTTACAATTATATTTCAAATTATTTTATTTCAAACAAAGAAAAGAATTTTTTACAAACAAGACATTTTTACAAAGGTTGAAAATATTTAACAAAACATTTTCCAAATAGTTTTCAAAAGATTTTTCAAAAGGATTTTCAAACTATTTTTCAAACATTTTACAAAAAAACATTTAAAACATGATTTATTAATCAGTATATACAAAGAATTTTTTGTGTTTTTTTTATTTTTTATTCACCATATTATTAGAACATGAAAGTACAAGTTATGACTAAAGTATATACAGAGTATATACAACCCTTGTATATTCAGCTTGAGTTATGTCCTCATAGATCAGAGAGAAAAGAGAAGACATAACTCGTACTGAGTATAAAAGAATCGATACTACCATGACGAAAGAATAATGAATCATTGAATGAGAAGTCAATCATCCCCCCTATACTTAGGATGAAATAATCTTAAGTATTACAGGTTATATCTACATATAGGGAGGGTTGAGGGTGGGAATAAACAGATCACAACTCAGTCTGTCCCCCTTTATACTTGGTGAGATATCCCTAAGTATATACAGTAGAGGAGACAGTTGAGGGGATTAAGAAAAGAATCCGATAAAAAGATAAAATATGCTGGGGAGAATGTACACACCACTCCCTCTATACTTAGGGTAAAAGAGCCCTAAGTATAGGCAACAATAAGAGTGATGAAACATAACAAAGAATGAACACCCGACTCGTCCACTCCACCCATACTTAGGACAAAGTACGTCCTAAGCCAGGAAAACACACGGAATGGGGTGGATTAGCAAAACGGTAGATGGAAGGAAGAAAATGAAAGCGGATATACAAAGTGGAGGTTGTACATAGATCAAGAAAGTAGAAAGCGTACCTTCTTGTGTGGCCGTTGAGGAATGGATCTCATAAGGTGCAGGTTGATATTGAGGTCCTCAGCTGACTCAACCCGATCAGGACGGACCTGATGAAGATCCTCAATGGACTCAAAGCGGAAAGGCATGAATTGTTCAGTGGAAGAAGTATGGTCAAGTTCGGCATGGGAAGTCTCCTCTAGGTCAGAACAGAAAGGTCTGAACTCATGTATGAAAGTAGTAATGTCAAATTCACTCTATGTGGTCTCTCCTAAGTCTACCCTCCGTGCTAAGGTGTCTATGGTGTAAATGATGTGGATGTCATCAATGCATTTCCACTCACCGAAAGGGGGAATCCAAGGTCTATGCTTTCCGAGTCTTCCTCCTGAAAAAGGAATTCTCGGGTCTCAGTATCATCCATCAAAAAGCAAGCCTCTTTGATATCAGCAGATATGTCATAGTCCTCGGGGTCAGCTAACACTGGTACACTTTATCAGATGCAGGTCTCTGGTCAGTGGGGGGTGTAGTGATCAAGACAATGCTCTTGTCAGCGGAATAAAAGCGAATCTCTCTAGCTCCATAATCAACAATTACTCTCGCTGATGCGAGGAAAGGCCATCCCAAGATGATTGGAGTGCGCACCACAGAGGTGGAGATATCCATGGGCAATACAACAAAATCAACAGTGAAGCTCATGCCCTGAATCTGAATGACGACGTTCTCTATAATTCCCCTCTACCTCTTTATTGATCCATCAGCAAACTGATAAATCATCATGCTCTTCTAAAGAGGTCCTAGATGAAGAGACTGTACCAATGAGAAGGGTATTATATTAATCAAAGCATCACCGTCAAGGAAAGTTTGATCACATGAATGATAAAAAATGGTGCATCTTAAAAGAGGTGTAACCGTGTTCCCTTTCCTAATATGTGGACAGTGGGTGATGGCATAGGCAGTGGCCATGGTCATAATGTGCCACTCAGTTTTACGTTGTCGCTTTCTCTTTTTAGGTGTGGGTGCAGAAAATTGGTTCATGGCCTGGCAAAGTGGGGCCTCAATAGTCTCATGAATATCTACCACCACATCTGGTTCAGTCAATATTTTTTAAGATTTTGGATCTCCTCCATACAAGGGAAGAGATCAAAATCATCGTCTACACAAAGATGACTAAGAGTAGTCTGTACAGTATCATCCTTGGGATTCAAAGGTGGGAACTGTGGTGTGTGTAGTCAAAGTGTCTGGTAAGGGTGCCCTCTCCTCACAAGCTGACTCAACTATGTGTCTCCCGGGTTCTTTTTAGATTTTTATAATCTTCTCATTTTTTTGTATTGTGGGTTATTGCAAGCTCTCATAGGTATCCTCAAATGAATCCATAACATAAGATGGTGAAGCGGCAATGTGACTCATATTTAGGCTATTGAGTTCATCTATCCTTGAATTCATATGCTCCACTAATCGGATCATGCATTCAAGAGCGGTGTCCATAAGAGGTGACTCCAACAGCTCAGTCTCAGATGGGTGAGATGGTGAGAAGTGTGGTGGTGGGTAAAAGTTCGATGCCTAAAACATTGGATATGGTGGATATGTACAAAAAGAAAAATAAGAAGCAAAGTCATCCTGGTATTAGAGGTCTTGCTATTTTATTTACCTGGTATAGCGACCAGGGTCGAACACAAGGATCACGACTGAAAAATAAGTAGTCAGATTTCTAAAAGAAAAGCATTTTTAGTGGTTTTCAATTTTGCAAGTTTTAAATTGTTTTTCAATAAAACAAAAGATCTCAAAGGCTAAAAGACACACACAACACTATTTTTTGCATTTTTCAAAATAGTAAAAAATGCACAGAAAATTACAAAGAAAATATTTTGGGTTTTATAGGTTTTGAAGAGTTTTTAGAAATTTTTATGGCCTTTTCAGAATTTTGTGAATTTCTAAAAAACAAACAGTGATGAAAACACAAAAAATGCATAGCCAGGAATAATTTGCATATTAAAAATACTTAAGGTGCCCAAAATTCTTGGATGATATTTTTATGATAAATGGAGGTAAAAACATACAAATAGAAATTGAAAACACTATTTTTATATTTTTAATTGATTTTATATAATTTTATAATATTTTAGATGTTTTATAATTTTTAGGATTTTTAATAGGTATTTTTGAGCAAAAATGATACTGGAAGCAAAACGCAATAAAAAACATAATAGAATTTTTTATGGAATATTTAAAACCTTTTTCGATTTTTTATAATTTTCTTAACACAAACAAGATACTTTTTAGTGGTTTTTGAATTTTTAATATTAGAATATAAAATCTAATCAACATAAAAAATTACCATAAATAAAACACACTAGCGGGAGCTATCGGTATTTTTTAGGTAATTTTTGAGATCAATGTGATATTTATTTCATAAAATAAAAGGCATGTAAATTAAAAACAGTTCACAGGGACCCAAACATAATTAAGTTAAGTTTTGAGGTCAAAATATGACATAAATTCAAAGCTCAAGGACCAAACTTGCAATTTGTCCACTCAACTCATGCGTAGCACATGATCTAGACTCACATGGGTATAAATGCAAATCTCAAAACAAGAATTTCATTCCAAAACAGATAAAGAGTTCAAGATAAAATTTGCAAATAACCCAACAAACACGTGGGGAAACACGTGACTCAGACTCGGCTGGACTAAAATGCAATTCAAAAAAATATGAGGGTCTAACTACAATTGTTTTTAACTAATTATTAATTTTTTGTACTTATCGAAAAAGACATAAACGATCAGGGGAAAAGGGAAATATACCCAGCAGGGGCACGTGGCGCATGCATGATGGCTTCCTGACATACGGTCTGATGATTGTTGGTGGGGCAGATCTGACAGCTTAACTTTTATCGATGACGTGCAGTCGGATCTGCGATGTCAGGTATGATCTAACGGCTCAGAAAGCTGCACTGTCGGTCGTCTCTGATTTGATCTGGCAAGGGGTTACTCATCCGACGACGGGAAGAAGGTCTGCAAGAACAACTCACTGGGGAACTTCGACCTGCGATATCTAGAGATCGAGGGGTCGGATCGAAGCACCAAGGTTTCGGTGCCATCGTGAAGCTCCTCCGCGTCGACCAGGATGATTGGATGGAGGAGTTGACAGCTGGATGATCCAAACGGAGGTGCTTCACCTGGAGTTGCTCCGCCAGCGCAACAGGGATTCCAAACGGGTATGCTCGCACACACGTACACCTGTAATAGGTAGAGTGACTTGGAGGGGTCTCTCCGATCGAGTTATTGCATGGAAAAACAAGGAGAAGGACGGGGGACGGGGTTCGATATCTGATGGATATGGAGGAAGGAGATCAGGCCTTAATCTCGCTCTGATGAGCGAGCCTAAGGGGCAAATGTTGTGTAGGGAGGATGACGACGAGACGCAAGGTCGATCTGTACGGATGAAGGTGGGTAATGGGGCTCTGACCAGCTGGTCAGAGCAGAGGAACGGGCACCACGATGGAAATGGAAAGTAGAATCGAAATGGAAAGTAAGGATGATATGAGTGATACCTTAAGGGTTCGACAAACTCAAGAGCTCCAGGCGAGGGGAAAGGAGGAGGTTGTGGCCTCAACCGGGCTGCGACGAGCCAAGGAGGCTAAACGTGGCGGAGGTCCGGCCACGTAGCTTAAGCTACATCGATTCAACTCCAATCCAAGCTCTGAAGGTCGCTCCATGCATCTGTCACCAGCTAGAGGTGGCTAGGGGGCGGAAGGTTGGCGAGTTACTATCTAAGGAGCAGGAGAAGTGGAAGGAAGAATTTATATGCGAGCTCGAGGCTCTGGAAACATCTGGTGGGGAGAAACCCTAGGAAGATCCGGTTGCGCCTAGGAGTGCAGTCAGGCGGTGGAATCGAGGCAAAAGGGTATCGAAGTCGAGCATGAAAAATGGGAGAAGAAGCTCCAGCGACGTAGTTGTAGACCCGACCCGGCTAGGAGGAGACATTGACTAGGGTCAACAATCCTACGCGACCCAATCAAAGATCAGAATTTACAAAAATAAAAGGGAATTAAATAGAAAATAGTAAATGATTTTAAAATAAAAAGTATATAAAATTAAAAATGTTTATTATTTTAAAAACTATTTTTCTGTGTTTTTTTACTTATTTTTATGAAAAATAAAATAGGGTATATACAGTATAATGTATAATGTACATGTATATTATACCCATGTATTATGTCCAAGTATTTGTATTTTATTATTTTTACAATAATACTTTATATTTTATATTTTATTTATTTACACAATAATTTTATGAGTATAAAATGATTTTTATTTGATTTTTATAAATGAATTAAGGTTGTAAAATAAATAGGCATTGTATTATATACAGGTGTCTTTTGTGCAAGGAATTGTCTATTTTTATTTTTATTTTATTTTTTTGATTTTTATTTGATTTTTATATTATTTCTAGGGCTATATACAAGTGTTTAGAAAGAATAGGATATTTATTTTGTTAAAAATAAATAAATATTTTGTACAAGTATAGGTGGTATGTATAATGCATAGTGTACCCTTATCTCTCTCTACTTATTTTCTTTGCGATCAGGTCAAAATTTGACCTTCTCTTGGGATAGGTCACTATGTATTTATTCTAAATACATCCTTCTTTTTCTTTTCTCTTTATTCTTTTTTTGGAAAATATAGATGTTAATTATGAGATATTAACAATGACATGCATAATGTTAAGTTATTGTATATACATGTATTTATAGATGGTTTTGCTAAAAGTAAGAGCTAAAATAAAAGAATAAAGAATGAGAATTGTAGATTCATCATCCCCCTATACTTTACCTTTGCTAGTCCCTTAGTAAACACTTATTTGAAAAAGAAGTGAAAAGGAAGAGAAGAAAAGAAAAAAGAAGCAAAGTTGATTATTAAACTTATCTTCATTAAATTGGAGTATGGAGCTCAGTTAGACCTTTGGATTATTAGTTTGGCGGAACCTTATTGGGGATATGGATTTAAGACTCAACAGCTTTCAAGTTCCACAGTTATATGATCAGGACTCCTTAATAACCATGTCAGAACAAGTCTACATATGCAAAATCTAATGACTATGCATCTTTCCTTGTATTGTTTAAGTGATATGTATCTCCTCACCTCAGAAATGAAAAAGAAACAACCTCCCTCAACAAGGTAACTCTAATCCCCTAGTCTAGCAACTCTTTCTCGAGGAGTGAGATATTCCCTTCTAAGTTCAAGTACAACCCAACTCAAGAAGAGGGGGAAAGAAGAGAATGGACCGTAACCAGTATAGCCACGTATCCCTTGGAGCTTAACCAATGTAGCTAAGTCTCCAGCTGCAAGCTTCCATGAGATGAGAAGGTGAAATACATAAGCTTTGCTTTATTCACTACATACACTCCGGCATGCATTTTATTTTCAATCAGGCATGTCCCCATTTTTTGAGTTTTTCATATTTTTGCACTTCTTTTTGATGTGCATATATACAACATATCTACACGGTGCAACATGGACATTAGGAGTTTTTCTTCTTGAGCCAGTAGAATATCCCTCTTTTGAAGCATTATTGCAACCCATGGACTCCTGTCTTTAGACCTCAATGCCACAAGACCAGGTTGAGGTGCACATCCCTCCCTAGAGGAATACGAGAGGTTCCGGCTAGTAGTACTACCCTCGTATGCTACCCCAAGACAATGGATTCTACCTCCTCACCACCTCATCCATATTGAGATATGTGTAAGGTGTGTGTCCAAGTCAAGCCATTGTCTCTAAGAATCATGTGTGTATTGTTAAATGTTCTGCTTAGGCTCATCAAGATGACATGTGAACATAGCCTAGTGGATTCAAAGAATCGAGTCTCTATGGACCTGAAAAGTCTTAACCCCAAAACCTATAAGGTTCCTCTGACGTTAAGTGGATTAAGGTCTTAACCAACCTCCATTTTTCAATTTAATTCTAGATTAATTTAAATGTCAACCATGATTCAGAAGAATATACATGCAAGTATATACAAAACTCCTTTTGTGGAATTTTTTCAAAATATGCAAATTTTTATAGAACTTTTTGAATGTGAGAAAGAAGGAAAAGCTTTGCAAAATATTTTTACAAGTACTTATAAACAAATTTTTGCAAGCATTTATTTTTCAAACATTTTTCAAAAATTTTGTATTATATACATAATTTTGATACAAAAATATTTACAAAGAATTTTACAATCAAAATCATTTTTGCAAAAGTTCGTACGCAAATAATTTTTACAAAAGGATTTTACAAACATTTATACAAAAGAAAAGTTTAAGTTTTTTTTGTAATTTTAGCCATATTATTAGCACACACAAAGTACGAGTTATTGCTAGAGTATATATACAATATATACGACACCCCATATACTTAGCCCTAACGATGTCCTCAGGGTGATCAAAGAGCGATGAAAGAAGACATAACTCATGTTGAGTATGGGGAAGTGAAAATAATGTTATACTACAACGACAAATGAAAGAATATAATGAATAGAGGTCGGTGATCCCCCTATACTTAGGATTAAATAATCCTAAGTATAGAAGTCTGTACACAAGGGGAGGATCGAGGAATAGGATGTACAAGTGTTACCTCCCATATACTTAGGGTAAAATATCCCTAAGTATAGGCAGCAAAATAGAGGTAAATAGAATCCAATGAATAATCATAGGTCTGATACCCCCTATACTTAGGGCAAAGTGTCCCCTAAGTATAGCAAAATCATGAGATGAAGGTGGGGTATCAGACAAAAAGAATGAATGATATGGACAATATGGATCTATACAACTATGAAGAAGAAGCGATAATCATGTATGAGATGCAACTGATGTGAGTCAAAGACCACATCTCATACAAAATGAATAGGGGCAATATCAACGATCACCTGATCATGATCAAGATATGGCTTCAAGCGCTGACTGTTAACTCGAAAGGTGGAATCAGATGACAGTTCAGATATATCAATGCTTCCATTGTTGTGCACCTTTCTAACCAAGTATGGTCCCTTCCATTTGCTTTGTAACTTCCCTGGAAATAATCTCAACCTAGCATCAAATAGCCATACTCTCTGGTTCGGCTCAAACTATTTATGGTTGATGTGAGAATCATGCCATATCTTCACCCTATCCTTATATTGTAGGCTACTTGAGAAGGTTGTGTCTCTCAACTCCTCCAAGGCTTCCAATTCTACTTTCCTTTGATCTCATACACTCTTGGAATCCAATAGTAGCTCTGTAACTACCCAAAGTGACTTGTACTTGATTTCCACTAGCAAGTGGCATGTCTTGCCATAAACAAGCCTAAAGGGAGATGTGCACAAAGGTGTCTTGAAGGAAGTCCTATAGGCCCACAAGACTGAGTCCAAAAGCTGTGACTAATCCTTTCGGTCTGGGCGGACAACCTTCTGCAATATAGTCTTGATCTCCCTATTCGATACTTCAGTAAGACCATTGCTTTGAGGGTGATATGGAGTGGCAACTCTACGGTCAATGCTGAACTCATTAGCAAGGACCCTTACCTTGTTGTTGATAAAATGAGTCCCCCCATTAGAAATTAAAACTCTAGGTTGAACCGTGAAATGATATTCTTCCTCAAAATTTTGCAAACAGTTTTAGCATCTGCAAACTCGGGCAGGGATGGCCTCAACCCAACGACTAACATAATCTACATCAAGTAGAATGTACTCAAATCCATGACTCTTAGGAAATGGATCCATGAAATCGATGCCCCATGCATCAAAAACCTCGCAGAAGTGAATGGGCTGCATCGACATCATATCACGTTGTCCACAAGTGCCCATCCTCTGAAAGTTAGTGCACCTCTTCACGAATTCATCTGAATCCTTGAAGAGGGTAGGCCACCAAAGGCCGGATTAGAGAACTTTCGGTGTTGTCCGTCTCCCTGAGTGACGTCTTCTTACCTCAAGCTTGTGTTAGTAGGTGAGGATGTTGTGGTGCTCCTCTTGAGGAATACACTGATGCCAGACACTATCCCTCTCTTCATGATAATGGGTGGGATCCTCCCAATGGTACGAATTGGCCTTCGCAAGGAAGGTCTTAAGTCGTTGTCTGGGCCAACCTTGTGGATCTTTCTTGGCAACAAGATAGTTCACAATGTCAACGTACCATGAAAGTGAGGTGATAGCAGAAATCGCCTCATTTGGGAAGGTCTTTGTAATAGGCATGGTCTGCTCTGAATCCTCAAGATGCTCTAATTGGAAGAGGTGATCCGCCACCACATTCTTGACTCCAAGTTTATCCTTAATCTCTATATCAAACTCCTGGAGTAGAAGGATCCATCTGATTAATCTGACATTGGCATCCTTCTTTGCCATGAGGTATCGGATGGCTGTGTGATATGTATAGACAGTCACTCTAGATCCAAGAATGTAAGATCGAAGCTTATCCAAAGTGAAGACTACAGCTAGCATCTCTTTCTTAGTCACGGTATAGTTCCGCTGAGCGACATCCAAAGTCTTGCTAGTGTAGTGAACGGCAAACGACAATCCATCCCTCCTCTGTCCAAGCACATCCCCTATGGCAAAATTAGAAGCGTCCGTCATGATCTCAAATGGGAGAGAGAGTCTCAAATGATACGAGACACTTATCATCTACAATGAACTCAGAATCTTTCATTATTAGATCAGTAAGCGGTTGGGAAATATGACTGAAGTCTTGTATAAACCGTCGGTAGAAAACTGGCATGCCCCAGAAAAGACCGCAACTATCACAAATTAGAAAGTGGATTGAGTTTCTTGATGATATCCACCTTAGTCGGATCAACCTGCATACCCCTATTGGAGATGATGTAGCCAAGGACCATCCCCCGAATCATCATGAAATGACTCTTCTCCCAAGATAAAATAAGGTTGACATCGATGCAGTGCTAAAGTACTCGGTTTAGGCAGTCAAGACAAGCATCAAACCCATTGCCATAGACCAAAAATTCATCCATGAAGACCTCCAAACACTCATCTACCATGTCCGAGAAGATGGAAAGCATGCACCTTTGGAATGTAGCCGAGGCATTACTTAAACCAAAGGGCATCCGTCTAAAAGCATACATTTCGAATGGACAAGTGAACGCCATTTTCTCTTGATCTTCGAGTGCTATGGCCACCTGATTGTATCACGAGTACCCATTAAGAAAGAAGTAGTGACTCTTCCTAGCTAGCCTCTTGATAATCGGATCAATAAATGTCAGCGGGAAATGGTCCTTCTTGGTGGCATGATTCAATTGTTTGTAGTCCACACAGACCCACCAAGAAGTGGGTACTCGGGTATCTATCTCCTCTCTAGACTCGCTCAAAAACTGTGGTGATACAGGTCTTCTTGGGTACCACATGTAATGGACTAACCCACTTGGAGTCGGAGATAGGGTAGATAAAATCGACGCTCCACCACTTCGATATTTCCTTCCTGACCACATCTCGAAGATTCGGGTTCAGCCTTTGTTAGAACTCATACGATGTCTTGGTGTCTTCTTCAAGATAGATGTGGTGGGAGCACAGGTCCAGACTTATCCCCTGGAGATCATCTACGCTCCATCCTATTGCATTGCGGTTTCTTTCAAGAACCTCCATCAAACGAGATTCTTGGTCTTCAGTCAAATCTGCTGAGATAATGACTGGGAACATATCTGGCTCACATGTAAGAAATATGTACTTCATGCTCTGTGATAAGGTGTTCAATTTAGGACAAGTGGGAGCTGGAAAATCTAGCCTCTGAAATGTCTGCGTGAAGGCTACCAGATCTGTATGTGAGAACTCTCGCTGAATCTGTGAATCTGACGAAGAGGACCATGCTGGCGTATCTGTCAACTGTCCTGGCTTGCACTCTACCCTAGCTGTCAGCTCTGAGGAAATCAGACACGGTAAGTAGTCATCAAAATCCTGCCAATCAAAATCAATGTCTGAATCAAAGGGATCTGAGTCTGAATCACATGAAACAAAACCTGTCTCTCTATCCTGATCGCGATCATCAGCCTCTAAGGTGTCATGCGCCATGAGTGTGCTCTCCTAACTCTCGTCCATTATAAGTTGTAACTCTGTAATGTCTGAAGAGGTGACAGGAGCTCGTGATGTTGGATCTGCCCAAACTGCTTCATCATTTGTAATTACAAAATCACACTCCTGGTGGATGTCTAGCTCTACATCTGTCATCTACTCTGAGTCGATCATCTGCTCTGAGAAAGATGAATTTCTTTCTATAGTATTGACGACAGGCCTGATCACTAGGGTATGAGGTACAAAAATCAGGTCGTTGTGACCCAAGCAATCAGACCATGTATATCAAGAAAAATCAGACCACTCTAGCAAATAAATCAATCAAGCACAAAAGAAAGCGGCCTAGCTATGAGATTAACCTGGTATAGCACCCAGGGTCGAACACAAGGAGCACGGGTTGGCCAGAGGCCTACGAAGTAGTAAAAATAAAATAAAATAAAATACAAGGATTTTTAGTTGTTTTTAATAATTTTTATATTTTTTTGGATTTTTAATATAATTAGAAAATAAAAGAAAGCAAATAAAAGCACACTTGAGAAATTTATTAAAAGCACCAAAAATCAAGCAAAAATTCAAGAAAAATTGTTTTTATGTTTTTTAGGTTTTTAAGTGTTTTTGGTGAATTTTTGAGATTTTTATAAGGTATATTTTATTTTCTAAAAATCAAACAGTGCTAAAAAGACAAGGTCCTGTCCAGCCAAGCCCAAAACTCAAAGATAAAATATCTAAGGATCTCAGAGGGACCTGGAGGTAATTTTCCTGTATACTAGATAAAAGAAGGAAAATTAGGGCACCAAAATTATTGTTTTTGGGTTTTTAGATTATTTACTATAATTTTTATGAGTTTTTAGGTGTTTTTAGATTTTTAGGGTTTTTACTCAATGAAAAATAGCCAAAATTGGCTAGAAAATCAAGAAACACACAAAGAACAGTAACTAATTTTTTTTTAGAATTTTTGGGGGTGTTTTTATATTTTTTTTGGATTTTTAAACCTAGACAGTAGCTGAAATAGATGTTTTTGAATTTTTAAAAATACTGAATAAAATATCAAAATTGTCCTCAAAAATTCTCAAAAATCCAACAACATGGCAGGAGCCATGTGTCAAATTTTCATCGAATTTGGAGGTGGTTTGATATTTTATTCAAAATCAAAAAGAGGGCACAGTGCACAGGGACTTAAGTGCAAATACCCGAAGATCTGGGGGTCCAGGTGCAATTTTCCCAGCAAGTCACGCGCGTGGCGCGTGCCTGGGGCACTCAGGGACCTTCTAGTAATAAAAACCAAGTCCTAGGACCTTTTGGTAACTCGTACCAAAAAGTCCAGGGACGGTTATGCAATTAACCCACTAAAATCAGCACATGTGGAAATAAAACATTCACTGGGGTAGATATGCAAATACCAGAAAGTATTCATTCATTCATAAACCCATCAGAACTACAGGCTAAGTATTGCAAATAAACCAGAAATACACGTGACGACGCACGTGGCTCACATACACAGGGGCATAAATGCAAAACTAAACAAGCACGAGGTCCAATGTGCAATTTACCCTACGTAAATAAAAGGACTAAAATATTTACAGGACTAGGACTGAAAACAAAAACTAAGAGGGGGCCCTAAGTAAATTACCCCTTATTACGTCGATGGCTGGATTTGCGCCACGTAGATGATCTGACGGTGCAGGTGGATGGCGCCTCTCTTCGTCCGCACTTGAGCCTGATCGACGGCGCAGAGGGGGCCACGTGGATGATCAAACGGCTGGCAGGTGCTGGTGGTTCCCTCTCTCTGCTCCAACGGTCCGGATCTACCCTCAAATCGATCAACGGTATCTGCTCCTCGAAGGATGGACGGTGACGATTGAAACTGGAGCGGGGGACGATCGGACGGTGGTGGAGGATACTGGAAGAACGGGTGGTCGGCGAAGTTCGCCGGCCTCGTGCGCGTGCAGTAGTCCTCCTCAGCTGCCTCTGGGTATCGGAACAGATCCGCGGTGAAGTCCCGCAGCTGGTGGAGGCCTCCGATGGCCCAGCCGAGCCCTGGAGGGGCTCCGGCGAGGTCGACGGAGTCGAGCTCCTGGCCTGGATGTGAGGGGGCCTCAGATGGCCTCCTCTTGACCTGCAAAGTAAACCAGAAGCTTCGCGGGTCGAGGGCAAAGTGCCTCGACCCGATGAAGCGGTGTGAGGGTGGACGGTGCGTCGGGGTGAGTGAGCTCCGGCGAGCGGAGGACGGTGGAGCTCGAACCCCAGCTCCGGTGCGAGCTGGGTTGAATGAAGGGGCGTAGAAGGTGCGTCGAAGGATGGCGAAGGTGATAGTGTGTCCCGATGATCGAGGAGATACGCAAGATGACCGGAATCAAAGGAACTCGACGGAGCTTCGATTTGGGGGAAACTTAAAATTAAACGAAATGGGCGAGCTATAAGGCTACCAGGGTGGTGCGGAAGACTGTGCTGGAGCTTAGCTAGCTCCCGGTCGTCGCCTCGAAGGTTGTCACTGCCTGAGGCTCGAGCTCCTGCAAGCGGCGGAGCACGGCGGCGCAAAGCTGCCGGATCAGTGGTCCGGCCACCTCCTCCTCACTGCGACAAAGGCAAACGCGAGCTGTCACCTCGGTGATTGCAATGGAGGTCACGGGAATGAGAGTGGCGAGCCAAAGATGGAGAAAGGAGGCGGCTGAGCTCAGGTTATATATGGGTGCAGGTCCGGGAAGAAGGGGTTAGGTCCGGCTCGATGAAGCACGGACCCCTAGGCGAGGAGTCGGGCGAGGTTCCCAGATTCATGGGGTATGATCGGAGCTCGAGAGTTGCGGATTTGGGGGCCGGGTCGTGACGCGAAAAATCGGGGAAGTCGGGTCGGGCGTCACGACCCGTGTGAAGTGGTCCACAGGGGGGAGTTGACCGGGGGGTCAACATCCCCCGTGGACCAATCATGAAGGGCCACGTCATAAATAGCTTGGAAATTCAAAATAAAATAGGAAATGGCCGATTCATGAAAAACTCAAAACATAAAAAATGTTTGTTTTAATTTTTTCTATTTTTTTGTGAATTTTAATTAATTTTTGGAAATAAAAATGAGGTATTTACATAATAGGTCTATATATAGGTATATATACAATATAGGGTTTTTAAATTTTGATTTTTAATTAGTTATTTTTATACATTTTTATTCCTATTTTATATTTTATTCATTTATAGGATAAAATGAGGAATAAAAGGCTATTTTTATTTTATTTTTATTATTTATATACATAGAGGAAATAAATAGTTATGTACAACCATATACATGGCATATATACAAGATATTTTTGTAATTTTAATTTTGTCATTTTTGTTTGATTTTTGTTTTACTTCTTTTTATTTATTTTATTTACAATATATACATAGAATATTTACAAAAAATTTTGAAAATAATTTTATTTATTTACAAGGTTAAATAAAGAAAGGATCATGTTCTATGTACATGGTGAAAGGTCATTTTTGAGTTTTTGGTTTTTAAATTTTTATTTTATTTTTAATAGTTTCTAAATATATACAAGCATATTTTTGGGTGAGGAAAATATAATTTTATTTATTTACATAAATATTTACACATGAGCCCATATCTCCCTCTACTTTGGCTTTTATGCGGTCAGGCCCATGCTGAGCCCTCCCTTGGGTTAGGTTGCTCAATATTTATTCTAAATATTTCCCTCTTTTTCTTTTTAATCTTTATTCTTTTATTTTTGCACAAAAACATGCTAATTATAAGTATTTACAAACATGTATGCTTTTGCTAATTATTCCTATTTACACATATCTACATGCATTTGCATAGGTTTTTGTAGCTAAAATATAAGAATAAAGAGTGATGAATGGGTATTCATCACCCCCCTATACTATACTTTGCTAGTCCCTTAGCAAACACTTATTTGAAGAAGAAGTGAAAAAGAAAGAAAAAGAAAAAGAAAAAGAGAATGTACATGGATCAAGGTTGATTATTAAACTTGCCTTCATTAAATTGAGGTATGGAGCTCAATCAGATCTTTGGATTATTAATGTGTCGGAACCTTATTTAGACTTAAGCTTAAAACCTAACAGCCTCTAAGTTCCACCAATCTATAACCAAGACTCCTCAATGCTCCAGATCAGAACAAGTCATCAATCACAAACCCTGAAGACCATGAATCTTTTCTTGTCCTGTGAAAGTGAGGTCTAAGCTCTCCACCTCAGAAATGGCAACTTGACAACCCTCCCCAACAAGGTAACTCTATGACCTCAATCTGGCCACTCTTTCCTCGAGGAGCGGGGTATTCCCTTCTAAGTTCAAGTACAACCGGCTCAAGAAGAGGGGGAAGAAGAGAATGGGTCAAGGCCAGTGTAGCCAAGTACCCTTGGGAGCTTGACCAGTGTAGCCAAGTCTCCCTGCTGCAAGCTACAACAGGTGGATCATGAAACCAAGCTTTGCTTATTGCACTTATATACATACTCCGGTGGGATTATCATTTTCTCTCAGACCCACCACTTTTTTGGAGTTCTTTTCTTTTTGCACATTTTTTTTTCGAGTGCATCTATACAACATGTACATGTGCAGCATATATACAAGGAGTTTTTCCTCTTGAGCCAGTAGACTATCCCTCTTTTGAAGCTTTATTGCAACCCACAACTCCCGTCGTTAGACTTCATGGCAACCAGACCAAGTTGAGATGCACTTCCTTCACTATAAGAAGAAGAGAGGTTCCGCCTAGAAGTACTACCCTCATATGCTATCCCAAGCCAAGGAAGACTGCCTCCTCACCACCTCATCCGTAGAGAGCTCGGTGCATAGTGCGGTTGTCCAAGTAAAGCCATAATCTATATGAGTCATGTGTTGTTGTTAAGTGCTCTACTTAGGCTCATTGAGATGACATGTGATCATAGCCTAGTGGACTCAAAGAATTAAGTCAACATGGACCTGAAAAGCCTTAAACCTAAGCCCTATAAGGTTCCTCTTAGAATTAGGTGGATTAAGATCTTAATCAAGCTCCATTTCTCAATTTGATTCCAGGCTAGTTTAAATGTCAACTATCATCCAAGAAAAACTATATACATATGTACAAAAAGATGCATATTTACACACTATTTTACAATCATGCAAAATTTTTGAAAAATGTTTTGAAATCATGAATGATGATGCATGAAGTGCAGGTTTTGCAAAAAGATATTTACACACATTTACACAAGATTTTTGCAAACTTTTGATTTTCAAAACATTTTGGAGAAATTTTGTACTATATACATAATTTTGATACCAAAATATTTACACAAGCTTTACACACAAAAGATTTTTGAAATCATTTTTACAAAAATAATTTGTACACTAGCTATGTATGTGCAAATAAAAGAAGATTATGTACATGAAAATTTTTAAAATTTTGTGGTTTTTAGCCATTTTTGGTTTTTAGCCATTTTTATTTATTAACACACTCACACAAAGTACGAGTTATGGCTAAAGTATATATGAAATATATACACCCCCCTATACTTAGCTCGAACGATGTCCTCGGAGTCAAGAGCGATGAAGAAGACATAACTCGTGCTATGTATAGGGAAGTGAAAAGAAAGGCTATACAAAAGGAAATGAAAAAGTCAAGATGGACTCGGGTCTTCCCCCTATACTTAGGATCAAGTAATCCTAAGTATAGCAGGCTGTACACGAAGGGAAAACCGAGTGGAGACTGTACAGGGTCTACCCCCCCTATACTTAGGGTAAGATATCCCTAAGTATAGGCAGCAAAACAGGGGTAGACAGAAACAAAAGAAATACCCGAAAGGTCTCACATCCCCCCTATACTTAGGGTAAAGTGCACCCTAAGTATAGCATATTCACAAGATGAAGAAAGGGATGTGGGACTAAGGAATGTGGTGATATGGACATCTGGATCTATATACAGCGGAGGATAAGTAAAGCTCAGGCGTGAGATGCATTAGATGTGAGTCAAAGACCACATCTCACGCAAAATGAATAGGGGCAATATCAACGACCCGCGGCTCATGATCTAGAAATGGCTTGAGCCGCTGGCCGTTCACTCGGAAGGTACTCTCAGAGGACAACTCAGATATGTCGATGCTACCGTTGTCGTGTACCTTCCGAACCAGATAAGGTCCTTTCCATTTGCTCTGTAGCTTCCCTGGAAATAGTCTAAGCCTCGCATCAAACAGCCATACTCTCTGTCCAATCTCAAAATGCTTGTGGCTGATATGAGAATCATGCCACTCCTTGACTCTCTCCTTATAATGTAGGCTGCTTGAGAAAGCTGAATCTCTAAGCTCCTCCAGGGTAGCTAGCTCTGCCCTCCTCTGGTCTCCTATACCATCTGGATCCATAAGTATGTCTGTAACTGCCCAAAGTGACTTGTGCCTCAGCTCAACAGGTAAATGGCATGGCTTGCCATATATGAGGCGAAAGAGAGATGTGCCCAAAGGTGTCTTGAAAGACGTACTATATGCCCACAAGACCGAGTCCAAAAGCTGTGACCAATCCTTTCGGTCAGGGCGGACGACTTTCTGCAGAATAGTCTTGATCTCCCTATTCGACACTTCGGCTAGACCATTCGTCTGTGGATGGTACGGTGTAGCAACACGATGATCTATGCCGAACTCGCTAGCAAGCGCCTTCACCTGGTCGTTGATGAAGTGAGATCCCCCATCAGAAATAAGAACTCGTGGAACCCCGAACCGCGTGATGATGTGCTTCCTCAAAAATCTGCAAACTGTCCTCGCATCAGCGGCTCGGGCGGGGATAGCCTCCACCCAACGACTCACATAGTCAACGGCCAACAGAATGTACTCAAATCCCTGACTCTTAGGGAATGGACCCATGAAATCGATGCCCCATGCGTCAAAAACCTCACAGAAGTGAATGGGCTGCATCGGCATCATATCACGCTGTCCACAAGTGCCCATCCTCTGACAGTCAGTACACCTCTTCACGAACTCATCTGAGTCCTTGAAGAGGGTAGGCCACCACAAGCCGGATTGGAGCACTTTCTGTGCCGTTCTCCTCCCAGAATGATGTCCTCCTGCCTCAAGCTTGTGGCAGTAAGTGAGGACGCTATGGTGTTTCTCCTGAGGAATACACCGACGCCAGACGCTATCCCTCCTTCGTGGTAAAGGATGGGATCCTCCCAATGGTAAGACTTGGCCTTCGCTAGGAAGGTCTCAAGCCTCTGCCTGGGCCAATCTTGCGGGACTTTCCCAACAACGAGAAAGTTCACAATATCGGCGTACCATGGGAGTGAGGCGATAGCAAGGATCGCCTCATCTGGGAAGGTATCTCTAATAGGATCAATCTGCTCAGAATCCTCAGGCTGCTCTAATCGGGAGAGATGATCCGCCACCACATTCTTGACTCCAGGCTTATCCTTAATCTTAATGTCGAACTCCTGGAGTAGAAGGATCCATCTAGTCAGTCTGGCCTTGGCATCCTTCTTTGCCATGAGGTACCTGATGGCGGTGTGATCTGTAAACAAAGTCACTCTAGATCCGATGATATATGATCTAAACTTATCCAGGGCAAACACTACGGCTAGCATCTCCTTCTCTGTGACTGTATAATTCCGCTGGGCGGAATCCAATGTGCGGCTAGCATAGTGTATAGCAAATGGTACTCCATCCCTCCTCTGTCCCAGCACTGCCCCTACGGCAAAATCGGAGGCGTCCGTCATGATCTCGAATGGGAGAGACCAATCAGGCGGCTGGGAGGACAGGAGCCTCAATAACACACTGCTGGAGAGTAGCGAACGACGAAAGGCACTTGTCATCGACAAGGAACTCGGTGTCTTTCGTCAAGAGGTCAGTCAACGGCCGGGCAATCCTGCTGAAATCCTGAATAAATCTCCTATAAAATCCAACGTGCCCCAGAAATGACCGTAACTGCCTCAAATTGGACGGCGGTGCGAGTTTTCTAATGACATCAACCTTGGCCGGATCAACCTCCATGCCCCTGTTGGAGATGATGTGGCCAAGCACCGTCCCTTGAGTCACCATGAAGTGACTCTTCTCCCAAGATAGCACCAAGTGATACTCAATACATCGCTGAAGTACTCGATCTAGGCAGTCAAGACAAGAATCAAATCCGTCGCCGTAGATCGAGAAATCATCCATGAAGACCTCTAAGCACTCCCCTACCATGTCCGAGAAGATCGACAGCATGCACCTCTGAAAAGTCGCAGGGGCATTGCATAGCCCAAATGGCATGCGTCGAAAAGCGTATGTGCCGAAAGGACAGGTAAAGGTGGTCTTCTCTTGATCCTCAGGAGCGATGGCCACTTGGTTGTAGCCTGAGTACCCATCCAGGAAGCAATAATGGCTCTTCCCTGCCAGTCTCTCAATAATCTGGTCAATAAAAGGCAGGGGGAAATGGTCCTTCTTGGTGGCTTGGTTGAGTCTCCTATAGTCAACACAAACCCTCCAAGAGATGGGTACTCGTGTAGCAATCTCCTCTCCCGACTCACTGATCACAGTCGTGATGCCCGTCTTCTTGGGCACCACATGCAAGGGGCTGACCCACTTGGAGTCGGAAATGGGATAAATAAAACCTGCACCCCACCACTTTGATATTTCCTTCATCACAACCTCTCTCAGGTTGGGGTTCAGACGCCGCTGGAACTCACGCGACGGCTTCGCCCCCTCCTCGAGATAGATATGGTGGGAGCACACTGATGGACTAATCCCATGGAGATCTGCTACGCTCCATCCGATCGCCTTGCGGTTCTTTTCAAGAACCCCCATCAAACGGGATTCCTGCTCTCCAGTCAACTCGGCGGAGATGATGACTGGGTACATCTCTGGATCGCCCGCAAGGAATCGATACTTCAGCGAAGTAGGGAGCGGCTTCAGCTCTGGAATGCTGGGTGCCGGCAAATCTGGCTGTGGAAGAAACTGAGTGAAAGCTGCAAGGTCGGCCAAATCTGCCTGGGAAAGTGAAAGCATACTCTCGCAAACTGGATCGGGAGAAGGCGGCTCAACTGTACTGTCTCTGCTCGGCTCTGCATCTACCTCCCCCTCATCAATAGGCTCAGATGGACTCAGGTCTGGCATCTGATCATAGCAATCGGCCCAATCAGACTCTGAATCCGAGGGATCTGTATCAGAAACGGTGGCATCAGTACCACCGGAAAACAAGGTGGCCTCAGCACCACCATCACTAGTCATCGTGCTGCGATCGAGGACCGGCTCTGCTGCCTCAATGGTATCCTGAACCAGGTCTGTGCTCTCCAGACTCTCCTCTGCTGTCATCTCTGCATCAGCTGTGTCTGAAAGTGAGAGGGTGGTCTGTGTCTCAAGGTCTGCCCAAGCTGCCTCATCATCTGTGATCACAAAATCACAGTCCTGGTGGATGTCTGGCTCTGCGTCTGTCAGCTGCTCTGAGTCTGTACTCGCATCTGAGCGGGATCTGAATCTGGCTCTGTAGTCCTCGACCGTCTCTATTTGTATACTCTCGCCCTGGACGCGAAAGTACACCTTCCCGCTATCATGATCAGTCACCGCCTTGGCTGTGGCCAAGAACGGACGACCAAGGATGATGGGGGTATCGGTCACTGACTCAGGGATCTCCATGTCCAACACTACGAAGTCCACGGGGAATTGCAGGCCCTGAATCGTGACGATAACGTCTCGTAATAACCCCTTCGGCCTCTTGACAGATCGATCAGCGAACTGAAGGACTGTCCTGCTCTGTCGAAGAGTGCCCAACTCGAAGCGGTCGAGAAGGGCTGCCGGAAGAAGGTTAATCGACGATCCGCTATCTAGAAGAGTACGGTCGAACCACTGCTCACTAATCTGGCATCTGACATACGGGGCCCCTGAATCTGGCCTCTTGGCTGGCAGTCGGTTCTGGATCGCAAAGCACGTGGCTTTGGTCAGCACATGTATCTCTGAAGTGTGGTTCCTCCTCCTCCTCCTGACTGTAGTCCTCTCTCTCAAAGAACGCTGGAGAAGGGGGATGTGCTGCAAAGCCTCCTGGAGGGTCAGCTGGATATGGAATCGGTCAATCATGCTCTGGCTGAACTCCTCAATCTCTCTCTTTTTTGGATCATTTTTCTTCCCCTTCCCCATCTGAAGGGCTCTAGGGAAGGGGATCACTGGGTCCTTCTCAGATGAAGGACTAGGAAAAGGTCTAGACGGTTCAAGGACCGGATCCACACATACATCATGCACCACAGTGGTACCAGAAGAAAGTTAACATTTTCCTTTATTCATAGCAGAGTTCCGAGATACATGAACACGAGGAAAAACAACATCACTGTCTCTACAAACACCGGTGGCCTCAGTTTCACCACGGGCTGGCTGCTCTGCTGCTGCTGAAGGTAGACGTCGTGCGGCATCAGTACCGCTGGCTGGCTCGGCTGAATGGGTGTCCTTAGTACCACCTCCTAGATCTGGTGAAGCGGCGGCCTCAGTACCGCCGGTGGGATCAGCATCCTTGGTGGCCTCAGTGCCACCGTCATCATCTGGAGCGGCCTCAGTACCGCTCTCCTCCTCCTCCTGTGGCGCCTCGGGATGGTGCTCAGATGAGGCGCCGCCGCCTGCTGGGGTCCTACCGCTCCTAAGTGTGACAAAATCAGCATCAAATAGATCCGAAGAAGTATCATCAAATGGGTCACTAGGAGTGGCTAACTCAGTAGGTACTACCTGCTCAGACTTCCTCTTGAGGCTGCTCGGATTGGGCTCTATCTGGGCTGGTATGGCGGCCTTCCCTCTCACCAGGTCCCGCATCTCCTGGCGGAACTCGTCCATCTCCCGTCGGAATGTAGCCTGCTGGTCCGTGAGGAGGCGGGCGATATCATCCAAGGCGGGGCTCTCGTGGGAGCCCGACGGGTGGCCTCGCTGTGGGTGAGGCTGCTGGAACTGCTGTGGTGGGTAAGAGGGGTAGGATGGAGGGTGCTGCTGGTATCCCTGGTGAGCCTGCTGCTCACGTCTCCAAGACTGTCCCTGCTGCTGATAGGGACGAGGACCATAGGATGACTGCTGCTGATACGCTGGGGGCTGCTGCTGCAGCTGGTGCTGGTCTCTCTGATGGGAGTACTGCCCTCCCTGTCCTGACGGCTGCTGCTGGGGCTGGGCACCACCACTCCCCCACCTGAATCCGGGATGGTCTCGTCGGATCCCAGGCTGGGGGCGGTCGTACCAAATCCCGTTGACATCCATCAACGGCTCGGCATCAAAAGGGGCTGGCGGGAGTACTGCCAGAGGCTGGTCCGGCTGGTATACCACCATGTGCATCTCTGGAGATGGTGGTAACTGGTAAGTGGGCTGCGGCTGCTGGTACGGCTCCGCCTGTACAAGGTGAACCTGTCTAGGCTGCACTGGAGTGCTGGAGCGCTGGGACGAGCTGCTGCTACTGCCGGTGTCGCCTCGCGACTGAAGACGGGGCTGAGAAGCCGTCTGTGCCTCCTGGAGACACATGAGCTGTGTCTTCATGTCGCTCAAGACCTGTGCCATCTGCTCCATCTGCGTGATACTCTGGCACTGCTTCTTCTCGATCAGCTCCATGCGGTCCAACTTCTCGCTAATGATACCCATGTCTGCAGCTGACGACTCTGCCTGTGCTGCTGCAGCTGCGGACGAACTGGAAGGACCTGCATCTACCCGTGCTATCCTCTGGTACTGCACGGGTCCTGGCTGATGTGGCTGGGTCTTCTGAGTGTAGAGCCGGGTCTGGGACATCACCATGTAGTTCTCTGCCATCTCCTCAAAAATAGCCCAGACCTGGTCGTGGTCCTTGGCAAAGTAGGACCCGCCACAAGAAGCATTCACCAGGCCCTGTAGCTCTGGTGACAACCCGCTGAAGAAGCTCTGAACTAGGTTCGGCTTCGTGATGTCGTGGTGCGGGCATCTGTCCAGGAGCTCTCTGAACCTCTCCCAAGCCTCGTGAAACTGCTCGTTGGGGAACATGGAGAAGTTGCTGATCAGGGCCCTCGCTGCATTCGTCCGCCCGAGTGGATAGTACTTGTTCAAGTACTCGGTGCGGAGCTGCTCCCAGGTATAGACAAACCTCCCCAAGTGCTTCAGCCAGGTGGCTGCTCTATCTGCCAGTGAAAAGGGGAAGGCGATCATCCTGATCGTGTCCTGGTCCACATGTCTGTCGTGGACAGTGCTGCATATCATCAAAAACTCCTGGAGGTGGAGGTGGGGCTCCTCTGTAGCAAGTCCATGGAACCGAGGAAGCATCTGCAAGGTGTTCGGGGGGAACTTGAAATCCCCCACGATAGCCGGAACCACAACCCAATGGTGCATCAGTGTAGATCCGGGGTTGTGCAACTCCCGCATCGGTCTAGGTGGTCCTGCTCCTCCTGCGGCTGCTGCCGCTGCGGCGGTGGCCGCGGCTGCTGCTGCTGCTGCTGCGGCTCGTGCCTGTGCATCTGCATCCGGGATCTCCTCGGGCTCGCTCTGCTGGTCTCTCTCTGCTCTGAGCCTCTCCAACTCTCTCCTCATCTCCATCATGAATGCTCCCTGATCGCGGAGCTTCTGCTGGACTGTATCGAGTGATGCGATCAGGGTGGAGTTGATCGCTCCCTGGTCTAATACAATGTGCTCTGGTCGACGGGAGTGATCATCAGAACTGCCTGCTCCGGCCATCTCGACGTCTGCAAAATCAAATGAGCCCAACTCAGGTGCCGTCAAATGTATCAGTCTCTCCTCGGGCTCGTGTCTCTCAGGACGGTCAGAAAGGGGATCGAGGGGGAACAGGGTGGAGTCGTACTCGGTCTCGGAGAGCGGGTCTGAGCTCTCGCGAGCCAACCTAGATGATGAGGTAGACGCGCCCGAAAGCGGTGCAGCCAGAGGCTGCCTAAGAGACCGTCTACCCATCATCTTGATCTGGCAAGTAGGGCAGATGAGATCTGGAAAAATTATGATCTGAAAACAAACCCCCGGTTCACCAACGCAACGCGAGCTGAAGACCGTGAAAGTTCGGTCAAATTATCTTGTCGATTTTATTTTGGTGAACACTCAAGATATCAGAGCGCTTACGTGACCTGTTGGGATATCCGCTGCTAACCCCAACCGACTGGCCCGCACGGAAGAGTCGGTAATCAGTCGGGTTTAGCAACGGGGGGCTCTACCTAGGGTGCGGGTCACTCTCTCGCGCATACAAACCAAGCAATGAGGGGGTTGCTCTCCCCAAGACAGAATTTTTAGGGTGAGCGAGTTTTAAGGTCAATAATCTTAGCAGTCCCAATTTTATGGTTACACTTTTTAGGTATTTTTCAAAGCAAACAAAACGCCTAACGAATTTTTCGATTCTCCTGATTATTAAGTCCAAAACAAGGGGGAGAAGTCGAAAAAGCCGAAGCACGAGAAATCAATGATGCATGCAAAGTCAGAAATGCGTACCTGCCTCCAGCTCTCTACATGCAAAATGATCCGCGCATAAAATAAAGACAGAATTTAAACTAAGCTAAATGATGCAGCGGGAAGCCGAGTCCTAGACGAGCAACTTCTAGCGAAGAACCGTCTAACCGGTCACCGACCTCCAAGCCAAAGGGTCCGGTCTTGGCCCGTCCCTCCCCTGCCTGACAAATCGGGGGTAGGAGTAAGCGCTTTACAGGACGAGCTACGGCACGTAGGCTACGGAGGCTAGCGAGTCGGTTATTTTTATTATTTATTTTAAGTAGGTCCAATTACGATCTATAGGAACATATATGCAATTAAGGTGTGTGGATCCTACTTAATTACGTCACAATCACCAGAAAGTCCTAAATCTAGGGGCTCGACAAAAACCGCGAAAAACCGGAAAATGACAGTAAGAAAGAAAAAGAAAAGCCGCGAAAAACCGCGAGGTCCTAATGGGTCCCCCGAGCACACCGGTGCTCGGCGAAACAGACCCTCTACGGTCACAAGTGTCCAAGCAGTGTCCAAGTGCTGTCCCTGTATTATTACAATAATAATGATAATAAATGAAAAATCTATCCTAATACCTCACCCACTCAACTCTCTCCTCTCGCTCTCTCCTGCGGCTTCGTAGAGAAAGAAGCCGCTTCCAAGTGCCGCGGCTGCACCGGCTCCTCGAAAGTCGCCTCCGCGGTCCTCGGGCCCTCGCAAGAAGAAAAGAAGAGTGGTCAGACCAAAAAGAATAATCAAATAAAAAGAAAAAGAAATGAAAATACAAGTCAGGGTATATATGCAAAAATGAAAAATAAAATAAACACACAATATAAAACAAAAATAAAAATAAAAGAAAATCAAAATAAAACCAAATAAAACAAAAAGAAGCTAGATACAAAAGCCGTGAAAAGCCGCAGACTCCGAAGAGCCGCGAAAAACCGCGATACGAAAAACGAAAAATAAAGACAAAAAATACTACTAAGCCGTGCTCCCCGGCAACGGCGCCATTCTGATGACAGGCCTGATCACTAGGGTATGAGGTACAAAAATCGGGTCGTTGTGACCCAAGCAATCAGACCATGTATATCAAGAAAAATCAGACCACTCTAGCAAATAAATCAATCAAGCACAAAAGAAAGCGGCCTAGCTATGAGATTAACCTGGTATAGCACCCAGGGTCGAACACAAGGAGCACGGGTTGGCCAGAGGCCTACGCAGTAGTAAAAATAAAATAAAATAAAATACAAGGATTTTTAGTTGTTTTTAATAATTTTTATATTTTTTTGGATTTTTAATATAATTAGAAAATAAAAGGAAGCAAATAAAAGCACACTTGAGCAATTTATTAAAAGCACCAAAAATCAAGAAAAAATTCAAGAAAAATTGTTTTTATGTTTTTTAGGTTTTTAAGTGTTTTATGAATTTTTGAGATTTTTATAAGGAATATTTTATTTTCTAAAAATCAACAGTGCTAAAAAGACAAGGTCCTGTCCAGCCAAGCCCAAAACCTAAAGATAAAATATCTAAGGATCTTAGAGGGACCTAGAGTAATTTTCCTGTATACTAGATAAAAGAAGGAAAATTAGGGCACCAAAATTATTGTTTTTGGGTTTTTAGATTATTTACTATAATTTTTATGAGTTTTTAGGGTTTTTAGATTTTTAGGGTTTTTACTCAATGAAAAATAGCCAAAATTGGCTAGAAAATCAAGAAACACACAAAGAACAGTAACTATTTTTTTTTTAGAATTTTTGGGGGTGTTTTTATATTTTTTTGGATTTTTAAACCTAGACAGTAGCTGAAATAGATGTTTTTGAATTTTTAAAAATACTAAATAAAATCAAAATTGTCCTAAAAAATTCTCAAAATCCAACAACATGGCAGGAGCCATGTGTCAAATTTTCATCGAATTTGGAGGTGGTTTGATATTTTATTCAAAATCAAAAAGAGGGCACAGTGCACAGGGACTTAAGTGCAAATACCCGAAGATCTGGGGGTCCAGGTGCAATTTTCCCAGCAAGTCACGCGCGTGGCGCGTGCCTGGGGCACTCAGGGACCTTCTGGTAATAAAAACCAAGTCCTAGGACCTTTTGGTAACTCGTACCAAAAAGTCCAGGGACAGTTATGCAATTAACCCACTAAAATCAGCACATGTGGAAATAAAACATTCACAGGGGTAGATATGCAAATACCAGAAAGTATTCATTCATTCATAAACCCATCAGAACTACAGGCTAAGTATTGCAAATAAACCAGAAATACACGTGACGACGCACGTGGCTCACATACACAGGGGCATAAATGCAAAACTAAACAAGCACGAGGTCCAATGTGCAATTTACCCTACGTAAATAAAAGGACTAAAATATTTACAGGACTAGGACTGAAAACAAAAACTAAGAGGGGGCCCTAAGTAAATTACCCCTTATTACGTCGATGGCTGGATTTGCGCCACGTAGATGATCTGACGGTGCAGGTGGATGGCGCCTCTCTTCGTCCGCACTTGAGCCTGATCGACGGCGCAGAGGGGGCCACGTGGATGATCAAACGGCTGGCAGGTGCTGGTGGTTCCCTCTCTCTGCTCCAACGGTCCGGATCTACCCTCAAATCGATCAACGGTAACTGCTCCTCGAAGGATGGACGGTGACGATTGAAACTGGAGCGGGGGACGATCGGACGGTGGTGGAGGATACTGGAAGAACGGGTGGCCGGCGAAGTTCGCCGGCCTCGTGCGCGTGCAGTAGTCCTCCTCAGCTGCCTCTGGGTATCGGAACAGATCCGCGGTGAAGTCCCGCAGCTGGTGGAGGCCTCCGATGGCCCAGCCGAGCCTTGGAGGGGCTCCGGCGAGGTCGACGGAGTCGAGCTCCTGGCCTGGATGTGAGGGGGCCTCAGATGGCCTCCTCTTGACCTGCAAAGTAAACCAGAAGCTTCGCGGGTCGAGGGCAAAGTGCCTCGACCCGATGAAGCGGCGTGAGGGTGGACGGTGCGTCGGGGTGAGTGAGCTCCGGCGAGCGGAGGACGGTGGAGCTCGAACCCCAGCTCCGGTGCGAGCTGGGTTGAATGAAGGGGCGTAGAAGGTGCGTCGAAGGATGGCGAAGGTGATAGTGTGTCCCGATGATCGAGGAGATACGCAAGATGACCAGAATCAAAGGAACTCGACGGAGCTTCGATTTGGGGGAAACTTAAAAATTAAACGAAATGGGCGAGCTATAAGGCTACCTGGGTGGTGCGGAAGACTGTGCTGGAGCTTAGCTAGCTCCCGGTCGTCGCCTCGAAGGTTGTCACTGCCTGAGGCTCGAGCTCCTGCAAGCGGCGGAGCACGGCGGCGCAAAGCTGCCGGATCAGTGGTCCGGCCACCTCCTCCTCACTGCGACAAAGGCAAACGCGAGCTGTCACCTCGGTGATTGCAATGGAGGTCACGGGAATGAGAGTGGCGAGCCAAAGATGGAGAAAGGAGGCGGCTGAGCTCAGGTTATATATGGGTGCAGGTCCGGGAAGAAGGGGTTGGGTCCGGCTCGATGAAGCACGGACCCCTAGGCGAGGAGTCGCGCGAGGTTCCCGGATTCATGGGGCATGATCGGAGCTCGAGAGTTGCGGATTTGGGGGCCGGGTCGTGACGCGAAAAATCGGGGAAGTCGGGTCGGGCGTCACGACCCGTGTGAAGTGGTCCACAGGGGGGAGTTGACCGGGGGGTCAACATCCCCCGTGGACCAATCAGGAAGGGCCACGTCATAAATAGCTTGGAAATTCAAAATAAAATAGGAAATGGCCGATTCATGAAAAACTCAAAACATAAAAAATGTTTGTTTTAATTTTTTCTATTTTTTTGTGAATTTTAATTAATTTTTGGAAATAAAAATGAGGTATTTACATAATAGGTCTATATATAGGTATATATACAATATAGGGTTTTTAAATTTTGATTTTTAATTAGTTATTTTTATACATTTTTATTCCTATTTTATATTTTATTCATTTATAGGATAAAATGAGGAATAAAAGGCTATTTTTATTTTATTTTTATTATTTATATACATAGAGGAAATAAATAGTTATGTACAACCATATACATGGCATATATACAAGATATTTTTGTAATTTTAATTTTGTCATTTTTGTTTGATTTTTGTTTTACTTCTTTTTATTTATTTTATTTACAATATATACATAGAATATTTACAAAAAATTTTGAAAATAATTTTATTTATTTACAAGGTTAAATAAAGAAAGGATCATGGTCTATGTACATGGTGAAAGGTCATTTTTGAGTTTTTGGTTTTTAAATTTTTATTTTATTTTTAATAGTTTCTAAATATATACAAGCATATTTTTGGGTGAGGAAAATATAATTTTATTTATTTACATAAATATTTACACATGAGCCCATATCTCCCTCTACTTTGGCTTTTATGCGGTCAGGCCCATGCTGAGCCCTCCCTTGGGTTAGGTTGCTCAATATTTATTCTAAATATTTCCCTCTTTTTCTTTTTAATCTTTATTCTTTTATTTTTGCACAAAAACATGCTAATTATAAGTATTTACAAACATGTATGCTTTTGCTAATTATTCCTATTTACACATATCTACATGCATTTGCATAGGTTTTTGTAGCTAAAATATAAGAATAAAGAGTGATGAATGGGTATTCATCAAGTATCCTCGATCGTCTCTATTTGTACACTTTCACCCTCGATGTGAAAGTATACCTTCCCGCTATCATGATCGGACACTGCCTTGGTTGTGGCCAAGAAGGGTCGTCCTAAGATGATGGGGGTATCTGTCACAGATTCAGGGATCTCCATGTCCAATACAACAAAGTCCATGGGGAATTTCAGGCCCTGAATTGTGATGACAACATCCTTAAGTAACCCCTTCGGCCTCTAAATAGATCTATCAGCAAACTGAAGGATTGTCCTGCTTTGTCTAAGAGGAACAAACTCAAATTGATTGAGTAATGCAGCCGGGAGGAGGTTAATCGAAGAGCACTGTCTAATAGAATGCGATCGAACTGTTGCTCATGAATATGAGATCTGACATAAGGAGCTCCTGCGCTAGGTCTCTTGGCTGGCAATCGATTCTGAATAGCAAAGCAAGTGGCACGGGTGAGCACATGGATCTCTGCATTGTGGTTCCTCTTCTTCTTGTGGATAGTGATCTTTTCTCTCAAATTCTTATGGAAAAGAGGAATGTACTCGAGTGCCTCCTGTAGAGTCAGTTGTATCTGTAATCTGTCTATCATTTGCTTGTTGAACTCTATCTGATGCTTATTTTTAGGATTTTCTATTTTGGTCCCCTTTCCTAAGTGGAGTGCTTGAGGGAAGGGGATGGAAGGACCCTCTCTAGAGAGACGAGGGACATGAGTAAGTTTCTGTGCATGCAATAGGATAAAATACATGCAAAGATCATCATGTAACATAGATGGACTCACAGGAGATACAAAAACCTTTCCTTTATTCATATTTTTCTATTTTTGTTGTTTTTCCATTTTTATCTTTTTCCATAAATTTCCTCAGTTACATGGTGAGTTAACACAACAGAAGCAGACTTGGTGGCATCAGGACCACCGACAACATCTGAACTTGCGGCATCAACACCACACTCTTGCCTAACATATGGAATCATGGTGGCATCAGCACCACCATCTACGATTGGAAATACGACGACCTCAATACCGTCGTCTGGATCAACATCCTTGGTGGTATCAGCATCACCGTCGTCATCATCATAAAACAAGCCATCAACACCGCTTCCATCCTCATCTGGTGCCCTAGAATCTGCATCGGGATGTCGCTCAGACAAGTCACCGCCGACTGGCATCCTACCGCTCCCAAGTGTCACAAAATTAGAATCAAATATAGAAGAAGAAGTATCATCCAAAATATCACTAGGAGTGGTGGTCTCTGCAAACTATACCTTCTCAGATTTCCTCTTCAGATTGTTCGGTTTGGGTTAAATCTGAGAGGGTATGGTAGCCTTGCCCTTTATTATCTTCCTCATTTCCTGTCAGAACTCATCCATTTCTCACCAGAAGGAGGCCTGCTGATCAGAGAGCAAGCGAGCGAGGTCGTCAAGGGCTGGGTTCTCACATACTGGTGCATGAGAATCAGATGGGTTGCCTCGTTAGAAATGAGGCTGATGCCTCCACTACTGTCCCTGATAGTGGGGATGAGGACCCTGCTGCTGCTGGTACTGGTGTGAGTGCTGGGGCTGTTGAGATTGGCTGCTCTGCCCTGCCTAAACTGGAGACTGCTGCTAGGAAGAGGTGCCTCCAGTGAACCATCAAAAGTAAGGATGGTCACGATGAATCCCAAGTTGTGGTTGGTACTGGGAGTACTAGATCTCGTTGACTTCCATCAATGGCACCTGCTGCTTGAGGTATAGCGGGGGAAGGGCTGCCAAGGGCTGATCCAACTTGTAGACCACCATTTGAGTGTCTAGAGATGGTGGTGGCTGCTGGTAGTGTTGGAGCTGCTAGACCAGCTCTACCTGGATGTGGTTAACCTAGCGATATGAGGAGGAGGGTTTATGGAGTTGCTCCCTGGATCAGTCCGTGACATGAGACGAGGCTGAGAAACCATCTGTGCCTCTTGGAGACACATGATCTGGGTCTTCAAGTCAATCAAGGTCTGGGCAAGCTCATCAAGCTTGTTGAGCTTGTCCATGCCTTGGCTCTGCTTCTTCTCTATAATCTCGATCCGGTCCAACTTCTGACTGATAATGCCCATGTCGGCAGCTGAAGACTCAGCGAGTGCTGCTGCTGACAAAGAAGTGGAGGGACTGACATCGACACGTGCACTCCTCTGATATGAAATTGCCTGCAGGAGAGGCTTCCCCTGAGTGTAGATGCAGGTCTGGGACATCAAAGTGTAGTTTTGTGCTATCTCCTTATAGATGGCCAAGACATGGTCATCATCCTTGGTGAAGTGGAATCGTCCCCAAGAGGCGTTCACTAGCCCTTGTAGCTTATGTGTCAGCCCACAAAAGAAACTTTGAATGAGATTGGGGTGCTGATCTCGTGGTGTGGACACCTATTGATGAGCTCTCTAAATCAATCCCAGGCTTCATGGAATTGTTCGTTTGGGATCATGGTGAAGCTGCTGATCATCGCCCTCACTACATTGGTCCGACCGAGTGGATAGTACTTGTTTAAGTACTTAGTCCGGAGCTGCTCCAAGTAATGACTACCCTCCCCTGGTGCTTCAACCAGTAGGCTGCTCTTTCAACCAAGGAGAATGGGAAGGCAATCAACTTGATAGTATCCTCGTCTACAAATCTATCGTGTACAGTGTTACAGATCATCTCAAACTCCTGCAGATGGAGATGGGGCTCCTCAGTGGTTAGCCCATAGAACTTGAGCACTAGCTGAGTGGTCTGGGGGCGAAGCACGAAGTCACCAAGGATCTCGGGCAGCTGGATCCATCTGTGGGTGAGGGTTGCACCAAGTTTGTGCAACTGCCTCATTGTGTGTGCTGGTCTCGTTGTCTCCTGCAGCTCGTCCTGGCATCTGTGTCCTCCCTCCTAGCGTGGTATGTCTCAACCGGCTGGTATCTGCGGCCCATCTCTACCAGCTCTCATCTGAATGAGCTCTCGCCTCACCTCTGTCATGAACACTCCTTGGTCCCGGATCTATATCTGCATGATCTCCAAGGAAGCTAGCGATGTGTTGTTGATGGCAGCCTGGTCTAATACGAACGCTGATCCTTGTGGTTGATCATCAGTACTTCCCTCACTGCTAGCCATGTCTCTGGTCTCTGCAAAGGCAAAAGACCCTAGCTCAGGTGTTGTCAAATGAACATATAGCTGTGCTGGGCTCGTTGGTACCTAAGGGATGAAAGAAGGGTGGTCGAGGAGGAACAGGGTTGAGGTGAATTCGAGTTCATAGAGTGGGTCTAAGCTCTCTGAAACTGCCATATTTGAACGAGGAGGAGTGCTAGAAAGTGGTGCTACCAGAGGCAGCCTAAGGGACCTCCTTTCCATCACTGTGATGTGGGGATTTATGAATATCGGATATGGGATGAGAAATCAAACCCCCAATTTACCTATGCAACGGAGCTGATGACCGTGAAAGTTAGGTCATTAATCCTGTCAAATTTTATTTAGGTGATAAGTCAATCTATCAAAGCAGTTAAGCAAGCTATTAGGATCCCAATGTTCCAAGGAGATTGTCCCGGATTTCATAACCAGTTTTTCCCATACAATGAGGGTGTAGACCGTTTACTGGCTACCTAATCTGCCCACTCTGATAAGAAAGTCTCGGACCGATTACCATCTACCCGGTGAACTCCTCACTGGAGAACAACCAATCACAAGAACCATCAGTCCGAAGAGAGTTTAGGCATGGCTCTATCCTAGTGTGTGGGTCGCTCTCTCGCTGCAGATAAACAAGGAGGGGCGACTCTCCTCAAAACAAAGATTTTTAGGTGTAGTTTGGTTTTAGGTCAAGTTTTCTTTAGCAGTCTCAAATTTTATTGGTTGTACTTTTATGGTATTTTTCTGAAAGAATACAATGCCTAACGAATTTTCCGATTACCTTGTTTATTTAAGTCCAAGAAAATTGGTGGAGGAAGACAGAAAAGCCGATGTGCGATCAAACACTATGATGCATGCAAAGATAGAAATGCGTACCTTGCTCCAGCACTCTACATGCAGGGTGATCTACACATAAAATAAAGACAGAAATAAAACTACCTATATGATGCTTGAAGAAATCATCATAAGATGAGAAACTTCTATTAGCAGGAAGAGCTTGTTAGTTAATTATCCGGAAGAGAGACCGGGGTCCGGTCTTCGATGTCGATCGGTGCCCACCACAATGGGTCCTGCTAGTGTTGTATACGGCCTCTCTCGGCATGTGGTCTCTAATCCAGATAGATTAACTTTTTAATTTATTTTAATAAGTCCAAATACGATTTATAGGAACAAGCTACCTTTTTAGGGTGTTTGGACCTAGCTAAGTTACTGACCTCAAGAAGATAAAAGTCCTAATTCTAAGGCCAAATCTTCGGGAATCAAATAGAAAATAAAAGTGGTAAATCGGTGAAAAACTGCTGTGAGATTCCTGGGTACATCGGTACTCGACAAAACAGACCTCGAATAGTCTAAGTGTCCAAGAAGTCTTCAAAGAGTCAAAATTATTACAAAAATAGTTTTGTAAAAATAAAACTATCTATCAACTATAACTACTTCATCTTCTCCTCTACTCCTCCTCGGATGTGGTTCCTCAAAAGAGAACCGAATCGTCTCTCGGGCGGTTCCTCACACAAAAAGTGAAACAGAAGATGTCAGAAATCAGTTATAGTGGATAGATTCGAAAATGATAAAAAATGAAATCAACTACTAAGCCGTGGTCCCCAACAATGGCGCCATTTTGATGACCATCCAACTAACTCGGGTTAAGTAAGAAAATAATCAGAGGTCGTTGTGACCCAAATCACTCAACGCGGTCAACGAGAAAAATAAACCACTCTAAAAAATAAACAAGTAATGTAAGCAGTCTTGCTATTTTATTTACTTAGTATAACGACCAGGGTCGAACATTGAAAAACTAAGTAGTCAGATTTCTAAAAGAAAAGCATTTTTAATGATTTTTAATTTTGCAAGTTTTTAATTTTTCAATAAAACAAAAACAAGCTCAAAGGTTAAAAGACACATACAACACTCTTTTTGGACTTTTCAAAATAGTCAAAAATGCATAGAAAATTACAAAGAAAATATTTTTGGGTTTTATAGTGTTGAAGTGTTTTGGTAATTTTTATGGCTTTTTCAGATGTTTTTGTGAATTTCTAAAAAACAAATAGTGATGAAAACACAAAATAATGCACATCCAGGAATAATTTGCAAATTAAAAATACTTTAAGTGCCCAAAATTCCTGGTTGATATTTTTATGATAAAATAGAGGTAAAAACCTACAAAGGAAACTGAAAAAACTATTTTTGGATTTTTCTTTGACTTTATACAATTTTTATGAGATTTTTGGTGTTTTTTAATTTTTTAGGATTTTTAAGTGGTATTTACAATCAGAAATGATACTAGAAGCAAAACACAATAAAAACACCTACAAAATTTTTTGTGGAATTTTTAAAATATTTTTCAAATTTTTATAATTTTCTTAAAACAAACAAGACACTTTTTAGTGGTTTTTGAATTTTTAATATAAGAAAATAAAATAAAATCAACACACAAAAATTACCATAAATAAAACACATTAATAGGAGCTATAGGTAGTTTTTAGGTAATTTTTGAGATCAATGTGATATTTATTTCATCAAACAAAAGGCATGAAAATTGAAAATAGTTCACAGAGACACAAACGTTATTAAGTTAAGTTTTGGGGTAAAAATATAAAACATACAGTCAAAGCTCAAGGACCAAACTTGCAAATTGTCTGCTCAACTCATACGCAACACGAGGTCCAGACATAGGGGTATAAATGCAAATCTCAAAACATGAATTTCATTCCATAACAGATAAAGAGTTCAGGATAAAAGTTGTAAATAACCCAACAAACACGTGGGGACACACGTGACTGAGACTCGGCTAGACTAAAATGCAATTCAAAAAAGGATAAGGGTCTAACTACAAATATTTTTAACTAATTTTTACATTTATTGTAGTTAACGAAAAAGACATAATAGAGTAGGGGAAAAAGTGAAATATACCCTGTAGGGGCACGTGGCACACGCGTGATGGCTTCCTGATGTACGGTCTGATGACCGTTGGTGGGGCAGATCTAAAGGCTCAGCTTTTATCGATGACGTGCGGTTGGATCTTCGATGTCATGTCTTATCTAATGGCTCGGAAAGCTGCACTATCGGTCAGCTCTGATTTGATCTAGCAAGGGGCTGCTCATTCGACGACGAGAAGAAGGTCTGCAAGAATAGCTCACCGGGGAACTTCGACCCGCGATATCTGGAGATCGAGTGGTCAGATTGAAGCTCCCGGGGGTCCGATGCTGTCGTGAAGACCCTCCGCGTCAACCAGGGCTTGGATGAAGGAGTTGATGGCTGGATGGTCCAAACAGAGATGCTTCACCTGGAGCTACTCTGCCAGCGCAGCTGGGTTCCAAACGAGTTTGCTCGAGCGCATGTACACCTGCAAAGGGTAGAGAGACTCAGAGGGGTCTCTCCAACTGGGTTATTGCATGGTAAAACAAGGAGAAGCAAAGGGGGATGGGGTTCATTCTCTAACGGATATGGAGGAAGGAGATCTAGGCTTAATCTCGTTCTTATGAGCAAGCCTACGGGGGAAAGGTTGCGTAGGGAGGATGACGGTGAGTCACAAGGTCGGTCTGTGTGGATGAAGGTGGGTAACAGGGCTCAAACCAGCTGGCTGGAGCGGAGGAACGTGCGGCGGCGATGGAAATGGAATGTGGAATCTAAAAGGAAAGTAAGGGGGATATGAGTGATACTTGAAGGGTCTGACGAACTCAGGAGCTCCAGGAGAGGGGAAGGGCGGAGGATGTGGCCTCAACCGGGCTACGGCGGGCCAAAGAGGCTAAACGTGGCGGAGGTCCGGCCACGTAGCTTGAGCTACGTCGATTCAACACCAATCGGAGCTCCGAAGGTCGCTCCTAGCAGTTGCCACTGCTGGAGGTGGCTAGGTGGTAGAAGGGTGGCGAGGTACGAGCTAAGGAGCGTAAGGAAGAATTTTTATGCGAGCTGGAGGGTCTGAAAAGGTTGAATGGTGGTGCGAAACCCTAGGTAGATCCGGCTGTGCCTAGGGATCCACGAGGATCACGGATCCTAGGAGCACAGTCGGGCAGTGGAATCAAGGCAAGAGGGTATCGGAGTCGGGTGCAAAAAATGGGAGAAGAAGCTACGGCGAAGTGGTTACAGACCCGACCCGTCTAGGAGGAGATGTTGACTAGGGTCAACAATCCTACGTGGCCCGATTAGAGATCAGAATTTAAAAAAATAAAAGAAATTAACTATAAAATAGTAAATGATTTTAAACTAAAAAGTGTATAAAATAAAAAATGTTTAATATTTTATAAACTATTTTCTGTGATTTTTAATTATTTTTATGAAAAATAAAATAGGGTATATACAATATAATGTGTTGTATACATCTATATTATACCTATGTATTATGTACACTTATTTTTATTTTATTTTTTTTACAATAATACTTTTATTTTATATTTTATTTATTTACACAATAATTTTAGTAGTATAAAATGATTTTTATTTGATTTTTATAAATTATTAAGGTTGTAAAATAAATAGGTATTGTATTATATACATGTGTCTTTTGTACAAGGAATTGTTTTTTTATTTTTATTATGTTTTTCTGATTTTTATTTTATTTTTATATTATCTCTAGGGCTATATACAAGAGTGTAAAAAGAAGAGGATATTTATATTTTGTCAAAATAAATAAATATTTTGTACAAGTATAGGTGGTATGTACAATACATAGTGTATCCTTATCTCTCTCTACTTATTTTCTTTGCGATCAGGTCAAAATTTGACCTTCTCTTGGGATTTAGGTCACTCTGTATTTATTATAAATATGTCCTTCTTTTTCTTTTCTCTTTATTCTTTTATTTTTGGAAAACATAGGTGTTAATTATGAGATATTAACAATGACATGCACAATCTTAAGTTATTGTATTTAAAGGTATTTATAGATGGTTTTGCTAAAAGAAAGAGCAAAAAAAAGAATAAAGAATGAGAATCGTAAAATCATCAACGACTGGAGAGGAGAAGGATATGCAAAGTCTGGATAAAAATAACTCCAGTTAGCCATCTCCGAAACAAAAGACGAAGATTGGGAGAGCACGAAAGTCTAGTCAAAATATGTAAGGAAAAGGCGCAAATGCGCAGAGAAGAGCTACTATGCACAAAACAAACACAAATATAAACAAACAAAATCCCTCAATTCACCAACTCAACACAGCGATGACCGTGAGAGTTCAGTCATTTATCTTTTCAATTTTAGAGTCAGGTGAATTTCATAAAGTTGTACAAACATGTAGGTAGGACTGGGATTGGAGCACTAGTCCTTAGTGTGTACGTAACAAAGATAAAATGTGAGTACAATGAGGGGGTTACTCTCCCCAAGATAAGGTTTTTTCTATTTAATTTTAGGGTCGAGTAAAGTTAGTTGTCCCAATTTTATTGGTTATCACTTTTTGTTGGTTTTTCAATAAAAATGCATGAGTCTTAACAAGATATCACTTCCTTTAGAATCCTAAGTGGTCAAAATCAGAGGGAGAGAGGCGAAAAAGTAATGCAACCAACAATCAATGTTTTATGCTCAGATAGAGATGCTCACCTGCCTCCAGCTCTCTCCGTGCATGATGCTAAGCAGAATTGAAACCTATCTATACGCAATACAAACTAATGAAATCACCCTAGAACAAATTATGCTATTAGTGTGATGAACCAGAGTTGGTTATCTAGAAAAGAGACCAATGATCTGATCTCGGAGACTCCTCGGTGCCCACCACAATGGGTCCTGCAAGTGTTGTGTGGAGCCTCTCGTGGTGCATGGTCTCCAATCCAAATAATCAACTATTTGATTTGACTAGATCCAAAAGTGAACTATAGGTACATGCATATTAATTAGGGCTTTGGACCTACTCTATCGATCAAGCATTTTTTCTAAGGCTCAATCACACAAAACAAATAAAAGAAAGGTGAAAAACTCAAAACTCGTGAAACAAAATAAAAGAAAGTCAGAAAACACGAAAAAGACGATGAGGTCCCCAAGTGCCGAAGTGTCCTGAGAGTATGAATTATTATAATTAAGAGTGTCTCTCTCTCTCACTTGAATTATAAAATTAACTAAAAGAAAATAAAAATGGCTCTATCTTAAAAAATCCTCCAAGTCTTCTTTTGTCACTCTCTCCTGTCGGCTTGTGCTGAAAAGCCGACTCTACGTCACGTGGGTGCCTAGGTCTCCTAGGAGAGCCTCCCTCGGTCTGCAATCCCTCGCAAAAAGTTCAAAGAAGGAAGAGGGTTAGTCAGTTCACATATAATATCAAATAAAAAACAAACAAATAAATAAAGGAAAACAAGTAGAAAAGAGAGAAGAAGCAAATATACACAATTTATACGACGTTGCTCCTTGGCAACAACGCCATTTGAAAAGTGAGATTTTTTGCGAGTCTAATATGTCATCATATGGCGAAGACAAAGTCATTGTGGTGACCTAAAAGAAGCCCTTCTTATTCAACATTTAAACCACAATATAGATCAAGCAATGAAAAATAAGATGTGGAGTTAAAATTTACTATAACCCTACAAAATGTGTGTATAAGTGTAAGTATGTGGAGTGTCGAACACATGAAGCAAATGAGATAGATTCTGCAAATGAATGCAAAATTGTCATTTTCACTTGTCTTTTTATTATATTTTTGTGTGGGTTTTTAATTATGTATTTTATATGGATTTTTATTTTTATAATTTTTATTTTTTTTTAAATTTATATTTTCTTTCTGTAATTTTCTATTTTTTTATTTCTTTTTCTCTCTTTTTTAATTTATAATATAAGAATATATAACTATACATATAATACAAGGTAATATAATTATAAATACTATTAAAAACAACAAAACTTTATTTAAAAATATTCTTATAATTTATAATTTTTATACTATTTTTGTGTTCTGGGGGAAATGTTGCTAATTATTAGGTACATTTAAAGTAAAAAATATCCCAAAATAGGGATTAAATAAATATGTTGAATGGTTTTGAAATTTACAAATACTAAATAAATAAAAAAATTTCCAAAACTATTTTTAATTAATAATATATAATAAAAAAGAAAATTCAGAGAAAGAATAAATATTTTTGGTTTTTTGCAGATTTTTAATAATTTTTATAAGGATTTTCGAGTTTTTTCTTTTTTATTTTAAGAATTTTTGGTCTGGAGGTATAAAATACAATAATAAACAAAACAGATTTTTTTTGAATTTTTTCAAAATGGTTTATATTTTTGGTAATGTTTAATTCAAACAGGGACGAAATCGTGCTTCTTTGATTTTTAGAAAATAGGAAAAATGCCTAAGATGCAAAACTAAACATATAGCGTGACATATCATGCGATCATACATCTAACCCTATTTTTCATTAATTTTGAAGTGTGGGTGATATTTTTAGAAATTAGAAAACACATATAAAAATTAAGTGAACTGCAGTTAAAATAATAGCCTGGGCAATGGTACAAATTACCCGAAAGTTTTCAAATAATATTTAAAGTTTTAATACTAAACTTAAATACAAAAAGCCACGAGGGGTTCTCTACAAAATGCCCACCTCACGTGGAATCGCACGTGAGGTGAGCTTGACTGGACCCAATAGCAATATGCAAAGGTAGCAGGAGTCAACTTGAAAAATGTCCACAAAAGTAAAGCGTATTTAATATTTTACAGGACTAAACAAAAATAAAAAATATAGGGAAGGATCTACAAATTACCCCCAAACTACGCTCAAACGAACGGCTCTGGATGGATCACTTGAAACGCGTCGTGTCCTCAGTACACGATGACGGTTCACAACCACAGTTTGGCATTAGATCTCACGGAGGAGATCTACGGATGTGGCTCCTATGATGGCTGTTCGATCTGGAGATTGGACTCGATCCGACGATAGAGGTAGCTTGGAAGAATAGGGAAGAACTCTGGTTCTTCTGAGCTTCGATCTGGCGAATCTTCATCCCTCGTACTTCTTTTTTGCTGATAAGATTCTTAAAAGCTTCCTCAAGATGATCTATAGTCCTTGAAGCCTCAAACATGGTCAAGACCTGTATGTGGAGTCCCGACTTCTCGGAGAAGAACGGGGCTTGATGCATCCTTCTTACTGATCAAAATCGACTGAAGAAATGGACGGAAGGGATGCATGAGGAAGTGCTCCAACGATGCAGCACAGGTGGAGCACCTACCTCCCGATCTAGTAAGGATCAATTTGACTAAAGGCATAGGGGGCGTAGAGCAACGACAGGGAATAAAGGTGGAGGCATTTGGCGGGTCGGAACAGGGACATAGGATAATGGACAGCTTGCTGGAGCCAAGCTCCGATGAACTATAAGGGATGATTCTACATTACTGGAATCAATTAAACTTAAATCCAAAAACACGAAATTAAACCTACAACTACATGCTATCTAGAAAATAAGAAAGCAAACCTTGAGTTGGACAGAGCCAACAAGATGCAACCTCACGTCGGTGAGTGGCGGAGATGAATGGGAGCCACCTCCACACCGCTTCCTCGACTCTGCAAAATGCTAGGAGAGCTAGCTGTCACCTCGCTTGAGCCATTGGGCATGCAAGGAGGGGAGGAAATTAAGTAGAATGGAACCCAAAGATTTGAAGAATAGGCATTGGAGGTTTTGTACAGGCGAAGACTGGAGGGGAAAGATCGAGGTAACCGGATTGATTCAGTGACACAATGCTAGAGGAAATGCATGCGCGTGAAAGGTGGATGATTGAGGTGAAAAGTCAAAGAGGAATCAACCAAAAAATGCAATTATTGAGCAAAAACAATTCTAAAAATTTCTTGCGTGCTTCTTTTGATTTATTTTAATTTCTATGCAATTTTGGCATTTTTTACAAACCATGAAAAGCACAAAAGTCTTAAAAACATTAAAAAATCATAGAATTCAATTAAAAATAAAAAAATCGTAAAAGGTCTTTATGGAAAATAATAAAAAATCTTTTATTCTGTGTTTATTAAACCCATCTTTGACCTTATTTAATATTTTAAAAAAATCCAAAAACATTCAATCTGTTTTCTGTTTATTTTATTCCCTATTTTTTGATTTATTTAAATACTTTACAAATTGTGGGAAATCTGGAAAAATTACAAAAATATAAAAAATTTATCAAAAACCCAAAAATAATTTTTGTTTAATTTTTCTGATTATTTTTTACATAATTCAAAATACAATAAGAATGGTTGAGAGAGTGTGTTTAATTTTCCTTTAATTATTCCATTGTTTTTAAAAATAAAAAAATCTTTCACAAAATTAAAAATAAATTTTTTATTTAAAATCACAAAACCTAATAAAAATATAAAATTTTATAAAAATTACAAAATTAAAAAATTAAATACAACAACCAAACATAGAGTGCATAGAGATTCCTTCATTCTTTAATTGATTTTTCCTTACATAGAATAACCCTCGGGATTTTCATAGCCTCCCTGAGTTCGATCTGTTAGCTATACAAGTAAATTAAATAGAAATTTCTGTTGCTACATTTTCATTAGTGATTTTTGCTTGAGATTTAAATAAAATTTTTTTGAGGGATTTTTAGTGTTGCAACGACATTGCTCATTAATTCTTAGTAATTAAAACCTCGATCTCCATACACAACAACCATGCAGTCAAGCAACTGAGGTGGGAGGAGATCCCTTTAGTCAAGTTCCTATAGAGGAGCCAAGACTTCGAGGAGGCGATGTGGGAGCCTGAGTCGGATATGAGAGATAACTATCCTCATTTATATGCATGTATGGAATCAAAAGGGTAGTCAAATTTCATTTGAAATTTTTATGGATTTCGCTCTCTTTGATATATTTAGGGGTTCAATCCTCTTTGAGATTTTTATACATTAAGGACGGGATTAGAAATTAGTTAGGATCATACGAAGTCTCGGGGACGAGATTTCCTTTGAGATTTTTATAATGTGGGATCCCTCATATTAGGACCTAGATTTATTTATAAAAACTGCTCTTATCCAGTGCCAAAAAATACTTATTGAGTATCCATCACGTAGTTCTCATTGAGACATTTCAAACGAGTCCAAGAACGTAAAAATCCAAGTTTGGGTGTCTGAGTTATGATTATTTTAATGAGACCGGGTTCGGGTCCAATTCGTATCTCAACTCGGATCCAAATCAGGGTTGGAACCCATAAAATCTAGCCCTCTCTCTCTCTCTCTCCCAAAAATCCCAAAATTCCAAAGCCCCCATTCCTCCTCCCTCCCCCTCACCGGAGCACCATCAGAGATCACCAGAGCGCGTCAGATTAGCGATCTGAAGCTGTCACTGCATAGAGAAGGTCGAGGTCAACCACATGTGCGGTTTCGCATCGCCAACGGAGCACCGAGAGCATCGTTCTCCACAGATGGAGAAATAAAGGAGATGAAGTTTTTGAGGTATGGTGTTCCCTTCCTACGTTAAGCGGGTTTTTCCCGTGCGATTTTTGATCTTGCATGTTTGAGACATCCTGAAAGCCTTAGGGATCTTCGTAAATAGATGTATCGTGATGAAGCGTGTGAGTGTCTAATTATTTCAGGCAATAGTTGCTGAATGTTTATGGGCATTGATCATCAACTATTAATGCTCTAGCCTGATGTTATTAGATTGTTTAAGGTGGTGCGTACTCAGTGGTTTTTGGTGGAATAGTTATGTTTCTTCGCACATTTTGAGTGTTAACTAGCCATTGTCTTTTTCTTTAGTGTTATCTCAAAATTAGGGGTTTTTCCACCTATTTGGAGTTGCTGGTGAAAGGTTAAGGCTTCTAGGTTTAATTGTAATGTAGTTCTCCTCATGTGGGAGCATATGTGAATTGAGGAAGACTTTGTTTTTCTTTTGGTTTAATATTTCATTTTTCTTGGGTGACATTTAATTACGTGTACTGGGCATTTTTAGGTATTTGTAGAAGAATTTGTAAATTAACATAACACTGATACAAAGAGAGTTAGCATGGCCAGTGTGAGCAACCCAATTATATGGTTCTTATTCTTAAATTTTTTGTTAGCTATTATTTAAACAAGAAGTAACCACGTTGCACTGGCCACAACATTTATCCTTAGTAACATGCTCCTCCTTGTTTTGAATAACATATAAGAAACCTTCTCAAATATCTTCTCTACTTATGCCATTCTGGATGATAATATTATCCATGCATATTGGTCGCAATCTGTGTATGTCGAAATCTATTGATTCATATATCAAGAACATGAAGATTATATCTGTTTTGGTCCATGTATTTTGGGGCGGTTTGAAAACTATTTCAATATTATCTATGGTGTCATGCTTGATACTTGTGATTGCTTATGGCTATTGGCATCAAACGTGGTATCAGTTATGGTCTAATAGCTGGCTATCGATCTCCAATCTCCTTCCCGGATGGCCATTCTCCTCCAGTCTATCAATATAAATAGGGTAAAGCTGTATGATGCTCATCTAAATGATCTAAAAGTTTTTACAAACTTTGCTTTTGAGTTTATCGTCACAATTGGGGATGGGGATGTAGAGATCATGATGGATATATACAACTAAGCCTCAAGCTTGACTCAAGCAGCACATTCTACCTTATATACTTTAGACAAGAATCACATGCATCTTTGTAAAGAATAGGGTTTGCTCCGACAATGGAACCTTCCTAGTTGCTAATCTTCTCCCTTCGATACAATCTTTTTATCAATCACTTGTCTCCCTTGAATTATGCAAGCAAGTTAACCTCACAACAACACACTCCTCCATATTTGTGACATCTTATCCATCTACTTCCGATTCTTTCTGCCCAGATATTGCACAATACGACTGATGAATCCACATTTCATCATCTTTATTCTAACATTTTGGCATCAAAAACCCTAGCAAATACCTGTAAATAGCATTAAATCCACAATCTTAGCATTCATGCATGTGCATCTAAATAGTGTATAAAATACTATAATTAAAGCCAATATTATAGAATAAATAAAAGAAAAGAAAAAGAATAAAAATATTGTAAATATTTTATGACCCAAAGCCCCGAGACCTAGGCATCTTGATGAATAGGTCGACAAGGAATAAAGTAGGGGGAGATAAGGGTCAAATACTTAGTAATTCTATTCATTCTTTATTCATTTTGGGACCTATTTTGGGTTCCACTTTTTATACATCAAATAAAGAAACTTTGTACATGAAAGTTGTAGATAATTTAATAAAGAAAAATACAAAATTGATTTCACTGACAAATAATGTACAGATAGAAAGTTATGATTTGAATAAAAATCCAGAATCCCAACTTCCCAGACCCGTATTTCACAATTGACAACTCCAAATGCAGCAAACTCACCTTTAATTGTATATAGAATAAAATAATCTGTTTAATGGTGGTGTTTCGCATTTGGCGGAGCTACGTTTTGAAAGTTGAGTTTTGGACCCACATTGTATTCTTGTACAGATTAAAATATTTAGTTTATTATTTATTCCTTGTTTTTATATTTTATATTTTTATAATCTTGTAAATATTACTTATAATAATTATGTACATTAAAATTGGAATAAAAACCTAAATAAAAACACAAAATAAAAATACTTGTATATAGAATACCTAGATACAATACTTATATGTATACCTATATAACATATACGTGTATTTTATTAAAAATACAAAACATAGCAGAAACTTAAAATAAAAATATAATTAAGTGTATAAAAGTATTCTATAATTTTATAAAATAATATACAAAAATAATAAAACTAAAATACACAAAATAAAAATAAAATACTAAAATACATAGGTAATATGCCTATAAGGGGCTAAAAAGTAAACTCATAAAAATATACCTCATAAAATAAATTAAAAATCATAATAAAATACTACATAAAATAACAAAAAAAATTTATTTTATAATCATAATTTAAATCGACCTTTTTCTATTTTTAAATGAATTAATAAAGGATTTATTCAGGGTTTTTCCTGGTTGGTCCACGTGGACCAACCAGGCGCCAACTCTAGTTGACTCTAGTCAACTAGGTGTCCTAGACCCCTCAGGACTCTGACAACCTCGTTTTTGACCCACTTTGTGGATTTCTCGAGGCTAAACCTTTCACATTTTTGTGTTGCATCCTTCTGCAACATTGTTCACCAACCATCCCTCTAGCTCGCCCATGCATAATCTTGGTCTTTGGACCCAAGATTTGCGAGATTTTCCATGGTCTTTGAGCTCCTGGCACTCGGGGTCAAACTCAATATAAGCGACCCCCTCCTTCAAATTCAAATTTGGATTCCCTTTGGTCCACCCCTCTCGCCTTTCTTGTGCTCCATAGCTTCCTGGAGGTGACAGCTCCGCTGCGAGCTCTTCAGCCAAGGCATCAGAGGTCGGAGGCGTCTCCCGCACCTCCCGCAAGACCGGCGGTCGAGGTACACTACTCCCTCTGGCTCCGGCCATTGAGGGCCCCTTTCCCCCATTTATTTCTCGCTCAATAGGTTAGCCTTAGCCTTAGGATCATAAGCCCTTAAGAAATTTCAAGTTTCATCGCGTCATTCGCCCAAATCCATCTCTTGGCCGGAGCGCAACTCCGGCCAACCACCGCCGCATCTCTTCACGCACCTTTACGCCCATCCAGAGGTCCAGGCAGTTTTCCCTGGACCTCCTCACTCTATTTGCAGGTCAAAGCACACTCATTGGAGCCTGGAGGCGATTTTGGAGCTTCGCCGGAGCTAACGGAGCTCTGTAGCTCCGCCACCCTTCAGCGAGCCCCTCGGCCATCGCCGAGGCTTTTTGTCGCCGCCAGCAGCTAGAGGAGGACCTTAGGACGCTCCACATCCATTTTGAAGCCCTGCCATCGCCGGAGGACGAAGATCTCGCGTGTCGAAGCTCGCCCTCGTCGGCGTCCGACGTGTTCTTGGTCCTAGCCTCCCAGCCGTCGGATCGAGGAGCTCCACCAGGTCGAGCAGCATCCGTTGGATCGCACCACGTCGCCACCGTTCGATCGTCATCCGATGATCTAATCTCTGCCGTCCACGCGAAGCGTCCTCGACCATTGGATTCACGCCACGTGTATATGTGAAGATCTGCAGCCGTTGGATCCACGCGCCAGGGGTATTTTGCATCTAAACCCTTGAGCATTTTGTATTTACATTTTAGTCTATAAACTTTCCTCTATAGTGTAAAAATTTTGTAGAATTTGCAAAAAGACCCTCGCATTTATTTTATTTACATTCAGGTCCTCTGCCACGTCACCTCATGTGACCTGTACACGTGAGGTGCGGGCGTTTTGCACTGAGGCCCTCAGTCCTTTTAGTATTTCGTTTTAGTCCCAGAACTTTGATATTAAGTGTTATATTTTTGGAGAAATTGCATGTAAGCCCTCGGGTTTTTGAAAATTACTTTTCAGTCCTCGCCAGGCGCGTGCAAGTCACGTGCCCTGGTGGGTATTTTGCGCCGACACCCCTGCAGCTTTTGTAATTTATGTTTGGTCCTGAAAATTAAATATTCAGTTCAATATTTTGTGGAAAATTGCATGGATGCCCCTGGAAGTTCTGATAATTGCACTTATACCCCTGCTAGGCTGTGATATTTTTGTGAACTTGTAGTATTTGTTTGGAGCCTCATTTTAAATCGAAAAATTCTCAAAAATTAAACTTAAGCTCCTGCTTGCTTGTACTTTAACGTCACAATTTTAGTTTTTGATTTTATTTCATTTTTATATTTATTAAAAATCAAAAACATGCTTTTATTCACTGTTTAGATTAGAAAATGCCAAAAAAATATTAAAAGACCTCGAAAAACTCCAAAAAATTCCCTAGTGTGTATTTTAACCTATTTTAGTGTCGGTCCAAAAATCACTAAAAAGCTCAAAAGAAAAACCTTAAAAATTAGAAAATACATGAAAATTTCAAAAAAAACCTATAAAATCAAAGAAAACTCAGAAAAATATAAACTCAGTTCTTGCTTACTCTATATTTCATTATCTTTATTTGAAAAATAGTGTGGAAAAATTTTGTGGTTGTTTGCTATTTTTAATTCTCATTTTATCTCCAGCCAACACCTTGTCCACTGTTTTAGTTTATTTCACGATTTAAAAATACCAAAAACATTTTGAAAAATACCAAAAAATCACAAAAATAATAGAAAAATATAAAAATATCAAAAAGATTTTATTTCTGAATTTTTGGTTATTTTTGCATATTTTTATTAATATTATATCTTCTCTTTTATTACATTATCTTTATATCCCAATATTGAAAAAGAAAAAAAATTCTAAAATATAAAATTATAAAATTCAGAAAATTAAAAATCAAAATACAAAATTAAAAATTAAAAAAAATAAAAAAAATTAAAAATTAAAAACCCACAAAAATTATTTGCTTGCATAGTGTAGACACACTTCACATTCACTCACACACATTTATTTGAATTACCCTGTTTGCTCCCTGTGTTCGAACTCTCTGCATACTTGTCTTATACAATCTTTTATGCAGAGTTAAAAATAAATTTTAACTCCACATTTATTTCTAATTGTTGATCTTTAGTGTGGGTTAATTGTTGATTAAATACATTTTATTGTGGGTCACCGCAGCGACTTCGGTTGTCTCCACCTTGTGTGAGACATACTCTTTAGACCTACGATAATTTGTGTTTATCAAATGGCGCTGTTGCCGGGGAGCAACAGCGAGTAGTATCTTTGCTTGTGTTTGTTTTGTTTGTCTACCATTACTTTCATTTTTGTCTCTCTTATTTGTTATATATTTTGTTGAGCTTTCTGACCACTCTTTTGTCTTTATGTGAGGGACCGCGGAGCAAGGCGGATCGCCTAGGTGACCCAAGGCATCCTTGGGAAGCGGAGCCGGCTGTTCTTTGGCCAAGCCGGTAGGAGAGAGCAGGAGGAGTGAGAGAGTGATTAGTCTAGCTTGCATTTTATTTTGTGAGAGAGAGTGACTTATTAATTTGTAATAATACAGGGACTTTGACTCTTGGACACTCCGGGCCTAATTTCTGAGTGTTTGCTCACCCGGGGGCTCACCGTGGTTTTTCATCGCGTTTTCCGTTGTCATTTTCCGGTTTTGTTTTCATTTTTCATTTCTTTTGTGGATTGAGCCCTTAGTTGTAGGCCTTGCTTGATTCGATTAGAATAGGTCCAAACACACTAATAACCTTTGCATGCTCCTATAGATCGTATTTGGACTTAGACTAATTAAACAGTTGGCCATCAGCTTTCGATCCGCGCACCGCGAGCTCATCCCGCAAAGCGCTTTCTCCTAAACTCAAGTGTGTTGAGCAGAGGAGGGGTGAGCCTAGACCGGACATTAGGATTGAGGGTTAGTGGTTAGCTTGTAGTTCTTAATGCTAGAAGTTGCCTACCTTAGGACGATTTCCGCATTGCATATCGACATGTAGATTAGGTTTATAAAATTCTGCTTTGCATCCCGCATGGAGAGAGCTGGGATTCATTGTAAGTCTTCTCACTTTGCATGCATCATTTAGGCACAAAGGTGAGATTTCCACCTTGGTGTCGACTTGCACGGCTTTTCCGACTCTCTTCTCCCTCTGTTTTTGGAACAAAGTAGGATCAAGAAAATACAAAAACCGTTAGGCGCTTGTTTGAATCTACTCAAAAGAAGCGATAACACCAAAAAAATTTAAAAAGGTACTGCTAAGAAAACCTTGACCAAAAATAAAATCGGTAATTGGATTCCTTGATTGGGGAGAGTAACACCCTCACTTGTATTCAGGTTACATGGGAAGGTCTCCTTCCAAGTGAGGTGAGCGCTTTGTAAGGATTAGAGCCAAAAACCCAACTTGTGGCTGCCTTGTGTATCGCCTGGATTTCCGAAGTATTGGTGCTACTATCATCTGTAGTCGAGTAGGGCTTGGTCGCCATTGGTGACTCACTATTGTGTGAGCATCGACCTTGTTCGAAGTACCGAGCATAGGCCACGCCTTCACGGGTGTGTCTGTCTCACCGGTTGCGTCCGAGTAGGATCTTGCACGCTCACGGGTGATTCCGTTGCGAGCGAGGTCTGAAGTATCGGTTTCGCCTATCGGCTTCCTACCTCTATTTCTTTGGCTTAGTAGGGATCCAGGAAGGGTTACAAGGACCTTAAAATATGCAAGTTACAGGTTACACAGGAGGAGGACAAGTACGGGAATACTTTTCCGGCAGTACTCTCTCTCCTTTAGGCGTAGCGCTCTAAGGACTCGTGAAAAGACTAATTCCTGAATCAAGCTAAAACTGACAAGATAAAAGCCGAACCTTCACGGCTTCATGTGTTGAGTTGGTGAACTCACCCCTGTTTTGTGTTTGATTGCTAGATTTATTTAGGTCAAGATCAAAAACACAGCACAATTGTGCGAAATTTTGCTTCTCCTTCATTCCTCTTCTTCTGCATTCCCTCTACTCTTCCCAATAATCAAGATGATGGGACGGAGATCTCTTAAGTCAACTTTGTCGGCACCGCTATCCAGCACTCCTACTTATTCATCTAGGACTACCTCGGAGAGTCTGCTCTCCGAGCCTGAGTTTACATCCACCCTGTTCCCCCTCGACCACCCTTCCCATTCTCCTTCTCTCAGTCCAATAGTTTCAGAATTCAGTGCATCACAGAGTTTAGATCATTCGACAGCACCTGAGATGGCATCTTTTGCTTTTTCAGAGAATCCAGTGATGGCAGACAGAGGCGAGCACCCAGATGACCATGATCACCCTCTGTTCATATTTGATCAGGCGGCCATCAACAATTCCTTGTTAGCGTCCCTAGAGACTATGCAGAGGAAGATCCGTGACCAGGGTACCTTCATGGGTGATCTTATGAGAGAGATAGCTCAGATGAGAGAAAACCGACCTGGGGGTGGTGGCGGTGGAGGAGGAGGAGGACCTGATGCAGGAGGAGGTGATCCAGACACTGAGAAATCACCACAGACCATCATGAGGGAATTGCACAATCCAGCCGCATCCCTCACTCATCGGTGGATCAGACTTCCGCCTATCCATGGAGATTTCGAGTTGCGGCCCCATACCATTCAGCTTCTACCCAAATTCCATGGGTTGCCGACTGAAGAGCCACACCTCCACCTCCAAGAATTCGAGATGATATGCAGCACCATCCATGATAGGTTGATGACTGAGGACACGATCAAGATGATCGCCTTCCCATTCTCATTGGTTGACAGAGCCGCATATTGGCTCAAACACCTGGGGCGATTCATCGACACTTGGGCAGATCTCCGGACCGTGTATTTGAAGAAATACTACCCTCTCGGCCGGACCAATGCAGCTAGAGCAATGATCAGCAATTTTGTCATGATCCCTAATGAACAGTTTCACGAAGCTTGGGATCGATTCCGAGAGCTCATCAACCGGTGTCCACATCATGACATATCCAAGCCCAACCTGGTTCAGAGTTTCTTCTGTGGGCTGACACCGGAGCTGCAGGGGCTTGTCAACGCCTCTTGCAGTGGGTCATACTTTTCCAAGGGTGAAGACGACGTCTGGGCCATCTACGAGGGCATGATAGAAAATTCAACCGTGATGGCCCAAGCCCGAGTCTACACGCAGCAGAAGCCCCCGCAAGGAGCGGGATCATTCTAGAGGATCGCCCGCATCGATGCCGGTCCCAACACAGTGTCGGCAGCTGTAGCCCAAGCTGAATCAGCCGCAGCCGACATGGGAATCATCAGTGAGAAACTGGACCGTCTCGAGATCCTCGAGAAGAAACAGATGCAAGGCATGGCCCAGATGGACCAGATCGCCAAGACCATGAGTGACCTAAAGACGCAGATCCTTTGCGTACAGGAGGCACAAACTCATTCCCAGCAGCCTCCCAGGTCACGTGCTGATCCGAGCAGTAACAGTTCCAACCAAGCCTCTACCTCGTACCGTCAGGTGAATCACATCCAGGCAGAGCCGGTTCCACTGCTACAGTACTACCCAGCGCAGCCACCATCTCCAGACACTCAGATGGTGGTGTATCAGCCTGAGCAGCCCCTGGCAGTTCTTCCCCCACCCTCCTTCGAGCAGGACTAATTGATGGAAGTCAATGGGATTTGGTACGACCGGTACCCTCAGCCTGGGATCCGTCGTGATCATCCAGGATTTCATTGGGGCAACGGTGGCTCCTCATCCCAGCAGCAGAATCCCGCTGAAGGACCGCAGAGCAGCCAGCGGCAGCAACAGCAGCCCCAATATGCCCATCAACAGCAGTACCAGAGTGGTCCTCGTCCCGCCTATCAGGGACAACAGTGGAGGCAGCGACAACAGCCTCAGAAATCTTATCCCCACCATCCCCAGTATCAGCCACAGCAACAACAACGGCCTCATGTACAGCAGGGAAACCCATCCGGTCATCAAGCTCCCGCTTTTGAGAACCCAGCTCTCGATGATCTTGCCCGCTTGCTCTCCGAACAACGAGCATCCTTCAGGCAAGAAATGGATGAATTCCGGCAGGAGATGAGGGAAATTATCAAAGGGAAGGCCGCCATACCCGCTCAGATTGAACCTAACCCGAACAATCTGAAAAGGAAGTCTGAGCAGGTAGAGTTTATAGAGGATACCTCTCCTAGTGATTATTTGAGCGATATGTCTTATTCTTTCTATGATGCTGATTTTGTGACTACTAGGAGCGGTAGGATGCCCGCAGGCGGCGCCTCTTCTGAGCGACAACCAGATGCAGAACCAGGAGCGCCAGAGGAGAAGAGTAGCGGTGCTGATGCCGCTAATGATGATGCTGAAGACGGTGGTGATGAGGCCACCAATGATGGAGATCCAGACGACGGTACTGAGGCCGTCGTGAGACCAGATGCAGACGGTGGTGCTGATGCCACCATTTTGGATGCTGAGCCAGAGCGCGGTGCTGATGCCGCAGAGACAGGTGCCAGTGGTGGTGCAGAAGCCACCACATCTACTTTTGTTGATCCCCCCTCTGTGATGTTGTCACCTTTTATATCTGTGGACTGTGGTAACAAAAAGAAAAACAAAAATATGAATAAAGGAAAGATTTCTGTTCACATTGTGGATCCATATGTGTTGCATGATGATGATTGTATGGATTCTCCTCCTTCTCAGGACCAGGGACCTATTCCTAGCCCTCCATCTGTGGAGGCCCCCACCATCCCCTTCCCTGAGGCACTCCGCCGAGCGAAGGGGAATAGAAGAGAAAATCCTAAAAAAGATCAGCAGGTAGAGTTCGGCAACCAAATGATTGACAGATTCCACATTCAGCTGAATCTACGGGAAGCATTTGAGCATATCCCCTTCTTCAAAAAGAATTTGAAAGAGACAACTACTGTCCGAAGGAAGAAGAGGCACAGAGATCAAATCCATATGCTCACTCATGACACTTGCTGCACCATCCAGAACACCTTGCCAGCCAAGAGACCTGATACAGGAGCTTCCTATGTCAGATGCGAGATTCAGGAGCAGCAGTTCGATCGTACTCTATTAGACAGCGGGTCTTCGATCAACCTCCTTCCGGCAGCCTTACTCAACTGATTCGAGTTTGGCCCTCTTCTTCGGAGCAGGACAGTCCTTCAGTTTGCTGATAGGTCGATTACGAGGCTGAAGGGGTTGTTGAAGGACGTGGTCGTTACCATTCAGGGCCTGAAATTCCCCGTGGACTTTGTTGTATTGGACATGGAGATCCCTGAGTCGGTAACCGATGCCCCCATCATACTTGGACGCCCATTCTTGGCCACTGCCAAGGCGGTATACGACCATGATAGTGGGACGGTATGTTTTCACGTAGAGGGCGAGAGCATACAAATATATACGATCGACAAGACCCGAGCCAGAGAATTGGAATGCTCAGAACAATCCAGCGAAGCAGAGCAGATGACAGAGGAAGAGCTAGATATCCACCAAGCGTGTGATTTTGTGATGACTGATGATGAATCCAACTGGATAGATCCTGTAGCACCGACCCTCGCCTTGCCTATAGATTCACTATATCTAAAGCTCATGGCAATCGAGAGCCGGGAGAGCACACCCCTGGATGAGGATACACCTGAGGCTGACAGTGTTGTGATGAGTGGTGCCGATGATTTCCACTCTTGTTCATCTTCTTCTGATCCCTCGGATTCAGACATTGACTGGGATGATTTCGATGATTATTTACCTTGTCTGATTCCTTCCGAGCCAATAGCCATGATAGAGTGCGAGCCAGTACAGTTTATTGATGAATCAGCAGGCCGCCCTTTGTCAGAAAGTCATGCAGAGCAAGAGTTCTCCCATGCAGACCTGGTCGCCTTCACACAGACATATCAGAAGCCAGATCTGCCGCCTCCCAGTTGTCCGGAATTGAAACCTCTATCGCAGTCGATGAAGTACAGATTCCTTGCGGGTGAGCCAGATATGCACCCAGTCATTATCTCAGCAGGTTTGACTGGGGAACAAGAATCTCGTCTGATGGAGGTTCTTGAAAGAAACCGCAAGGCGATAGGTTGGAGTATAGCTGATCTCCAGGGGATTAGTCCGGCTCTGTGCTCCCACCACATCTATCTTGAGGATAACGCTAGGCCGTCGTGTGAGTTCCAGCGACGGCTGAACCCGAATCTTCGAGACGTAGTCATGAAAGAAATTTCAAGATGGTGGAGCGCCGATTTTATCTACCCCATCTTCGACTCTAAATGGATCAGTCCGTTGCATGTGGTACCCAAGAAGACGGGTATCACTACAGTTGTCAATGAGTCTGGAGAGGAGATCGCTACCCGAGTACCCACTTCTTGGAGGGTTTGTGTGGACTACAGACGATTGAATGAGGCCACCAAGAAGGATCACTTCCCGCTACGCTTCATTGATCAGATTATCAAACAGCTAGCTGGGAAAAGTCATTATTGTTTTCTTGACGGGTACTCTGGATATAATCAAGTGGCCATTGCGCCCGAAGACCAGGAGAAAACGACATTCACCTGTCCGTTTGGGACTTATGCTTTCAGACGGATGCCCTTTGGTCTATATAACGCTCCGGCGACATTCCAAAGGTGCATGTTGTCCATATTCTCGAACATGATGGGCGAAGGTTTAGAGGTCTTCATGGATGACTTCTCGGTCTATGGTGACAGGTTCGATGCTTGTCTTGACTGCCTAGACCGTGTGCTTCAGCACTTCATAGAGGTCAATCTTGTTTTATCTTGGGAGAAGAGTCACTTCATGGTGACTCAAGGGACGGTCCTCGATCATATCGTCTCCAACAGGGGCATGGAGGTCGATCCGGCCAAGGTGGATATCATCAGAAAACTCAATCCACCATCCAACTTGCGTCAGTTGCAGTCTTTTCTGGAGCATGTCGGTTTCTACCGACGGTTCATTCAGGACTTCAGTCGTATTGCCCGACCGCTCACTGACTTGCTGACAAAAGACACCGAGTTTATTGTCAATGATAAGTGTCTTGCGTCTTTCGAGACTCTCAAAAATATGGTTGTTTCAGCTCCTGTCCTTCAGCCACCCGATTGGTCTCTCCCATTCGAGATCATGATGGACGCTTCAGATTTTGCCATTGGGGCTGTGCTTGGACAGAGGAGGGATGGTCTACCTTTTGCCATTCACTACGCCAGCCGGACTTTGGATGCCGCTCAGCGGAATTACACTGTGACTGAGAAAGAGATGCTAGCCGTAGTCTTTGCTCTGGATAAGTATCGATCGTATATTCTCGGATCTAGAGTGACTATTTACACTGATCACACTGCCATCCGGTACCTAATGGTTAAGAAGGATGCCAAAGCACGTCTGACCATATGGATCCTTCTACTCTAGGAATTTGATATTGAGATTAAGGATAAGCCTGGAGTCAAGAATGTGGTGGCGGATCATCTCTCCAGATTGGAGAATCTTGAGGAATCGGAGCCCAACGCACCTATCACTGAGACTTTTCCATATGAGGCGATCTTGGCTATCACCTCGCTCCCATGGTACGCTGACATTGTGAACTATCTTGTCGCCAAGACGGTTCCACAAGGTTGGCCCAGGCAGAAACTCGAGACCTTCCTGGCGAAGGCCAAGTTTTACCATTGGGAGGATCCCGTCCTTTATCATGAAGGAGGTGACAACATCTGGAGGAGGTGCATTCCTCAAGAAGAGCATCATAGCGTCCTCACATACTGCCACAAGCTTGAGGCAGGAGGACATCATTCTGGAAAAAGGACAGCACAGAAGGTGCTTCAATCCAGCCTATGGTGGCCTACTCTCTTCAAGGATTCTGATGAGTTCGTGAAGAGATGTACTGACTGTCAGAAAATGGGAACCTGCGGACAGAGAGACATGATGCCCATGCATCCCATTCACTTTTGTGAGGTTTTTGATGCATGGGGGATTGATTTCATGGGCCCATTTCCTAAGAGTCAGGGATTCGAGCATATTTTGCTCACTGTGGATTATGTCAGTCGATGGGTTGAGGCCATCCCCGCCCGAGCCGCAGATGCTAAAACCGTATGCAAATTTTTGAGGAAAAATATCATTTCACGGTTCGGGTACATAGAGTCTTGATTTCAGACGGGGGGTCTCATTTCATCAACAAGGTTAGGGCCCTTGCAGACGAGTTCATCATTGACCATCGGGTTGCCACACCATATCACCCTCAGACTAATGGTCTTGCCGAAGTATCGAACCGGGAGATAAAAACAATCTTGCAGAAAGTTGTCCGCCCAGACCGAAAGGATTGGTCACAACTATTGGACTCGGTCTTGTGGGCCTATCGGACTTCTTTCAAGAATCCATTGGGGACATCTCCCTTTCGAGTCGTCTATGGCAAGCCGTGCCATTTGCCAGTAGAGATCAAGCACAAAGCTTTTTGGGCAGTCACTGAATTACTGTTAGATCCCGAGAGTATAGGAGAATAGAGAAGAGCAGAATTGGTCGTCCTGGAAGAACTGAGAGATACAGCCTTTTCCAACAGCCTACAGTACAAGGAGAAAGTGAAGACATGGCACAATTTGCATATCAACCATAAACAGTTTGAGCCAGATTATAGAGTATGGTTGTTTGATTCCAGGCTGAAATTATTTCCAGGGAAATTACAGAGCAAGTGGAAAGGTCCCTATGTGGTCAGGAAGGTACATGACAATGGCAGCATCGATATATCTGAACCGTCATCTTCCTCTACCTTCCGCGTCAATGGTCAACGCCTGAAGCTTCATCTAGATCATGATCCGCCGACCATTGACGTTGCCCCCATTCTTCTGGTATGAGATGTGCTCTTTGAATCACATCATCTGCATCTCATACATGATGATCAATTCCATCTACCGCTGTACAGATCCATCTGTTCATATCACTCTTTCATCTGTTGATTTATTTCTTCTCTTCTTCTTTTCTTCTTTTCCTTTACTATCTTCTCTTTGTATCAAAAAGGTGCCGCTCTTGTAGACAGTTTTCCATACTTAGGACGTACTTTGTCCTAAGTATAGGGGGGTGTGCACCCCGAGTATTTCCATTCTTTTCGATCCTCTCCATTGTCTCCTCTTCTTGTCTATACTTAGGGATATTTTACCCTAAGTATAGGGGGGGACAATCTGAGTACGATCTGTTCATTCCCACCCTTGACCCTCCCTGCCTTGTGTACAGTCTGCCATACTTAGGATTATTTGATCCTAAGTATAGGGGGGACGGTCAACTTCTCATTCGTTCATTCATTTCTTTCTTTATTCCTTAGACTTGCCTATACTTAGTACGAGTTATGTATTCTCTTTTCTCTCCGATCTATGAGGACATAGCTCAAGCTAAGTATAGGGGGTCGTATATACTACGTATATACTTTAGCCATAACTCGTACTTTCGTATTTTTCTTAATAATATGGCTAAAAATTCTTTAAAATTCATTAAAAATCTTTAATAAAAAAGGTGTTCTGTTCCTCAAATTCTTTTGTGTATTTACTGATTAATAAATCAGGTGAAAATATTTTTTGCAAAATGTTTGAAAAAAAGTTTGAAAATCTTTGTGAACATTTATTGAAAACTATTTTGAAAACGTTTTGTTTCATGTTTTGAACCTTTGTAAAAATGTGTGATTTGTAAAATTTCTTTTCTTTGTGTGAAATAAAAATGTTTGAAAAATGATTTGCAAATGGTTTGAAAAATGGTTGCAAAAATATTTGAAAAATCTATCTATACTGTTTGAAAAACCTTTGCAAAAATGATTTCAAATGTGTGTACATGTTTGTAAAATTGTTTGTAAAAACTATTTTGGACTATAGTTTTCTTAAATTGTGTGAAAAAGCTTGTGTCAAATAAGTTTGAGGAATACATACATCACACCAAAATCCACTATATAGATATGTATAAAATTGACCACTTACCCTTGTAAATTCTTCAAATCCACTTCTTGTAAATATAAGAAGCACTCCCGTGTACATATTTTTAACCTTGTTTTCAGCCAAAATCTTTTTTGTTTTCAAAAATCCCAAAAACATTTGCAAAATTAAAATCCAAAAACACTTGAAAAATCTTTTTGAAAAATACAAAAAATGCATATGCATCATCATCATCTTTTCAAAAATCCATAAAAAGTTCAAAATCTTGAAAATTGCATCACAAAAATATTTTCTGCATTTTGCATTGCATAGCATTCGCATTTTTCGGATTGAGTTTGATAGTTGAACAAGTCTAAGTAAAATCTGAAGATTGGAGCTTGATTGGACCTTATAATCTACCTAATAACATGAACCTTATAGGAACTGGGTTTGAGGTACTTCAGGTCTGGTTGACTTAATTCTTTGAGGATCACGGGACTTGGTTCAATGGATTCTTGACTGCCTAAGTAGAGTATTTCGGAGCACACGCACGACTCTTGTTGATAATGACCTAACTTGGACACCTGCACCTTTCACATGGCTCAACTCAGTTGGAGTGGTGAGGGGATTGGATTTGCCGGTATGAGACGCACACAAGTGGAAACATTTGTCCTCCTCTAGGGAGGGAAGTGCACCCCAACCCGTCCAATGATAAGGAAGTCTAAAGACAAGAGGCTGTGTGTTGCGATAAAGCTTCAAAAGAGGGATAGTCTACTGGCTCAAGAGGAAAAACTCCTTATGTAAATGCTGCTGTATATAGTATTCAAAAAAAAGAGTTCCGGCATGTATAAAAAATAAAAAGCCTGCAAATATGTACAAAGTAAATAAGCAAGCTGGAGTTCCAAAGTCAAATATGTGAGCCTGCAGCAGGATGACTTGACTACACTGATCTTGCATCCTAGGATAGGTAGCTACACTGGCTACCGTCCATTCTTCTCTTCACCCCCTCCTCTTGAGCTGGTTGCCACTTGAACTTAGAAGGGAATACCCCGCTCCTCGAGGATGGAGTCGTTGGATTGGGGAATCATTGGGTTGTCGTACTGGAGAAGTCAGTCTCTTTGTCATTCTAGTTGGGGAGAGCCACCATCACTTACACTGTACGAGTCAGATTCATAGTCGTAAGAGTTTGCGTATGAGTTGAAGTATTTCTGACCTGGCTATTGAGGAGACTTGAGCAGAGTTTTGGGATTCTCAGGGACTGTTGGATTTCAAATTCGGTTCTCACTAAGGTTCCGCCCACACTAAAATTCCAAAGGTCCGACTTAAGCTCCAAACTTTGATTTTGTGAAGACGAGTTTGATAATCTAGTAAAATCCAAGTTCTTCTTTTTCTTTTCTTTCTTTTCTTTTGGCACTTATTGCATAAGTGTTTGCTAGGGACTAGCAAAGGTAAATTATAGGGGGATGATGAATCCACATTTCATCATCTTTATTCTATCATTTTGGCAACAAAAACCCTAGCAAATACCTGTAAATAGCATTAAATCCACAATCTTAGCATTCATGCATGTGCATCTAAATAGTGTATAAAATACTATAATTAAAGCCAAAATTAGAGAATAAATAAAAGAAAAGAAAAAAAATAAAAATATTGTAAATATTTTATGACCCAAAGTCCCGAGACCTAGGCATCTTGATGAATAGGTCGACAAGGAATAAAGTAGGAGGAGATAAGGGTCAAATACCTAGTAATTCTATTCATTCTTTATTCATTTTGGGACCTATTTTGGGTTCCACTTTTTATAAATCAAATAAAGAAACTTTGTACATGAAAGTTGTAGATATATTAATAAAGAAAGATACAAAATTGATTTCACTGAAAAATAATGTACAGATAGAAAGTTATGGTCTGAATAAAAATCCAGAATCCCAACTTCCCAGACCCGTATCTCACAATTGACAACTCCAAATGCAGCAAACTCACCTTTAATTGTATATAGAATAAAATAATCTATTTAATGGTGGTGGTTTCGCATTTGGCGGAGCAACGGTTTGAAAGTTGAGTTTTGGACCCACATTGTATTCTTGTACGGATTAAAATATTCAATTTATTATTTATTCCTTGTTTTTATATTTTTATATTTTTATAATCTTGTAAATATTACTTATAATAATTATGTACATTAAAATTGGAATAAAAACCTAAATAAAAACACAAAATAAAAATACTTGTATATAGAATACCTAGATACAATACATATATGTATACCTATATAACATATACATGTATTTTATAAAAATACAAAACATAGAAGAAAATTAAAATAAAATACAATTAAGTGTATAAAAGTATTCTATAATTTTATAAAATAATATACAAAAATAATAAAAATAAAATACACAAAATAAAAATAAAATACTAAAATACATAGGTAATATACCTATAAGGGGCTAAAAAGTAAACTCATAAAAATATACCTCATAAAATAAATTAAAAATCATAATAAAATACTACATAAAATAATGAATATTTATTATTTTATAATCATAATTTAATTCGACCTTTTTCTATTTTTAAATGAATTAATAAAGGATTTATTCAAGGTTTTTCCTGGTTGGTCCACGTGGACCAACCAGGCGCCAGCCCTAGTTGACTCTGGTCAACTAGGTGTCCTAGACCCCTCAGGACTCTGACAACCTTGTTTTTGACCCACATTTGTGAATTTCTCGAGGCTAAACCTTTCACATTTTTGTGTTGCATCCTTCTGCAACATTGTTCACCAACCATCCCTCTAGCTCGCCCATGCATAATCTTGGTCTTTGGACCCAAGATTTGCGAGATTTTCCTTGGTCTTTGAGCTCCTGGAACTCGGGGTCAAACTCAATATAAGCGACCCCCTCCTTCGAATTCAAATTTGGATTCCCTTCGGTCCACCCCTCTCGCCTTTCTTGTGCTCCAGAGCTTCCTGGAGGTGACAGCTCCACCGCGAGCTCTTCAGCCAAGGCATCAGAGGTCGGAGGCGTCTCCCGCACCTCCCGCAAGACCGGCGGTCGAGGTACACTACTCCCTCTGGCTCCGGCCATTGAGGGCCCCCTTCCCCCATTTATTTCTCGCTCAATAGGTTAGTCTTAGCCTTAGGATCATAAGCCCTCAAGAAATTTCAAGTTTCATCGCGTCATTCGCCCAAATCCATCTCTTGGCCGGAGCGCAACTCCGGCCGACCACCGCCGCATCGCTTCACGCACCTTTACGCCCATCCAGAGGTCCAGGCAGTTTGCCCTGGACCTCCTCACTCTGTTTGCAGGTCAAAGCACACTCATTGGAGCCTGGAGGCGATTCTGGAGCTTCGCCGGAGCTAACGGAGCTCTGTAGCTCCGTCGCCCCTCAGCGATCCCCTCGGCCATCGCCGAGGCTTTTTGCCGCCGCCAGCAGCTAGAGGAGGACCTTAGGACGCTCCACATCCATTTTGAAGCCCTGCCATAGCCGGAGGACGAAGATCTCGCGCGTCGAAGCTCGCCCTCACCGGCGTCCGATGTGTTCTTGGTCCTAGCCTCCCAGCCGTCGGATCGAGGAGTTCCCCCAGGTCGAGACAGCATCCGTTGGATCGCGCCACGTCGCCACCATTTGATCGTCGTCCAACGATCTAATCTCTGCCGTCCACGCGAAGCGTCCTCGACCATTGGATTCACGCCACGTGTATAAGTGAAGATCTGCAGCTGTTGGATCCGCGCGCCAGGGGTATTTTGCATCTAAACCCTTGAGCATTTTGTATTTACATTTTAGTCTACAAACTTTCCTCTGTAGTGTAAAAATTTTGTAGAATTTGCAAAAAGACCATCACATGTATTTTATTTACATTCAGGTCCTCTGCCACGTCACCTCACGTGACCTGTACACGTGAGGTGTGGGCTTTTTGCACTGAGGCCCTCGGTCCTTTTAGTATTTCGTTTTAGTCCCAGAACTTTGATATTAAGTGTTATATTTTTGGAGAAATTGCATGTAAGCCCTCGGGTTTTTGAAAATTACTTTTCAGTCCTCGCCAGGCGCGTGCAAGTCACACGCCCTGGTGGGTATTTTGCGCCGACACCCCTGCGGCTTTTGTAATTTATGTTTGGTCCTGAAAATTAAATATTCAGTTCAATATTTTGTGGAAAATTGCATGGATGCCCCTGGATGTTCTGATAATTGCACTTATACCCCTGCTAGACTGTGATATTTTTGTGAATTTGTAGTATTTGTTTGGAGCCTCATTTTAAATCGAAAAATTCTCAAAAATTAAACTTAAGCTCCTGCTTGCTTGTACTTTAACGCCACAATTTTAGTTTTTGATTTTATTTCATTTTTATATTTATTAAAAATCAAAAACATGCTTTTTATTCACTGTTTAGATTAGAAAATGCCAAAAAAATATTAAAAGACCTCGAAAAATTCCAAAAAAATTCCCTAGTGTGTATTGTAACCTATTTTAGTGTCAGTCCAAAAATCACTAAAAAGCTCAAAAGAAAAACCTTAAAAATTAGAAAATACATGAAAATTTCAAAAAATCTATAAAATCAAAGAAAACTCAGAAAAATATAAACTCAGTTCCTGTTTACTCTATATTTCATTATCTTTATTTGAAAAATAGTGTAGAAAAATTTTGTGGTTGTTTGCTATTTTTAATTCTCATTTTATCTCCAGCCAGCACCTTGTCCACTGTTTTAGTTTATTTCACGATTTAAAAATACCAAAAACAATTTGAAAAACAACAAAAATCACAAAAATAGTAGAAAATTATAAAAATATCAAAAAGATTTTATTTCTGAATTTTTGGTTATTTTTTCATATTTTTATTAATATTCTATCTTCTCTTTTATTACATTATCTTTATATGCCAATATTGAAAAAGAAAAAATATAAAATATAAAATTATAAAAATCAGAAAATTAAAAATCAAAATACAAAATTAAAAATTAAAAAATTAAAAAAATAAAGGGTTTTTATCAGTTGTGCCCCTCTGAGATACTGCAATTTCAGTTATGCCCCTACCATTTTTGAAATATCAATTGTGCCCCTACCTTCTTGCAAAATTCACAATTCTACCCTTTCGTAATATCAGCTATGCCCCTACTTTACCTTAACAGAAGGGCAAAACTGTGAATTTTGCAAGAAGGTAAGGGCATAACTGATATTTCAAAAAAGGGAGGGGCATAATTGAAATTGCAATATCTCAGAGGGGCACAACTGATAAAAACCCAAAAATAAAAATAAAAAACCCACAAAAATTATTTGCTTACATAGTGTAGACACACTTCACATTCACTCACACACATTTATTTGAATTACCCTGTTTGCTCCCTGTGTTCGAACTCTCTACATACTTGTCCTATACAATCTTTTGTGCAGAGTTAAAAATAAATTTTAACTCCACATTTATTTCTAATTGTTGATCTTTAGTGTGGGTTATATGTTGATTAAATACATTTTATTGTGGGTCACCGCAGCGACTTCGGTTGTCTCCGCCTTGTGTGAGACATACTCTTTAGACCTACGATAATTTGTGTTTATCCCACTCATGTCTCTTTAATTTCTCTCCATTACTAAACTCCTCAGATGGTGAATATCATAAACACTTGTAGCCCAACTAGCTATTGCTCTCTAAGTTTTTAACTTGGGATTCCTGTCTATGTTGCCAATGGTAGTATGGTATTTATATGGTCCTTGTGAACTCCTTTCAGAAGGGAGAGAGATCTAGGGGGAGGGGTCCGTAAAATACGGACTTTCGCTCACTACTAACGATTATTATAAAAAGGACCTCTCATGTAGCAGGAGTATTTCAATTATATTATTAGATAATATTTTAATAGATGGATGAGATTGCACGGTGTACAAGTAGATGGAGTTAGGTACCGCCAAGGGAGGGGCATGTACCCTTGGGGCCCTAGGTAGAATCCTAGATGGCAGCGATCATAACCGCTACTATGTAGCTACGACGACTGGAGGACATGTTGCTTGGCACACCGAGGTGAAAATCTGACAGTGTTCAGCCTCAGTACTTGTGTGCCTCTAGCCCAGTGCTTTGAGAGCGTGCCAAGTAGTCATGGTTGGTGGTCTAGTGTTTCACTTGTTCACTTAGTTAACACTCGTGTACTGGCTGGTACAGGTCACATTGGTTAGTATTCCGTGTAGGAGTGCTAAGAGGGGAGTTCCGGGAAATGTGGTTAATGAAGTTGGGAATGAAATATAAATCTCATGTGCATAAGGAGGATTGGGTTAATAGTGGTGATTCGAACTATGGTGATGATCTTGGTAATATATTCCTTGACTCATGCTCTACGCCACCATGGACTCCTACATGTGGGTAGTGAACTTGGGTAGTTCATGATGATTCTTAGGTTAGAATTTGCTTTGGGAATCAGATTACAATCTTAGAAGTTTAGCCAAGTGGACATATTGGGAACATAGTGATGAGTCTCATATTCATCTACTTTATTTCTTTATATTATCTCTCTATCTTAAGAAAATCAATAAAATTACTAACAAATAACATTAAATAATTAACAATGTATTGTAAATAATTACTTCTAATTATTGTATATTAATATTCCTAATATTATGAATATATTTTATGTGTTTATTATTTATTAAAAATCCAATAAATATTAGGGTAAAATTGTACATAATTGATTTAACCTAATTTATAAAATAAAAAATAAGAAAATAAGAAAAGAAAATAAAATTAAGTAATTTATTACTTTAAATTACTTGCATAAATATTTAGCGTCTATATATGATTTTATTTCTCTTTGGGTTCTGCATAAAAGTTGTTGATCTCAATGAGATCTACAACTTTCATATTTTTCATATTTTCTAATTTTACTACATTCTGTTTCTTTTTCATTTTATTCTATTTTCAGTATTTATCTTAATTCTCATTGGTCCATGTGGAGCCATCTCAACACACCATGTGTCCCTCTCTTCTTTGCATTCCGCCTCTTCCTGCACTGTTGGATCACTTAATCCAATGGTTGGAGCCCTTTTCCTACCTCAAGTCTGCATGTGCGATCGCACCTCTTCGCGCCTCGCCTTCTTCAACATCTTTTCCCAATAATGTCTGACAACCTCCCTTCCAACTCTCTTCACCATTATCTTCCATGTTCATTAGTTACTTCGTCTAACCTCCATTCCTCATCATCTTCTCACGTGCTCTCTCCATGGTGGTTGAAACTTCCACCAAAAATACATGGAACCACCACTCTCTCTTCCTCGAAACTCATTTGCCATCACATGAGGCAGTTATCCGCCACTTCAAGAACATCCTTCGAATGCCATCTACCCTCCAGTGACAGCAAGAGGTGTAAAGATCGATATTAAGAAGGTGAAACATGTCAGGCGATGTCGAGGGAGTTCTTCCATGCTAAAACCTAAATTGGAGCTATTCTAGCGCACTTCTCTCACCTAGAAGTTCGAGCGAAGATTGGAGCATCTTGTGCTTAAAATCTCGGCCAATTTTCTTCAACTCGTGTGCATCCTAGTTCATTATTTCCATTTCCATGTAAGATCCCATCCTTCTTTCTTCATGATTATTTCTATTTTATTCTAATGCGATGCTTTGACTAATCTTTGATATAAACATTTGGTTATCTTCGCATCGACTCCATCATTCACGCGTACTTTCCTTTGAATCAACTTCAATTCTCCATGAGCTAATCAATCTTGATCTTTCTCTTACCTTGCAATGATCAGAGACCCACTTAGGGTTTCAGTTTCTCCACCCGATTATGCCCTCCATTCCGTCTCCCATTTATCCCAATAGATTCACAGGTTCCTGGGTTTGTTTCTCTAACACCTGTAGGTGGAAGGAGGTCTTCAATGATCAGAATTCCATTGGAGAAAGGTTGTAGACCTTCATCTTCGACAACCAGAGGTTGTCACGGTGTTCTGGGACAACCTTTCGAGAGATAAGAACTTCATCTTGATCGCCTATGCTCCAGTGAGCTTCCCCGACTCTCAAAAAGCTCAGCCATTGGTAGAGGAGAAAGATTGACTCTGTCGAAGCTCTGCTCGAGTGCTGCCTTCCAAGGAGGAGAGGGACGAACATCATACAACTGTCGTTCAATCATATCCTCCATATCACATCCAATGACCCTCATTCTATCCGAGCCTTATCTCCGAGGCAGTTTTTCATACCTAAGGCTTGGAGCGTCCGAACCTACAACCATTGAGCGATGCATGGCCTAAGCGTTGTAATCTGAGCCTAGCCCCGATCATATGCACCCTTTGAAAAAATTGCAAATATGCCCTAGTAGGTTTCTATATTTAGTTTTAAGTCCAATTTGGACCTTTTATAATAAAATAAATCATATTTTATTTCATTTATGCCCCTACATTGCTCTTTTAATAACTTGTGAGCCACTTATCCATTTTTAATGAAATTGGTGTCTTGGAAAGTTAAATTTGCACTCTTTTACTTAGTGCGATAAAATCATTGTTTTGATCTTTAGTGCATTAAATTTTGGAGTGGTTATTTTATGTATTTAACCTTATTCTTCGTTAATAAAATAAATTTAGATTAAGGATGATTGCTCTCTTTTTAGTATTGATTATTCATTAGATTATTAATTGATTTCGTAATTATTTATTTTATTAAATCGGGAGCATGTTCGGTGTTGTATGTCTTTGTGAGTATTTTGCACTATTGTTTATCATGTAAACTAATTGCATAAAAATGTTTTAAAAAAATGAATACTTGTGTTTATTCGCATTTTGCTTGACCTAGAATCTATAAATCACTTAAATAATTGTCTTGTAAATTTCATTATATAATTGTCCGCGTCCCTATGTTCGATCCTAGATTTTCCCAGGTAAGAAATTAAAGCCGAGAACTCTTCACGGTGATCTTCTCTCAATTCTGAGTGATTGTTGATTGGTTCATGCTACATCGAGAGCATATTATTTTAGATGATTGACAATTCATTAGATGATGCCTTTTGTCGGGGACACGACACATTATTTGATTTTATTTAGAACTGATTATTTCTTTTTTAGTGATTTCTAGAGCCCTTTAGGTTAAATTTTTATTGAGTGTTGTTTTATTATTTTTTGTTTTGTTTTTTTTCTGTGGTTTGTAGTTATTTGATTTGCTAAATTTCTTCTGAGAATAATTTTAACACTCTTATTATTTTTTGTTAGGGATCGTGGAGCCGATGATGCTCGAAGGAGAAATTTCCTTCGAAGAAATTTCCTTAGAAGCGACTGCAAAGCAATTTCCTTAGAAGAAATTTTGTGGTAGGAATTGCAGATCAGCTGAAGAGATTGCAAAGCAATTTCCTTAGAAGAAATTTTTGTTTAACTAAATGCCATTTGTTATGTAATTTTTTGTGTAGTATTTGTTTGTAATTTGTTATGTAGTTAATGTTAACTAATTGCCAAATTTACAACACTTCTTGATTCAGTTCTCTCATGTATAAAGAAGGCCTACATTTATTTTTATTAATTGTGTGGTTATGTCGAGAGTGAATCTCAGCTTGAGTGGTGATTTAGGTCAAGGCACTGTGCTTCAAATAGAAATATCTTATGTCATTTTTGCTTGATCTATTTTGTAACTTAGGATACACAATTTCTATCTCATGAGATTCACTAACTATCTTAGGAGAATCATTGAGTCGTACTTAAGCAACATTCTATCTTGTCAAAATAATTGAACTTCTTCATCGCTAATAGAACTCCTGCTAGGTACGACTATTCAACTTGCATCATTTAGAATAAATTTTTTATAAATTCGATCTTGCATCGACATGGAGAGTGCTGGGAATCATTGTAAGTATTCATAAACGACTGCATGCATCATTGATTTCCGACTACATTCTATTTTCCATCTTCTCCCTTGGTTTTCATCGACCTAAGGATAAAGAAAAAAGGTTTTATGATAGGCAATTATTGCGGGGTCATCTAATTCAAGTGATAATCAACAAATAAAATTGGGACTGAATTAATGCAAGTTGACTTACATAATTTGGAATAATAATCACCTTGTATTACGGGCAGTAAAACCCTCATTGTATGCAGGTACTTATCCCCAGACAGAGTGGGTGAGGATGTATCCTTAAGGTTAGAGCCCAAAATCCTGAACTTACACACTAAGTTTCCAGGTCTGACTTTTACGGATTTTGGGAATAGCAAGTGATTTCCTCTAACCTTAGAAATACATTTTGGTTGTCTACACCTATCAGTTCCTTTTGAGGTGTGATATTGAACCTGGAAGCCCAGGAAGATCACTCCATTGATTGAGGACTTATATGACTTCAATTATGTGTAGTAGGGGACTCCATTTGTGCTTGAATAAGATTGTTTGAATCACCAATTAAAATTACCAAGATTAAAATGAGTCCAACTCTTACGATTTTCACGTGTTGAGTGGGTGAATCTATTCAAAGGGCTTTGTTTGCATTGTATTATGTGAGTTGATTATGCACATTTACGTGCACAGTAGTGCTAGTGTCTTTTGAATTGAACAAGCTCATTTCTCATATCCTTTTTGAAATCGAAGATGGATAGTTGGCCAGAAATTTGTTTGAACTTCGCGAACCTTTCCTTAAACAGTCCAAATATCATGTCTTTCAAGGTCCAACCACCTTCTTCTATTGGACCTTCCCAGATCTGAAATAACCCTTGTTTCGATCCGGAATATCATGATTCAACCTTAGCGAGCGGTTACATCCCAACTGATTCCATTCTTTCTTCTCTTCTAGTTGAGAAAGACCATTGCATTGGTGAAACTGATTCGATTTCAATGTATTCGTCAATATCTCACTCCAATCCTCTTTTGATGAAGGTTTATAAGATTCATTCACAATGCCTCCCAAGAGACAGAACGGAGAGGAGGAATAGCATGAAGACCCTATGCAAATGGTACTGACTAGGCTAGTAGCGTCTGAACAGAATGCAACTTTATTGAGAGTGCAGTTGAATTTGGGATTAGATGCACCTATGGATGCGTCATATAACCCTAGACAATACCAAATGACAAATTGGTTGAGTCCAGTAGAGCCAGAAGTAGAATACGAGTTGAAGGTTCATTTTCTTAGCTTGTTGCCTCACTTTCACGAGAATGCACATGAGGAACCATATACATTCCTTAGGGACTTTAGTTGGTCTGCACTAACTTTAGGCATCCTAGGGTTAGCCAAGACTACATTGGGCTCAAAGTCCTTCCTTTTGCCTTGAAAGATAAGGCCGATTATTTGATGAAGAACCTGGGGGTAGTTGTTACTGCCTATGTCCAGTTCAAGGATCTCTTCTTGAAAAAGATCTACCCTTTGAGTAAAACTAACTTGATGTGCTCATGCATCACTAGTTTCTCCCAACATCCTAATGAAGCATTATGTGACACATGGGAGAGATTCAAAGACGTCTTGCAGAAGTGTCCTTGTCACAGTTTAGAGCATAGCGTCCTGGTTCAATCAGTGTATTGGGGTATTAATCCTGAGGTGTAGAGTTTGGTTAGTGTTGCTTGTGGAGGTAGCTACACTTCACGTGGTGCGGACACCATCTGGAAGGTGCTCGAGAGGATGGCCGAGATGAGCCGAGCACCTATCGCGAGTAAGGCTCAGACAGATACCCCCTACCACTCTTACCTAAAGGGGGTGCAAGGGCTATAATTGATCCTTCTGACATGGATATCATAGCAGATAAATAAATAGTTGTAGAGAGGATCGACACGTGGATGGATGAGTTGGACAACAACTTATCCAAATTGTTGAAATAGATGGCAGAGCTATGAGAGAAGGTATCTAAGATCAAGATATCTGTCGTGACTACATCTAATGCTATCGTGTACCATGTTCACAACATTCAGGAGCAACTGATGTCAGGGCATGATGAATCCATGATCATCACTCTTTATTCTTTTATTTTAGCTATTTATCTTGGCAAAGCATCATGTAAATAAATGTAAATGCAATAAGTTAGCAATATGCATGCATGTGTTAATATTACATAATTAGCATGTATTTGTGAAAAAATAAAAGAATAAAGGAAAATAAAAAGGAAGGAGGTATTTAGAATAAATATAGAGTGACCCGAACCCCAAGAGAGGGCCAAACATTGGCCTGATTGCCAAATAAAACAAGTAGAGAGAGATAGGGTCCACTCTATATTGTATATATCATGGGTGTAAATAAATAAATTATTTTTGATAAAATAAAAATAAAAATATTCTTTTTACCTCCTTGTATATATCTCTAAAATAAAACAAAAATTAGGAAAAAAATAGAATAAAATTCTCTCTCTTTTGTACATAATACATGTATATATATTTTCTTCTTTATTTATTATATACCTGTAAATAAATAATAAAAATACAATAAAAAATTATCTTGTACTCCAAAAATTATGTTGTAAATAAATACAATGTAAAATTGGGGTATTTATGTAAAATAACAAAATAAAAAAATTGTATAAAATACATAGGTATATTATAACTATATATAATACACTATACAATATATAGACTAATTTATTTTTCAAAAAAATAAATAAAAATCACAGAAAAATAGTTTGAAAAATAACAAATATTTTTCATTTCATACACTCTTTTATTTAAAGTCATTTACTATTTTAAATATAATTTGTAAGTATTTTTGTAAATCATGTTTCCTGATTGGTCCACGTTAGGTCGTTGACCATGGTCAACCCCCTCTTCCCGGGCTTGACCTAACCAGACCTCATAACCGGACCGTTTTCTCTGATTTTTCCTGGGCAGATCACGCAACCCCTCGCCATGATTCTCCTCCCGTGGATTCTCCTAGGATCCATGACCCTCATGGATCCCTAGGAAGGCACGGATCCCCTTCGGTTCGCATGCCTTCGCCCGATTCTTCCAGCCTCCTGGGAACGCTATAAAGCTTCTCATTCGCCTTCCAGGGCAAGCAGCTCACGCCTCACTCCCTTCTTGAACCCTAGCCACCTCCAGCTGAGTGACAGCTGCTCGGAGCTTTTCTCGACGCTTGATTTGGTGCAGTAGAGCCGATGCTCAACCTTCGTGGCCGGACCTCCGCCACGAGTGGCCTCCCCCGACTTCCGCATCGAGGTCAAGGCCATCACCCCGACGTTTATCCTTGCCTGGAGCTCAGGAGCACATCTCGACCTTCAGGTATCCCTTTTATCCTTCCTATTTTTCCATTCGATTGGATCTTCCCATTTAGCGTCGCCGTGTGTTCACCTGCTCCGACCAGACGGTCGGAGCCCCGTTACCCACTTCCAACCGCTTCGATCAACCCACACACTCACCCCCCATCTTGCTCCGCAACCTGATCCCCCTTATCCTCGACCATCAGCTCGAGATTAGGATCTAGATCTCCCCTACCCCCTTCTTCGGAGATCGATTCCCATCTCCCTCTGCTTCTTTGATTTCTAGCTCCAATAACCCTGACCGGAGCACAACCCCGAGTCCCAGCTTCCCCTTGCAAGCATTTGCGCACACCTGGACCCCCTGTCGCATCCATCTGAGGTTCGCCGGAGCAGCTCCAAGCCCCCTTCGTCACCGCGCTCATCCGGTCGGCGGAGTCTCCATCTGACCTGCTCAGTCGATGCGGAAGTCTCCCACGATCACGTCAGTGCCTCCCGATCGATCATCGGAGCTAAGGATCACCTACTTGGCTCCGGTGAGGCTCGCCTGACGTTGTTCTTCCAGACGTGCTCCACATCGTTGGATCGGTCAGCCCTCTCCAGATCGCATCCACGCCACCAACACCGCAGGCTTTTCAGACCGTTGGATGCCATATCTACGCCCCACGTCCCCGACCATATTTGAAGCATCAAATCTGACACCTGCAGTGATAAGAGCCGCACGTCTGCGCCTCCATCAGCGGCCTCCACGTGTCCTCACCCGCCTCTCACGTGTTGCAAGGGTATATTGCACTTTTTACCCAACACTTTTGATGCTTTATGTTTTAGTCTGTAAATAAAAGTTGTAGTTGGATTTATTTGCATTTTAGTCCCTAAAGTTTCTTGTATTTACGTTTTAGTCCTTCTTGTTTGGAAACACATGCTTGGTCACATGAATAGTGGTTTTTTGCATGTTCGACCCTGGATATTTTTATGTTAATGTTTGAATGAGAAGTTTTCAGAATTTGCATTTTTGCCCCTGTGAACGTTGTATTATGCATGTGCTGGAATTTATTGGAAATTTTACAGTGACACCCCTGGACTTTCAGCACATGTTAGAGTTCAGTCCTGAAACTCAAACTATTTGCAATTAGGTCCCTATAACCTGTGTGCTTGATTTTTCATTAAATAAATATCAAATCTACCTTAAAAATTCCCAAAAAATTACCAGTTGCTCCTACTATTGTGTAATATTTTTGGTAATTTTGTGATGCAATTTGATTTTAGCTACTATTTTCTAAATTCAAAAATCTTAAAAAGTGTGTCTGTCTAATTTAGAAAGTACAAAAATAATATAAAAATCTCTTTAAAAATTCTAAAAAAACCTGAGTGTGTGTTTTGGTTTGTTTTAATTTCTGTAGATTTTTATTTCATTATCTTTTATAAAACCCCTAAAATTAAAAAAGACCAAAAATCTTATAAAAATCATTAAGAATTTCATAAAAATAAAAAAAAATGTATTTTCAATTTTTATAATTATATTTTGTTGTCTTATATAAAAAATCCCATAAAATACCCAAAAACACTTGCATATCTTAAAAATATAAAAGTATTTTTAGTTTGATTTTTTGAGCATTTTTTACCTTAATAAAAATTGTTGTAGTGAGATCGCTTTTATTTTCTTATTCATTTTCTTATTAGAAAATATAAAAAAATTGCAAATTAAAAACCACCAAAAATACTTCTTTTCTTCTTTGATTTCTCGACTACTTCGTAGGCTTAGCCTGTGCTACTTGTGTTCGACCCTGGTGACTATACCAGGTTAAATAAATAGCGATACCGCTTATTTTGATTTCCGTGCTTGATTGTTTTCATTGTTGGTCTTATTTTTCTTGATTGATCGTGCCTTGTGATTCGGGTCGTAACGACCTTAGATATTACTTAATCCGAGTTGCATGGGGCCGTCATCAGAATGGCGTCGTTGCCGGGGAGCACAGCTTAGTAGTTGGTTTTCAACCTTCTTTTTTTCATTTTTCTTCTTCTTTCTTTGCTTGCTTTTTATTTTTATTTTTATTTTTCTTTCTTTATTTACTTCATTTTATTAGCTTCTAGCTCTAATTGATATAACTGTGTTTCTGACCCACTTTTGTTTCACCTTTTGTGCGAGGAACCACCCGCGGTTGCTTTAGAGGAGACCTGTGCTCGGGGAACCTCACCGCGGTTTTCACCGGTTTTGTTTTCTCGACTTTTCTTTTATTTTTGATTCTCGAAGAATTTGGCCCTTAGATTTAGGATTTTCTCTAATTGTGATGTAATAAGTTAAGGTCCAATCCCTAATTATATGCATGCACCTATAGATCGTAATTGGACTTAATTAATTAAATCATAAGAAAAAACTAACTTGGTCACTTGAGAGGTCATGTGCCGCTAGAGGCCGTATACAGCGCGTGCAAGATCCGTTGTGGTAGACATCGATCGGCATCAGAGACCGGACTCCGACCTCTCTCTTTGACCTATTGGCTACTGTTCTTCGTGTGTACAAATTGCTCGTCTAAGGCCGTTTTCTTCTTTCATCATATTGATACTTTAATTTCTGTCTTTTATTTATGCACGGATCACCCTGCATGTAGAGTGCTGGCGATAGGTACGCATCTCTGACTTTGCATGCATCATCGTGTTTGACTACGCATCGGCTTTTTCGACTTCCCCCCTGTTTTTGGACTTAAAATAACCAGGAGATTGAAAAATTCGTTAGGCATTTGTTTGTTATTGAAAAATACATAAAAAGTGAACCATAAAATTCGGACTACTAAATACACTTGATCCTAAAGAATTTCTGACTTAAAAATCTATCTTAGGAGAGAAATCCCCACATTGTTTGGTTTGCATGCGCGAGAGAGTGACCCGTGCACTAGGCTAGAGCCATACTTGATCTTTCATCGGACTACTGATCTTGGGGTTAGTCGTTCTCCAGTGAGGATCGCTCCGGTTTCTGATAAAGCAGGCCACGATATCCTTAACAGATCGAGTTGATCGGGTAGCCAGTAAACGGTCCACAACTTGTACTGTTTGGGAAAGATCTAGCTTCGGAATTGGGCCAGTCTCCTGAGAGCATCGGGTTCCTACCAGCTCGCTTAATTGCTCTTCTAGACTGAATTATCATCTAAATAAAATTCGACAAGATAAACGACCGAACCTTTACGATCATCAACTCTCAATGTTGAGTAGGTGAATTGGGGTTTGTTTTCTAATCTTGTTTGTTTCCAGATCCCATCTACCTTTATCTCCAGATCACGATGATGGGTCGGAGGTCCCTTAGGCAGCCCTTGGTTGCACCACTTTTGAGCACTCTGCCCTATTCATCTAGGTTGGTTCATGAGAGCCCAGACCTGCTCTCCAAACTCGAGTTCGACTCCGCCCTGTTCCCCTTCGACCACCCTTCTTCCAGTCCCGAAGTGCCCGAGCAGAGACCGAAGCAGATATTTATACATTTGACGGCACCTGAGTTCAGGTCTTTTGCCTTTGCAGAGACCCAAGAGATGGCCAGCAGTGAGGAACGCACCGATGGACCAGCCCAGACCACCACATATGTTCTAGATCAGGGCACCATCAACAACACCCTATTAGCTTCTTTGGAGACTTTGCAATGACAAATCCGAGATCAGGGAGCTTTCATGGCTGATATGCGCAGGGAGATGGCTCAGATGTGAGCTGATAGAGGAGAGCAGAACAGAGCCGGTGGTGGAGAGATACCAGAGCTCAGAGGAGCAGATGGACCACATCCAGATAAGCCACAGGAGCCAGTCCGACCAGCCTGCCCGATGAGAGAGTTGCCCAATCCTAGTGCAATTCTGACACACCGTTGGATTCAACTTCTGACGATCCTGGGAGATTTCAAGCTCCCTCCTCAGACGATTTAATTGTTTCCCAGATTTCACGGGCTAGCCACTGAGGAGCCGCATCTGCATCTCCAGGAGTTTGACATGATCTGCAGCACGGTCCATGATAGATACGTAGACGAGGACACCATCGAGATGATGGCCTTCCCGTTCTCCCTTATCGACAGAACAGCCTACTTGCTGAAGCATTTGGGGAGATACGTCACTTCGTGGGAACAGCTCCGGAATGAGTACTTGAACAAGTATTATCCACTCGACCGGACGAAGGCAGCTCAAGCCCTCATTAACAACTTCTTCATACTTCCCAACGAGCAATTTCATGAAGCACGAGACCACTTCAGAGAGCTCATCGACCGGTGTCCACACCATGATATTGAAGGATACGAGAAAAATCCTCAAGCACATCACGGAAGCGTGATGATCGCATCGAATGCGATCGGGAGCGACTAGTCGCACTAGTTGCTTGATGCAGCGGAAATTAAAAAATTTCAATGTGACGAAACCACATGATCCAAGAACACTTCTCGGATCGTTTCGTCTAAACCACAAACTAGTAATAGGATTACCTCTTGAAGCATGGTTGCGATTGAGTCTCTAAACAAAGAAACCTCCTGTCTCAAGTCCGATCTGACAGAGGAGACGCTTGCGAGTGTGGGGATGAATCACGTGCTCCTCGCAATCCATGTTGATGATCCAAGCCACGGATCTCCTGATCTCGACAAACGAGAGACGACGTCTTCTTCACGAGAAAGGCACACCGAAGTAGACAGAGATCCATGAGCAAACGATCGGGCAACATAACAACGATGCTGCGGCGATGGAGGATCTCTATATGGCATCCATGGTAGACGGCTACATGAGAGATAGAGAGAATGGGCGTGCAGAGAGAAAGGGAGAGAGAGAGAGGGCATTCATTGATTCAAGTGTATGGAAGAGCAAGGGATGCCTCTTCTTATATAGGGTTTTGGGAGTCCATGGATCCCAATCCATGGACAACATACAATCAACGGATGAGATTGATTGTGTCCCTTTCAATGGCTAGGATTGTTGTTGGTAAAACACAACAACAGATGATTTAATCTGACGTAATTCATATTGATAAATCAACATAATTAATTCCAATTTAAATCACATTTGACTAGAGAAGAGATAATGAGAAGACTAAACCAATCCCCTAAAATAAGGGGACAACTACCATCATCTCATGAGATCTCAATATCTCATGAGATCTCATTATCTCATGAGATCTCGTTATCTCATGATTATATCATGATCTCTTGTCGATAATATTTTCACAAAATATAATTCCAAATTATCTTTTGGAAAATATCAATCAAGCCATTAAAAAATGTGAATCTCATTCACAACCGAAAACTAAATGTAATTATATTTTCAATTAATCATTCAATGTGAATCCAATTCACATTAACAATTAATCAATAAATATAAAACACAGTATGCTCTCTCTAATATATTATAAATCACATTTATAATATATATGATTAATATGGATAGTGATATCCACATTATTCATACCCAGGATAATTAAATAACATTTAATCATCTTGGATCTCCTTTTCTCATGTGCCAAAATAACATGAATCACATTCACATTAATCATATCTTTGATAATAAAATCACATTTAATTAACTCAGATAATTCTCCTAATAATATGAAACAAATTCAAATTATCTATGATAATTAAATCACATTTAATTATCAATTTTCTCAGTACTCGGATACACATATCAACAATGAAATTATCCATGAACTCTTTCAAGGATAATGCGCTTTCTCCGTAGATACTTGGACTTAAGGATAGGGCGATTGTATTGTTCCACGTATAGTGACTTGGATATTGAGATCACATCTCAAATCCAAATCTTGGGCCTCCAACAAATGCTTGATTAAATCAAGACCGCAAATCTAATCTTCTCATTGCATCTGAATCTCATTCAGATCAATGTCCAACATTTGGACCAAGATCAGATTACTTCTCTACTGAGAGGAGTCACTAAAATCCAGACTTGTTTCATCACTCCCTAGGAATGGAAGCGTCATGGTTATGCAATCGTTTATGATCATATCACCCTCAGGTATTCCCAACACCTGTACATCCTGCATACTAGAAGACTCAAAATAAACTTGAAGTATTGAATCAACTTTATACCATCTACTTCAGGGTTTTATCAGTAAGTTTCTCATTTGATCATTGGGAGTCGGTATTGATCATACACTTTCCAAAAGCATATATCATACCTAGGTCTTGATCATATACTTTCCAAAAGTATATATCAAACCTTACAAATTTAATCAAGCTTCCAAAGCGAGACGATCGTGCACGGAATTTGATTCTTCCCAATATGTCATGAGTGAGCTCATGTCTTCCGGTTCAGTAGTGAACCTGTATGATCCCTTTGAGAGATCGTATTATTCATATGCCCTTATATGCACACCAGCGCACTGGTGTATAGACCTTGGTTAGGTCATCAACCTATTGGTCTGCCAAATGTACATACTCAGACATATAGTAACACATCTGTCTCCGGTCAGAGGATGCGTGCCTGTAGCGTGACAGCATACGGTATAGTACTTTAGTTATCTCGATCTTGTTAAGTCAACCCTTTGACTTAACTAGTCTGACACCTCCGAATCTCTATTCCTATGCAGAGGACCTGCATCAAGAGGTCGGTCAGATATCAGCCTATGTGAGAAAGGATTGCCATCTCCTACTCAGGCTGGAGATCACATCTTAACAATCATTTGATGGTGCTTGATGAGTCCTCAATCTAACTCTTTAGATATTCATCCAAGCACCAGCCTCTATGATTCAATAGTTGAATCAACAACTATATGATTATTAAGATGGCCATGGTACATAACCCTAATTGTACTAAGAGACCTATTATGCAAATTAATTATTCTTCATTTCAGATCAGGGAATGATATTTGTAATAACATTTATTGCATAATGGCTCGTCGTGGGCTCGCATGTCCAACAATCTCCCACTAGCCCAAAGATCCATTAATGGGCTAATCATTTAAACCCACACTCATGTGACAATCATAGGCTATTTAGAAAATAGCTAGGTAAGTTGATCAGTCACTCTATTCCCAAAAGACTATGCCAAGTCCTTTTACGGTACTTGCATATCTCCTAGTAACAGTGCTCGCATCCAATGCGAATGTTGCATCTTATGCAATCAATACTCAATCTTGATAAAGCAGTTATAGTGTCCTTGACACTATTGCTTAATAATTATCATAACTAGTATTTCCATAATCCTTATAAAAATACCCTTATTCCTGGATATCACTATCTCTTAAGGTATCCACAGTTAAGACCTTTTAGATCACTATATGTAAAGTCTTAATTTCTTGAAGATAAGACTTGGAGATCACTATCTCTAAAATCTTGTCATTTATGAAGATTTTGTTATTACTGCAATCAAGTGTTTTCTCTCCATAGTAGGATTAGAAACATTTTACTACTCCCACTGCATGGCAGATATCTGGCTTTTGTACACATCTAGCATACACTTGGCTTCTCGTAACTAATGCACAAGGGCAAGTAGTTCTAGCATTCACTTCCTCAACTCTTTGAGGTGTTATCCCTTTATATAGGTTGGTACCATATCTTAAGGGAAGGAAGCCTTCCTTGGGATTTTCCAAGAATGGAACATGTCCAAGGTGTACTACAAATGTGACGGTCCCAATAGCATCTTTTCTTTGCTTCTGAACATCTTCAGAACTAAGATTTAAGAGGTATCATTGAGATCACATCTCAAGGTATGGAATAGCCATATCATAAAACACTTATTATCATCCTTATATCATTCCAAATGATTATGATATTAATCTACATTTAGCACGCTGAACACAAAGGTACTCCCACTAAGCTTTATATGGTTCATCAAGATTCTATCTAAAATCATAACAATTATAATTTCACCAAATCTTATGCTCCAACTACAAGAAGCTTATTTGAGTCAATAGATGGATTTCTTTTGTTTGCACATCTTGCTTTTCTCAACCGTGAAGCCCTGGGGCTACTTCATGTGAATATCCTTAGAGAGGCATTCATAGAGGAATGCAATCTTGACTTTCATCTCGAAGATGTCAAAGCCAAGTTGTGTAGCTACAGTTAGCAATATTCTGATGGGTATAAGCATGGTTACTGAAGAGCAAGTCTCATCGCAAGCAATGTCTTCTCTTCTGGTGTGTAGCTCATGGCTACGAGCCGTGCTTTGAAGGTCTCTACCTTCTCATCAGGTTCCCTTTCTCTTGAAGATCCATTTACACTTTAATGGGTCTAACCCTTATAGGTGGATCCTCGAGGGTCCATATACAACACTTGTATATGAAGTCTACCTTAGACTTTTATTGCTAACATCCATCTTTCCATGTCATGATCCTCAGGAGTTTCATCACATGAAATCCGATCATTGTCAGACTTAACTGACACATGGAATACATCCTCAAACTCATTTGAAGAGGTATTAGTGCTTCATCTTTAATTAACCTTTTAGTTTTCGATTTCATGAGCCTCATCAAGATTAAATGAGTTCCTTTACTTCATTTTCATCTTGATTCTCAAGAGAGTCATCCGCTAAGAATCACATTCTCAGAGATGAGATCTTTTAAGAATCTCAGGGTTATAAAGTAGGTATCCAGTACCATCCTTTATTTTCCTAATGAAGTAGCACTTTCTAGTGCTCGATTCTAGCTTACTTTCCTGGAATCTTATTAAGGATATATAATGTAGTCTCTACTACATATATACTAGGAAACTAAGAGGAAATTATGCTAAAATTCATCATTGATCAAATCATGTCACACATGATCCAATTGTATCTCCCTACAACTCTATTGAGTTTAGGTGTGTTAGGAGGATTGAGATAGAAATGATATTTATATCTCCATAAGGTATTCTTTGAATTTATCTAACAGGTACAAGCTATCTGGGTTAGTTCAAATTCATTTCATCATTCTTCAAAATTTGGTTCTCAACCAAAATTATGAAATCTTTGAACATTTCAAAGTTTTCTTAGGTGAAGAGAAGAAATCTCATATCATACATAATCATCAATAGATATCACATATCCATAATGTTTACTATGATATAGATGATCCACACACATCAATATGTATGAGATATTGAATACCTCGACATCTAACACCATTTCCAGAGAAGGATGTATTGGACATTTTACTTTGAATACTATATTCACAAGTATGTAAGATTTGAAATTTCAGACATTCTAAAGTTTCATATCTCACTAGTCCATTGATCTCATCAACAAACATATGTCCAAAACTTGATGCCAGATCATTGTCAAATGATCTTCATCCTCCTATTGATCTTTTAAGGTTCAACTTTCAGTATTAGAAATCTTAATGAATCATTCATTAATTTTCTAATTTTGTGGAGTCCACTAGATGTTAGATTACTATCTGAAATATATCCATCATAACTCTTTATGATAGGTTTATTTCAGAATTCATGTTGATTTCCAACACTTAGAAATGAACAATGAGTGTATTCTAATATCTAGGTCATAGAGACATTCTCCAAGACTAAGGGCTATCCCACTGAGAATATGAAGTCCATTTATCCAATAGAGATTGTTGCAACAATTGCATCAAAATCCATGTGGATAACTACAAACCTTAAGATCAAATTTTCTAGTCTTCTAAAACATATGCAACCCATTGCAAGTGTTGTTAGAAGATTGAGATACAATTATAAGACTTTATCTTATTCAAATAAGCAAGTCAATTTCAATGATCAAATGTAGATATAGATTAATATGATACACAATCTGAGTCCTTATCTAAGGATTCTAGACAGACTTGATAGTCATACTATCAACACATCAACTTATTGTAGTATAGGCATTCATCCAACTCTTTGGATGTCATATGGAAGTCACAGAAACAAAGTCAACTCTTTGACTTTCCTTCTTACTTGGGTCCGACCCATGCTTCCACTGCGCTCCCTTCATCTATAAACAACCATTGCTTAAGACTAAGGATCTCTTATGTTAAATTCAAAAGAATTCAATGTAAGAGCATTTCAACATTTATACATGCTTCATTAAATTCATATAATATGAATATTATGAAGCTTCATGAATGACTAGAGTATAGACAATAGAATGATGACACTCATCATGTCTACATCCATCTAGTCTTAAAACATTGGTTCAGGTAGGTATTCAAATATTTTGAATACATCATCTCTCATAGAGCTACCATTCTGCATGATGCAGTGAACCATGTCATTCATGATAAATGTCAAGAGCACATATGTATGCCAGAACATCTTCATAGATTTTATAAGGATTATTTGACAATTGCGATCATCATCGACATGTCACTTCCAAAGTACACTCGATGAAAGATCAAGACTATAGAGACATACAAACCCTAGGGTTGTAGATCTATTATCTATTTAATTGTCATTCCTCATTATGTTGAGGAAACTTGCACATTGCAACCACATACATTATGTGTCCAACTGCAAGTACAATATCTGGATCATAAGTCCAATCCATGATATTTTACTGATTATTATTGAGTATAACATTGAGTAGGTTTAATGAAGGATTATCTGAAATACGAAATTTGCATAAGTGTATATATTTATATATATATATATACTTATTTTACTTTGATTTAGGAGTTTTTATATCAAAGTTGTCTTGCCTTGTCAACACTGAAAGTTCATTCCCTTAATTACTTTCAATGTAAGAGATATACTTACCATTATATCTCAAGCAAGATCTAGGATCTCCTTCCTTATCTTTGTTACATCCCAATAATATGAGAACTTGTAACTCGAATAAAAAGAAGCGGGAACACATTCCACCTTGCAAGTCCAACTTGCATCTCTCAATTCGGTCTTTAATACCCGAGCCCACCACCCCTAAGGTGATGTTGACCCGTCATTAATTGAACCAACCGTCAACAAGCTTAATACTCGCTATATGCAATTCAATATCGCCCCAATAATATGAGGACCCGATATTAGATTCACTACGTATACGGCCTTACTCTTTCGAGAAGCGAAGAGCCCGATCCAAATGGATTGTATGCAGGAGCTGTCACTTCGGACAGGCGTCTCCTTACATACAATATCTGGCGACGGAACCCTTCGCCTTGACGGAAGACCATGGATGTCACTTATATGATCCTCCATATCATATTCAAATTCTAATTAATCATTATGAATCATATTCATTGTGATTAATTCTTCCAAGGGAAATAACAACTCTATTCATAATAGAGTGTTTTAATTTTAATTGGATTCCAATTAATCTAATCATATTAAATTAATGATCCAATTAATATCCGACAAACATTCTAATTGTTACTTGAATTATGGTATTATCTCAAATACGTATTATTTCAAATTTTAATAATTAGAAAAATACATCATGATCTCTCAGGCATCATTCGTTCCCTACCCGCTGTCATGGCCAGTACCGGTGAAGTGGGACAGACTGCAACCGGTGCGACCCGCTACCCCAACGATCCCCGACTAGAACCATATCTGCCTCGGGAAAAAGCAATGCCGAGTCAATCACTTTGTACTTGAGATGATCATCGGTTTTTCAACCCAAATTATACCATATAATATTCATCAAAACTATTTTGATAATATTATAAGGAGATTTGCTAAACAAATCCCCAACCCTATTCAAGCAATAAGGTTTTGCATGTAAAAGTTGTCCTACAATTATTGTAGGATAAACTAGAGTTTTCATGAAAACAATGTTTGTTGGAATTTGTATCAAGCAACCAATTGGTGATCTAGATCTAACCTAATCATTCGTTGGTTGAGTCAATGTCATTTAAGGGAATAAATATTGTTCTAATATTTCTCAAATATTATCCACAATTATTCCAGGAAATTAACTATTAATTTCACATTTTTTCTTAAACAACAATTACAAGGTTTCGGATAATGATGCAATTTCCAGCAGTGACTCTCACTAACTAAAAATAGCATATCTCATTCATTTTAAATCAAAATTAAGCAAAATCAATATTCAGAGATTAATAACTTGATTTAAAAATGAAATCATGTGATAAACACGCATTTTCAGGCGTTTTAAAACCGTAATTAATATCTTAATTACGTCTCTAATCGCCATCCCCGAAACAGTGGACATATGGTCAATAAAACGATCATATCTTGAACAAACGGAATCCAAATTATGCAAAATCAAATCCAATTGTTTCCTTAATTAATGGGGAACATTATCCAATTTAAATTTTCGTGTTTAAACATTTTAAACAGGGTCAAAATTTTATCACAAGACAGGCTGCGAAAATTTAAATGCTAAAATCTTCACGAACCCAAACGAGCCCAAATCTTGTAGGTTCATGGATCTCATCCAAAACCTTCGACATCCTGGCTCTGATATCACTTAAAGGATATGGGAAAAATCCTCAAGCGCATCACAGAAGCGTGATGATCGCATCGAATGCGATCGGGAGCGACTAGTCGTACTAGTTGCTCGATGCAGCGGAAATTAAAAAATTTCTATGTGACGAAAACACATGATCTAAGAACACTTCTCGGATCATTTCGTCTAAACCACAAACAAGTATCAGGATTACCTCTTGAAGCGTGGTTGCGATCGAGTCTCTAAAGAAAGAGACCTCCTGTCTCAAGTCCGATCTGATGGAGGAGATGCTTGCGAGCGCGGGGATGAATCGTGTGCTCCTCGCAATCCATGTTGATGATCCAAGGCACAAATCTCCTGATCTCGACAAATGAGATACGACGTCTTCTTCATGAGCAAGGCACGTCGAAGTAGACGGAGATCCACGAGCAAACGATCGGGCAGCATAACGATGACACTACGGCGATGGAGGATCTCTCTAGGGCATCCATGGTGGACGGCCACATGAGAGATAGAGAGAATGGGCGTGTAGAGAGAAAGAGAGAGAGAGAGAGAGAGCATTCATTAATTCAAGTGTATGGAAGAGCAAGGGATGCCTCTTCTTATATAGGGTTTTGGGAGTCCATGGATCCCAATCCATGGACAACACACAATCAACGGATGAGATTGATTGTGTCCCTTTCAACGGCTAGGATTGTTGTTGGTAAAACACAACAACAATTGATTTAATTTGAATTAATTCATATTGATAAATCAACATAATTAATTCCAATTTAAATCACATTTGACTAAAGAAGAGATAATGAGAAGACTAAACCAATCCCCTAAAATAAGAGGACGGCTACCATCATCTCATGAGATCTCAATATCTCATGAGATATCATTTTCTCATGATTATATCATGATCTCTTGTCGATAATATTTTCACAAAAAAATAATTCCAAAGTATCTTTTGGAAAATATCAATCAAGCCATTGAAAAAATGTGAATCTCATTCACAATCGAAAACTAAATGTAATTATATTTTCAATTAATCATTCAATGTGAATCCAATTCACATTAACAATTAATCAACAAATATAAAACACAATATGCTCTCTCTAATATTATATAAATCACATTTATAATATATACGATTAATATGGATAGTGCTATCCACATTATTCATATCCACGATAATTAAATCACATTTAATCATCTTGGATCTCCTTTTCTCATGTGCCCTAATAACATGAATCACATTAACATTATTCATATCTTTGATAATTAAATCACATTTTAACTCAGATAACTCTCCTTATCATATGAATCAAATTCATATTATCTATGATAATTAAATCACATTTAATTATAAATTTTCTCAGTGCTCGGATACACATATCAACAATGAAATTATCCATAAACTCTTTCAAGTATAATGCACTTTCTCCGCAGATATTTGGGGATACGGACAGGGCGATTGTATTGTTCCACGTATAGTGACTTGGATATTGAGATCACATCTCAAATCCAGATCTCGGGCCTCCCACAGATGCTTGATTAAATCAAGACCGCAAATCTAATCTTCTCATTGCATCTGAATCTCATTCAGATCAATGTCCAACATTTAGACCAAGATCAAATTACTTCTCTACTAAGAGGAGTCACTAAAATCCAGACCTGTTTCATCACTCCCTAGGAATGGAAGCGTCATGGTTATACAATCGTTTATGATCACATCACCCTCATGTATTCCCAACACCTGTACATTCTCCATACTGGAGGACTCAGAATAAACCCGAAGTATTAGATCAACTTTATACTGTCTACTTCAGGGTTTTATCAGTAAGTTTCTCATTTGATCATTGGGAGTCGGTATCGATCATACACTTTCCAAAAGCATATATCATACCTAGGTATTGATCATATACTTTCCAAAAGTATATATCAAACCTTACAAATTCAGTCAAGCTTCCAAAGCGAGACGATCGTGCACGGAATTTGATTCTTCCCAATATCTCATGAGTGAGCTCATGTCTTCCGGTTCAGTAGTGAACCTGTATGATCCGTTTGAGAGATCGTATTACTCATATGCCCTTATATGCACACCAGCGTGTCGATGTATAGACCTTGGTTAGGTCATCAACCTATTGGTCTGCCAAATGTACATACTTAGACATATAGTAACACATCTGTCTCCGGTCAGAGGATGTGTGCATGTATCATGACAGCATACGATATAGGATTTTGGTTATCTCGATCTTGTTAAGTCAATCCTTTGACTTATCTAATCTGATACCTCCAAAATCTCTATTCTTATGCAGAGGACTTGCATCAAGAGGTCGGTCAAATCAGCCTATGTGAGAAAGGATTGCCATCTCCTACTCAGGCTGGAGATCACATCTTAACAATCATTTGACGGTGCTTGATGAGTCCTCAATCTAACCCTTTAGATATTCATCCAAGCATTAGCCTCTATGATTCAATAGTTGAATCAACAGTTGTATGATTATTAAGATGGCCATGGTACATAACCCTAATTGTACTAAGGGACCTATTATACAAATTAATTACTCTTCATTTCAGATCAGGGAATGATATTTGTAATAACATTTATTGCATAATGGCTCGCCGTGGGCTCGCATGTCCAACAGATATATCCAAGCCCAACCTTGTGCAGAGTTTCTTTTGTGGGCTGACACAGGAGCTGCAGGGGCTCGTAAACGCTTCATGTAGGGGATCTTACTTTGACAAGGATGAGGATCAAGTATGGGACATATAAGAGGAAATGGCCGAGAACTACACTGTCATGTCCCAGATCCGTCTCTACACTCAGGGAAGCCCTCACCCCAAGGTCGTGTCCTATCAGAGGATAGCACGGGTCGATGCAGGTCCTTCCACATCTTCAGCGACCACAGCATATACAGAGTTGTCGGCCACTGATATGGGCATCATCCGCGAGAAGCTAGACCGCGTCGAGATTATATAGAAGAAGCAGTGCCAGGGCATGCCACAGATTGATCAGATGGCACAAACATTGAGTGACCTGAAGACCCAGATCATATGTCTCCAGGAGGAACATACATATTCTCAGCCCCATCTCAGGTCACGGGCTGACCCCAACAGCAACAGCTTGACCCAGCCCTCTGCCCATTACAGACAGATCCACCATATTCAGGCGGAGCCGTTCCAGCAGTTGCAGTACCAGTACGTCCATCCACTATCATCTCAGGACACTCATATGGTGGTGTACCAGTAGAATGAACCCCTTGCAGTTCTTCCTCCACCCCCTTTCAAGTAGGAGCCATTGATGGAAGTCAACGGGATTTGGTACGACCGACAGCATCTCGGGATCTGTCAAGACCATCCCGGATTCCGGTGGTCAACCGGAGGTACCTCATCCCAGCAGCAGCCTCCAGTTCAGGGTGGGCAGTTCGGCCAGTCCCAACAGCAGCAGCCCCAGTTCCCACACCAGCCACAGCAGCAGCGGAATTACCATCAGGTTCCTCGTCCCTACCAACAGGGAAAACCATGGAGGCATCATCAACAGCATCCTCAGCAGTACTCTCAGTATCCCCCTCATCCTTCCCAGCAACAGCCACATTTCTAGAGAGGCAACCTGTCTGGTTCTCATGGGCCAGCCTATCAGAACCCAGCACTCGATGATCTAGCTCACCTTCTTTCCGATCAGCAGGGCACATTTAGGCGCGAGATGGACAAGTTCCACCAGGAGACGAGGGAGATCATCAAGGGCAAGGCTACCAAACCAGCTCAGATCGGGCCAAACCCAAAAACCTGGAGAGAATGTATGAGCAGGTACAGTTTACAGAGGTTACCACTCCTAGTGACTCATTGAGTAATATTTCTTCATATACATTTGATGCTAACTTTGTTACACTTAGGAGCGGTAGGATGCCAGCCTGTGGCGCCTCGTCTGAGCAATGACACCACGAGGATGCAGGAGCACTAGACGAGGAGGATAGCGGTGATGATGCCGCTTATGATGATGATGATGACGGTGGTGCTAATTCCACCAAGGATGTTCATCCAACCGATGGTACTAAGGCTGTCACGTTCTCAGTTGCAGAGGGTGGTAATGATACCACTAGATATTCAGATGTTGAGCCAAAGTACGGTACTAATGCCGTGATTCCAGATGCCATGGGTGGTACTGAGGCCACCCCTTCTATTCAAGTTGTATTTCCTTCGGTTTCTGTACCCCAAGACTTTACAAAAAACTCCAACAAAATTAATAAAGGAAAGGGTTCTTCATCTTCGAGTCCATATGTGAAGCATGGTAATATTTGTATGGATTCTACTTCTTCTTAGTAGCAGGGACCCATTCCTAGCCCTCTATCTGAGGAGGGCCCATCCAACCGCTTTCCTCAAGCACTCCGCTTGGCTATGGGAAATAAAAAAGAAAATAAAAAAAGGAACCAGCAGTTAGAGTTCAGCCAGCAGATGATCGGCCGATTTCAGATTCAGCTGACTCTACAAGAGGCACTTGAGCACATCCCTCTCTTCCAGAGGAACCTGAGAGAGAAGACCACCATTCGCAGGAAGAAGAGGAACCATCATGCAGAAATCCATGTGCTCACTCGTAACATCTTCTTTGCCATTCAAAACCGTCTGCCAGCCAAGAGGCCAGATGTAGGAGCTCCCTATGTCAGATGTCATATTCATGAGCAGAGATTCGATCGGACTCTATTAGACAGCGGCTCTTCCATCAACCTCCTACCGGCAGTCTTACTCGACCAATTCGAGTTTGGCCCTCTCTGACAGAGCAGGACAGTCCTTCAGTTTGCTGATAGATCTATCAAGAGGCTGAAGGGGTTGGTGAAGGACATGGTCGTCACAATTCAGGGCCTGAAATTCCTCGTGGACTTCGTTGTATTGGACATGGAGAACCCTGAGTTTGTGACCGATACCCCATCATTCTAAGACGTCCATTCTTGGCCACATCCAAGGCGGTATCCGATCATGATAGTGGGAAGGTATACTCTCACGTCCAAGGCGAGAGTATACAAATAGAGACGATCGACGAGACCACAGCATGAGATTTAGCCTGCTCAGAGCAGCTCAGCGATTCAGAGCTGATGACATAGGCAGAGTGAGACGTCCATCAGGAGTGCGACTTTGTGATTACTGATGATGAAGCTGCTTGGTATGATCTCGTTTCACGAGCCATCCTCTCACCTTCAGAGACTGCAGATTCACAGATCCCAGCAGAGGAGAGCTTGGAGAGCACATTCTTGGTTGAGGACACATTCAAGGCTGTAGACCATGTTCAGGATAGCGAGGCAGTATACATTTCATGTGATTCAGATTCAGATCCCTCGGAGTCAGACATAGTTTGGGCCAAATTTGAGGAGTTGATACCGTGTCTAGTTCCTACAGAGCCAGCAGCTAGGGTGGAGACTGATCCGATACAGATTATAGATACACCAGCAGTACAGTCTACACCAGTTCGTCATGATCAGTGAGAGCTCTCCCACACAGATTTGGACGCATTCACTCAGACATTTTAGAGGCCATATTTTCCAGCTCCCAGTTACCCAGAACTGAAGCCCTTTCCACAGTCGTTGAAGTATAGATTCCTTGTGGGCGAGCATGAGATGCACCCAGTCATTATCTCAGCAGATTTGACTGGAGAGCAAGAATCTCGTTTGATGGAGGTTCTTGAGAAGAACTGCAAGGTGATAGGATGGAGCATAGATGATCTCCAGGGGATAAGTCCGGTCCTGTGCTCCTACCATATCTATCTTGAAGAGGACGCCAAGGCATCGCGTGAGTTCCAGCGACTGCTGAACCCGAATCTTCGAGAGGTTGTCATGAAGGAAGTCTCAAAATAGTGGAGCACGGTTTTATCTAACCCATCTCTAATTCCAAGTGGTTTAGTCCATTACATGTGGTGCCCAAGAAGACGGGCATCACTACAGTTGTGAGTGAGTCTGGAGAGGAGATAGCTACCCGGGTATCCACTTCTTGGAGGGTCTGTATGGACTATAAACGATTGAACCCAGCCACTAAGAAGGATCATTTCCCGCTTCCTTTTATTGGTCAGATTATTGAGAGGCTAGCTAGGAAGAGTCATTACTACTTTCTTGAAGGGTACTCCGGATACAATTAGGTGGCCATTGTGCCCGAAGACCGAGACAAGACTACATTCACATGTTTGTTTTGGACCTATGCTTTCAGACGGATGCCCTTTGGTCTATGTAACGCCCCGGCGATATTCCAAAGGTGCTTGTTTTCCATCTTCTCAGACATGGTGGGTGACTGCTTAGAGGTCTTCATGGATGACTTTTTGGTCTATGGTGATGGGTTTGATGCTTGTCTTGACTACCTAGACCGCATCCTTCAGCATTGTATTGAGGTACATCTTGTTTTATCCTGAGATAAGAGTCACTTCATGGTGACTCAAGGGATGGTGCTTGGTCATATCATCTCCAAGAGGGGTATGGAGGTTGATCTGGCCAAGGTGGATATCATCAGGAAACTCAATCCACCATCCAACCTGCGATAGTTACAGTCTTTTCTGGGGCAATGTCGGTTTCTACCGATGATTCATTCATGACTTCAGCAGGATTGCCCGTCCGTTGATTGATCTGCTGACCAAAGACACCAAGTTCATTGTAGATGATAAGTGTCTTGCATCATTTGAGACTCTCAAGAGTCTAGTTGTTAAGGTTCCTATCCTTCAGCCACCTGAGTGGCCTCTCCAATTCGAGATCATGATGGATGCCTCCGATTTTGCCGTAGGGGCCGTGCTGGGACAGAGGAGGAATGGAGTGCCTTTTGCCATTTACTACGCTAGTCGTACATTAGATGTCGCGCAGCGGAACTACACCATCACTGAGAAGGAGATGGTAGCCGTAGTTTCTGCCTTGGACAAATTCAGATTGTATATCATTGGATCCAAAGTGTCTGTCTTTACTGATAATACCCCCATCAGTTACCTCATGGCTAAGAAGGATGCCAAAGCAAGATAGACTAGATGGATCATTCTACTCCAGGAGTTTGATATTGAGATTAAGGATAAACCCGGAGTCAAGAATGTGGTGGCGGATCATCTCTCCTGATTAGAAAATCTTAAGGAATCTGAGTAGACTGATCCCATTTCTGAGACCTTCCCAGATAAGGCGATCCTTGCTATCGCTTCGCTCCCATAGTACGTCGACATTGTGAACTATCTTGTTCCCAACAAAGTTCCACAAGGTTGGCCCAGGCAGCGACTTGAGACTTTCCTTATGAAGGCCAAGTTCTACCACTGGGAGGATCCCATCCTTTATCGTGAAGGAGGGGATAGCATCTGGTGTCAGTGCATTCCTCAGGAGGAGCACCATTGCGTCCTCACATATTGCCACAAGCTTGAGGCAGGGGGACATCACTCTAGGAGGAGAACCGCACAGAAAATGCTCCAATCTGGCCTATGGTGGCCTATCCTCTTCAAGGATTCTGATGAATTCGTGAAGAGATGTACTAGCTGTCAGAGGATGGGCACTTGTGGATAGCGTAATATGATGCCGATGTAGCACATTCACTTATGTGAGGTTTTTGACGCATGAGACATCAATTTCATGGGTCCATTCGCTAAGAGTCGGGGATTCGAGTACATTCTGTTGGCCATAGATTATGTGAGTCGTTGGGTTGAGGCTATTCCCGTTCGAACCATAGATGCTAAGATTGTTTGCAAATTTTTTATGAAGAATATCATTTCATGGTTCAGGGTTCCTAGAGTACTGATATCTAACGGGGGGTCTCATTTCATCAATGACAAGGTAAAGGCCCTTGCTAGCTAGTTCAGCATAGACCATCGAGTTGCCAGTCCATATCACCCTCAGACCAATGGTCTTGCTGAAGCATTGAATAGGGAGATTAAGGAGATATTGCAGAAGGTAGTCCGCCCAGATCGAAAGGATTGGTCATAGCTTTTGGACTCGGTCTTGCGGGCATATCGAACTTCCTTCAAGACTCCTCCGGGTACATCTCCCTTTCGTCTCGTTTATGGCAAGCCCTGCCATTTACCTATTGAGATTAGGCACAAGTCACTTTGGATTGTCATAGATATATTATTATATCCAGTGTGTATAGGTGATCAAAGGAAGGCAGAATTGGCAGCCCTGGAAGATCTTAGAGACACAACCTTTTCGAGCTACCTATAGTACAAGGAGCGAGTGAAGATATGGCATGATTCTCACATCAACCATAAGCAGTTTAAGCCAGATCAGAGAGTATGAATTTTTGATGCCAGGCTTAGATTATTTCCAGGGAAATTGCAGAGCAAGTGGAAAGGACCATACCTGGTCCGAAGGTGCATGACAATAGGAGTATCGACATATCTGAGATGTCATCTGAGTCCACCTTTTGTGTTAAAGGTCAGCGTCTCAAACCATATCTAGATCATGAGTTGTTGGTCGTTGACGTCGCCCCGATTCATTTTGCATGAGATGTGGTCTTTGATTCACATCAGTTGCATCTCATGCCTGATTATCACTGTCTTCTGCATTGTAAAGATCCATATGTCCATATCATCTCATTCTTTAGTCCAACACCCCATCTGCATCTTGTAATTATGCTATACTTAGGGTGCACTTTACCCTAAGTATAAGGGGGGGTGTCGGACTCTGGATTATTCTTTTGATTCTCTTTACCTCTATTTTGTGTCGGACTCTGGATTATTCTTTTGATTCTCTTTACCTCTATTTTACTGTCTATATTTAGGGAGATTTCACCCTAAGTATAGGGGAGGTAGGCCCTGTACATTCAACCACTCGGTTTTCCCTTTATGTACAATCTGCTATACTTAGGATTACTTGATCCTAAGTATAGGGGGAAACACCGAGCCCTCTTCATTCTATTCTTTGATTCGTTATTGTAGTATAGCATTCCTTTTCACGTCCCTATACTAAGCACGAGTTATGTCTTCTTCATCACTCTTGATCCACTCTGAGGACATCGTTCGAGCTAAGTACATGAGGGTGTCGTATATATTACATATATACTTTAGACATAACTCGTACTTTGTATGTGTGTGTTAATAAATAAAATGCTAAAATCCATCACCTAAAAACCGTAAAAGTTTTAAAATTTTTCTTGTACATAAAATTCTTTCTTGCACATACATAGCTATGTATAAAAATTACTTTTGTAAACATATTTGTAGAAATGTTTTTCTTGTAAAAATTTTGTAAATACTTTGGTATCAAAACTATGTATATAGTATAAATTTTTTGTAAAATATTTTAAAAACAAAAGTTTGCAAAAACCCTTGTGTAAATATTTGTAAGTAGTTTGCAAAACTTCTGCATCCATGCATACATTCAAACTTTTTTAAAAATTTTGCACATTTTTAAAAACCTTGCATAAAAAGCTTTGTGTATATACTTGTACAGTTTTTTGAATCATAGTTGACATTTAAACTAGCCTGGAATTAAATTGGAAAATCGAGCGTGATATGACCTTAATCCACCTAATTCTAAGAGGAACCTTATATGACATAGGGCTAAGACGTTTCAGGTCCATTAGTGACTTTTCTTTCAGTCCATTAGGCTATGATCGCATGGCATCTTGATGAGCCTAAGTAGAACATTTAACAATCCATACATGACTCTTATAGATAATGGCTTTACTTGCACCAGCACCTTACACATAGCTCTCTACGGATGAGGTGGTGCGGATGCAGTTTCCTTTGGCTTGGGGTAGCACACGAGAGTAGTACTTCTAGGCGGAACCTCTCGTCTTTTTTAGTGAAGGAAGTGTGTCTCAACTTGATCTGGCGGTGTTGAGGTCCAAAGACAGGAGTTGTGGGTTGCAATAATGCTTCAAAAGAGGGATAGTCTACTAGCTCAAGAGGAAAAAGTCCTTATGTATATATGTTGCACCATGTAGATATGTTGTACATATGCACGTCAAAAAAATTTGCAAAAGAAAGAAAAACTCCAAAAAAAATGGTGAGTCTGATAGAAAAAGAAATACCCACCGGAGTGTATATAGCCAATTAAAGCAAAGCTTATTGTTGAATCCTTGTTCATCACTCTTTATTCTTTTATTTTAGCTAATTATCTTGGCAAAGCATCATGTAAATATATGTAAATACAATAACTTAGCAATATGCATGCATGTGTTAATATTACATAATTAGCAAGTAATTGTGCAAAAATAAAAGAATAAAGATAAAGAAAAAGGAAGGAGGTATTTGGAATAAATACAGAGTGACCCGAACCCCAAGAGAGGGCCAAGCATTGGCCCGATCGCCAAATAAAATAAGTAGAGAGAGATAGGGCCTACTCTATATTATACATATCTTGGGTATAAATAAATAAATAAATTATTTTGTTAAAATAAAAAGAAAAAATTCTTTTTACCTCCGTATATGTTTTTATAAAAATAAAATAAAAATCAGAAAAATAAAATACAAATAGAATAAAATTCTCTCTCTTGTACATAACACATGTATATATATTCCCTTCTCTATTTATTCTATACCTGTAAATAAATAACAAAAATAAAACAAAAATTGTTTTATACTCCAAAAATCATATTATAAATAAATAAAAGATAAAATTGGGGTATTTTTGTAAAAATAATAAATTAAAAATAATTGTACAAAATCCATAGGTATAATATACTTGTATATAATACAATATACTGTATATAGAGTAATTTATTTTTCATAAAAATAAATAAAAATCACAGAAAAATCCCTTGAAAATATAAATAATTTTCATTTTATTCATTTTTTTAATTTAAATTCATTTATTATTTTTAATCTATTTTTTTATTTTTCCATGTTATTTTGTCTTGTAGTCTATCTTGTCTTTTCCCCCAATGCATGTGATTAGTCCATGGTGAATACTCATTCATCACTCTTTATTCTTTTATTTTAGCTAAATATATTGGCAAAACATCATGCGTATAGTTGTAAATACAATAAATTATCAATAAGCATGTGTTTGTTAATAATTAATAATTAGCATGTATTTGTGAAAAAAAAAGAATAAAGAATAAAAGAAAAAGAAGGAATTATTTAGAATAAATATTGAGTGACCTGAAACCAAGAGAGGGTCGAGACTGAACCTGATTGCCAAATAAAATAAGTAGAGAGAGATAGGGCCACTCTACCTTGTACATATTCCCTCTATGTATATATATTATTTTCACAAAAATAAAAATAAAAAGTGTTTATAGTCCCTTGTATATATTTGTAAAAATAAAACAAAAATTAGAAAAATAAAATAAAAATAAAAATAAAAATAAAATAAATTCTCTCTCACTTTGTATATTACACATGTGTATATGTATCATACACCTATTTATTTTACATTTGTAAATAACTAATAAAAATAAAATAAAAGCTATTTTATACTCCAAATAATATGTTGTAAATAAATAAAATATAAAATTGGAGTCTTTATACAAAAAAAGAAAATAAATGTCTAAAATATATAGGTAAATTATACATGTATATAATATAATATAATATAATATATTGTATATACTATAATTTTTTTCATAAAAATAAATAAAAATCAAAGAAAAACAATTTGAAAAATAATAAATATTTTTTTATTTTATAAACTTTTTAAAATAAAATCATTTGTTATTTTTAATTGAATTTTCAATTATTTTAATTTATCTTTTTTCTGATTGGTCCAGGGCGGACTGTTGACCCCGGTCAACTGCCCCCCCTGGACCATTCTTCGCCCGGATATGATTTTTGCCCAACTTTCTCAAAATTTTCCCGAACTGATCTGTCTCCCATTCCACTCGAGTAGCTGCTCCGATTATCGAGGGACGATCTGCGACACTCGCCCGATGATTCCATTAGGGATCCGTCCCTTGGTTCACGTGCCCACGCTCCACATTTCTCGGACCCTGCAAGGTATAAAATCTCCTGGAGCCACACCTACTTCCACATCTTTGGCCGCTCCCTCGTCTCCAGTGACCTCCATCTCCATCCACGAGTGACAGCGTGAGTTTGAAGGTGTTGTAGCGAGGATTCGGGCTCTGTAGCCTTAGGTCCGGCGAACTTATCGTCGTGCTCCATCGCGAGGTGAGCTCTAGCCTCTGGACACGTCAATCCATTGAGGTAAAGACCCTCAGAGGTCCCCGACCTTCATCCCAGACGGTCTCATTCACCAGAGACCATGGCCAGCAGCGAGGAGTGCACCGATGGACCCATTGGGAACCAGACATATGTACTTGATGAGGGTGCCATCAACAACACCCTGTTAGCCTCCATTGAGACCATGCAACGTCAGATCCGGGATCAGCGGGCTTTCATGGTGGATATGCACCGGGAGATGGAGTAGATGCAAGCTGACCGAGAGCAGCGCAGACCCGGTGGAGGAGGAGGAGGAGATATTCCCGATGATAGAGAGCATGAGCAGCAGCCGCAGCCAGCACCTGCACGACCGATGAGGGAGTTGCACAACCCTGGTGCAACTCTCACCCACAGATGGATAGTGTTGCCGTCCATTTTGGGAGATTTCAAGCTCTTGCCTCAGACGATTCAGCTTCTTCCCCGCTTCCACAGACTCGCCACAAAGGAGACGCACCTTCATCTCTAGGAGTTTGAGATGATCTGTAGTATTGTCCATGATTGCCTTGTGGACGAGGACACCATTAGGATGATGGCCTTCCCTTTCTCCCTCGTATACAGAGCAGCCAACTGGTTGAAGCATTTAGGGAGATTTGTCACCACAAGGGAACATCTCCAAAACGAGTACTTGAACAAGTACTATCCACTCGGCCAGACGAATGAAGCTAGGGCCCTAATCAACAACTTTTCCATGCTCCCCAATGAGCAATTTCACGAGGCATGGGACCACTTCAGGGAGCTTACAGACCGGTGTCCCCATCATGATATATCCAAGACCAATCTTGTCCAGAGTTTCTTCTGCGGCTTACACCAGAGTTGCAGGGGCTAGTCAACGCATCCTGTGGGGGTTCATATTCTGCCAAGGATGAGGACCATGTCTGGGCCATATATGAGGAGATGGTCGAGAACTATACAGTGATGTCCCAGACCCAATTGTACACTCAGGGGAAGCCCACACCACAGACCGTGTCCTATCAGAGGATAGAACAGGTAGATGATGGTCCATCCACATCATCAGCAGCCGTAGCACAGGCAGAGTCGACGATCGTTGATATGGGGATTATCAGCAAGAAGTTGGACCGGATCGAGTTGATAGAGAAGAAGCAGTGCCAGGGCATGATGCAGATCGACCAGATTGCACAGACGCTGAGTGACCTGAAGACTCATATCATGTGTCTCCAGGAGGCATAGACGGCTTCTCAGCCCCATCTCAGGTCACGGGCAGATACCGGCAGCAGCAGCTCGACCCAGCCCTCCGCCCACTACCGACAGGTGCACCACATTTAGCGGAGTCGTTCCAGCAGCCGCAGAAGCAGTATATTCAGCCGCCACCATCTCAGGACAGCCAGATGCTGGTGTATCAATCGGACCAGCCCCTGGCAGTTCTCCCCCCACCCACCTACGAGTAGGAGCCATTGATGGATGTGAACGAGATTTGGTATGATCGACCATAGCCTGGGATCCGACGAGACCATCTCGTATTCCATTGGTCGACCGGAGGTACCAGTTCCCAGCAGCAACCTCCAGTTCAAGGTGGCCAGTACGGCCAGCAGCACCAGCGGCAGTCCCATTCCCACAACAGCAGCAGCCACATCCACAGCAGCATTACCAGCAGCATGGTCCTCGTCCCTATCAGCAGGGACAGTCATGGAGGCAGCAGCAGCCTCAGCAGTATTATTCTCAGCAGTATCCCTCTCACTCTTAGCAGCAACAACCTCATTTTCAGAGAGGCCACCCGTCAGGTTCTCATGGGCATGCCTATGAGAACCCAGCCTTAGATGATCTAGCCCACCTCATCTCCGAGCAACAGGCTACCTTCCAGCGGGAGATGGACGAGTTCCGTCAAGAGATGAGAGAGATCGTGAAGGGAAAGGCCATCATACCTGTCCATATTGAGCCAAATCCGAACAACCTCAAGAGGAAATCTGAGCAGTTAGAGTTTACAGAGGTTACTACTCCTAGTGATTCACTTGGTGATATTACTCCATACACTTTTGATGCTGACTTTGTTACACTTAGGAGCGGTAGGATGCCAGCCGGCGGTGCCTCGTTTAAGCGATGACCCCATGCAGCTTCAAGAGCGCCAGACGAGGAGGAGAGCAGTGTTGATGTCGCTCGTGAAGACAATGACGGTGGTGCTGACGCCACCAAGGATGTTGATCTAGCTGACAGTACTGAGGCCATCATTTTACAAGATGCAGGAGGTGGTGCTGATGTCACTAGAGATGATGTTGAGCCAGAGTGCAGTGTTGATGCCGCAATTCCAGATGCCGTGGGTGGTATTGATGCCACCATTTCAATTCCTGTTGCATTTCCCCATGTTTATGTCTTTCAGGATTGTTCTGATAATAAAGGAAATGGTTCTTTATTTATGAGTCCATCGGTGTTACTTGGAGATGTTTGTATGGATTCTACTTTTCCACAACAGCAGGGACCTGATCCTAGCCCTCCATTTGAGGAGGGCCTAGCCGTCCCCTTTCCTCAAGCACTCCGCTTGGCTAAGGAGACTAAAAAAGAAAATCCAAAAAATCCCATCAGTTAGAGTTCAACCAGTAGATGATGGACATATTTCATATACAGCTGACTCTACGGGAGGCTTTGGAGCACATCCCCCTCTTCCAGAGGAACCTTAGAGAGAGGACTAGCATTCGCAGGAAGAGGAGGAACCACCAGTCGGAGATCCATGTGCTCACTCGTGCCACCTGCTTCGCCTTCCAGAACCGTCTGTCAGCCAAGAGGTCAGATGCAGGAGCTCCTTATGTCAGATGCCACATTCATGAGCAGAGGTTCGATCGGACTCTATTAGACAGCAGTTCTTCCATCAACCTACGTCTGGCAGCCTTACTCGACCGAGTTTGGTCCTCTCCGACAGAGCAGGACAGTCTTTCAGTTTACTGATCGATCTGTCAAGAGGCTGAAGGGGTTGTTGAAGGATGTGGTTGTCACAATTCAGGGCCTGAAATTCCCCGTGGACTTCGTTGTGTTGGACATGGAGAGCCCTGAGTCTGTGACTGATACCCCCATCATTTTAGGATGCATGTTCTTGGCCACAGCCAAGGTAGTGTCCGATCATGATAGCAGGAAGGTGTACTTTCGTGTCAAGGGCGAGAGTATACAAATAGAGACGATCAATGAGACCAGAGCGCGAGATTCAGCTTGCTCGGAGCCGCTCACCGATTCAGAGCAGATGACAGAGGCAGAGCAAGACATCCACCAGGATTGTGATTTTGTGATTAAAATTGATGAGGTAGTTTGGTCAGATCCAGCTTCACGAGCCATCCTCTCACCTTCATAGTCTGCTGATGCACATATTCCAGTAGAGGAGAGCTTGGAGAGTACATTCCTGGTACAGGATACAGTTCAGGCAGCAAATCGCGTTCAGGAGGGCGAGGCAGTTGATTCTTATTCAGATTCAGATCCCTCGGAGTAAGACATAGATTGGGCAGAGTTTGATCACATGATTCCATGTCTTATTTCCACAGAGCCAGTAGCTAGGGTGGAGACTGATTCCATTCAGAGCATAGATACACCATCAGAGTAGTCTTCACCGGATTTCCAGGTTCAGCGGGAGTTCTCCCATGCAGATTTGGTCGCATCCACTCAGTCTTTTCAGAGGCCAGATCTGCCAGCACCCAGTCGTCCAGAGCTGAAGCACTTGCCGCAGCCGTTAAAGTATAGGTTCATTGCGGGCGAGCATGAGATGCACCCAGTCATTATCTCAGTGGATTTGAATGGAGAACAAGAATCTCATTTGATGGAGGTTCTTGAAAAGAATCACAAGGTGATAGGATGGAGCATAGACGATCTACAGTGGATAAGTTCGGCCATGTGCTCCCACCATATCTATCTCGAAGAGGACGCCAAGCTGTCGCGTGAGTTCCAGCGGTGACTGAACCCGAACCTTCGAGAGGTTGTCATGAAGGAAATCTCGAAATGGTGGAGAGCCGATTTTATCTATCCCATCTCCGACTCCAAGTGGGTTAGTCCATTACATGTGGTGCCCAAGAAGACGTGCATCACTACAGTTGTGAGTGAGTCTGGAGAGGAGATCGCTACCCGGGTACCCACTTCTTGGAGGGTCTGTGTGGACTACAGACGATTGAACCAGGCCACCAAGAAGGATCATTTCCTGCTTCCTTTTATTGATCAGATTATAGAGAGGCTAGCTTGGAAGAGTCATTACTGCTTTTTTGACGGGTACTCCGGATATATTCAGGTGGCCATTGCGCCTGAAGACCAGGACAAGACCACATTCACATGTCCCTTTGGGACGTATTCTTTCAGACGGATGCCCTTTGGTCTATGTAACGCCCCGACGACATTCCAAAGGTGCATGTTGTCCATATTTTCGGACATGGCGGGTGAGTGCTTGGAGGTCTTAATGGACGACTTTTCGATCTATGGCGATGGGTTTGATGCTTGTTTTGACTGCCTAGATCGCGTCCTTCAGCGATGCATTGAGGTCCATCTTGTGCTATCTTGGGAGAAGAGTCACTTCATGGTGACTCAAGGGACGGTGCTTGGCCATATCATCTCCAACAGGGGCATGGAGGTTGATCCGACCAAGGTGGATATCATTAGGAAACTCAGTCCACCGTCCAACTTGCGACAGTTACGGTCTTTTCTGGGGCACGTCGGTTTCTACCGACAATTCATTTATGATTTTAGCAGGATTGCCCGGCCGTTGACTGATTTGCTGACCAAAGACACTGAATTCATTGTGGATGATAAGTGTCTTGCATCATTTGAGACTCTCAAGAGTCTATTTGTTGAGGCTCCTGTCCTCCAGCCGCCTGATTGGTATCTCCCATTCGAGATCATGACGGATGCCTCCGATTTTGCTGTAGGGGTCATACTGGGACAAAGGAGGGATGGAGCATCTTTTGTCATTCACTACACTAGCTGTACTTTGGATGCCACCCAGCGGAACTACACCGTCACTGAGAAGGAGATGCTAGCCGTAGTCTTTGCCCTAGACAAGTTCAGATCATACATCATTGGATCCAAGGTGACTATCTTTACTGACCATACCGCCATCTGGTACCTCATGGCAAAGAAGGATGCCAAAGAGAGATTGACAAGATGGATCCTTCTACTCTAGGAGTTTGATATTGAGATTAAGGATAAGCCTGGAGTCAAGAATATGGTGGCGGATCATCTCTCCCGATTAGAGCATCTTGAGGATTCTGATAAGATTGATCCTATTTCCGAGACCTTCCCAAATGAGGCGATCCTTGCTATCGCCTCTCTCCCGTGGTACGCCAACATTGTGAACTATCTTATTGCCAAGAAAGTTCCACAAGGTTGGCCCAGGCAGCGACTTGAGACCTTCCTCGCGAAGGCCAAGTTCTACCATTAGGAGGATCACGACCTTTATCATGAAGGAGGGGATAGCGTCTGACGTCGGTGCATTCCTCAGGAGGAGCACCATAGCTTCCTCACTTACTGCCACAAGCTTGAGGCAGGAGGACATCACTCTGGGAGGAGAACAGCACAAAAAGTGCTCCAATCCGGCCTATGTTGGCCTACCCTCTTCAAGGATTTTGATGAATTCGTGAAGAGGTGTACTGACTGTCAGAGGATGGGCACTTGTGGACATCGTGATATGATGTTGATGCAGCCCATTCATTTCTGTGAGTTTTTTGACGCATGGGGCATCGATTTCATGGTTCCATTCCCTAAGAGTCAGGGATTCGAGTACATTCTGTTGGCCATTGATTATGTGGGTCGTTGGGTTGAGGCCATCCCCGCTCGAACCACAGATGCTTGGACTGTATGCATATTTTTGAGGAAGAATGTCATTTCACGGTTTGAGGTGCCTAGAGTGTTGATATCTGACGGGGGGTCTCATTTCATCAACGATAAGGTAAAGGCCCTTGCTAGCGAGTTTAGCATTGACCATCGAGTAGCCACACCATATCATCCTTAGACCAATGGTCATGCTGAAGTGTCGAACAGGTAGATCAAGACTATATTGCAGAAGGTCGTCTACCCTTACCGAAAGGATTGGTCACAGCTTTTGGACTCGGTCTTGTGGGCATATCGGACGTCCTTCAAGACCCCTTTGGGTACATCTCCCTTTCGCCTCGTTTATGACAAGCCCTACCATTTACCTGTTGAGCTGAGGCATAAGTCACTTTGGGCTATTACAGATATACTTTTGGATCCGGTGAGTGTAGGAGACCAGAGGAGGGCAGAATTGGCAGCCTTGGAGGAGCTTAGAGATGCAGCCTTTTCGAGCAGCCTACAGTACAAGGAGAGAGTGAAGGAGTGGCATGATTCTCATATCAGCCACAAGCAGTTTGAGCCAGGACAAAGAGTATGGTTGTCCGATGCTAGTCTTAGATTATTTCCAGGGAAGTTATAGAGCAAATGGAAGGGACCATACCTGGTCCGAAAGGTACATGACAATGGAAGCATTGGCATATCTGAGATGTCATCTGAGTCTATCTTTCGTGTTGACGGGTAGCGGCTCAAACCATATCTAGATCATGAGTCACTGGTCGTTGATGTTGCCCCTATTCATTTTGCATGAGATGTGGGCTCTTGACTCACATCTATTGCATCTCGTGCCTGATTATCACTGTCTTTGCCTTGTATAGATCCAGATGTCCATATCACACTATTCTTCGGTCCACCACCCCATTTGCGTCTTTGATTATGCTATACTTAGGATGTACCTTACCCTAAGTATAGGGGGTGTCCGACTTTTGATTTCCTTTTGATTCTTTTCTACCTCTACTTTACTGCCTATACTTAGGGATATTTTAACCTAAGTATAGGGGAGGTAGACCCTGTACATTATCCCACTCGGATTTCCCTTTGTGTACAGCCTGATATACTTAGGATTACTTGATCCTAAGTATAGGGGGAAACCCCGAGATTCTTTTCCATTCTATTCTTTCATTCATCATTGTAATATAGTTTTCCTTTTCACTTCCCTATACTAAGCATAAGTTATGTCTTCTTCATCGCTCTTGATTCACTCTGAGGACATCATTCGAGCTAAGTATAGGGGGTGTCGTATATATTTCATATATACTTTAGCCATAACTCGTACTTTGTGTGAGTGTGTTAATAAATAAAATGACTAAAATCCTTAAAAACCCATAAAAATTAAAAAAATTTCTTGTACATAAAATTCTTTATTGCACATACATAGCTATTTACAAAATTATTTTTGTAAAAATGTTTGTAAAAATATTTTGAGTAAAGAGTTTGTAAATTTTTTGATATCAAAAATTATGTATATAGTACAAAATTTTTGTAAAATATTTGAAAAACAAAAAGTTTGCAAAAACCCTTTTGTAAATATGTGTAAATATTTTGCAAAACTTCTGTATTCATGCATACATCCATGTATCCAAACATTTTCAAAAATTTTGTATTTTCGTGTATATATTTGTACAGTTTTTCATGAATCATAGTTGACATTTAAACTAGCCTGGAATTAAATTGAAAAATGGAGCTTGCTTAAGATCTTAATCCACCTAATTTCTATAGGAACCTTAGAGGGCTTAGGGTTGAGACTTTTCAGGTCCATGGTGACTTGATTCTTTGAGTCCACTAGGCTATGATCATATGTCATCTTGATGAGCCTAAGTAGAACACTTAACAACACACACATGACTCTCACAGATAATGGCTTTACTTGCACCAGCACTTTACATCTAACTCTCTACGGATGAGGTGGTGAGGAGGCAGTCCTCTTTGACTTGGGGTAGCATATGAGGGTAGTACTTCTAGGCGGAACCTCTCTTCTTCTTCTAGTGAAGGAAGTGCGCCTCAACTTGATCCGGTACCATTGAGGTCTAAAGACAGGAGTTGTGGGTTGCAATAATGCTTCAAAAGAGGGATAGTCTACTGGTTCAAGAGGAAAAACTCCTTATGTATATATGTTGCACCATGTAGGTATGTTGTACATATGCACATCGGAAAAAAAATGTGCAAAAAGAAAAACTCCAAAAAAGTGGTGGGTCTCATAGAAAATGGAATAACCACCGGAGTGTATATAGTCAAATAAAGCAAAGCTTATGTTACCCATGCTCATCTCATGAAGCTTGCAGCAGGGAGACTTAGCTACACTGGTTGGTCTCCCTAGGATACATGGATACACTGGCCATGGTCCATTCTCTTCTTCCTCCTCTTCTTGAGCCAGTTAAACTTGAACTTAGAAGAGAATACCCCACTCCTCAAGGAAAGAGTTGCCAGACTAGGGCATTAGAGTTACCTTGTTGAGGTGGGTTGTCACTTTGCCATTTCTGAGATGGGGAGATATATATCACTTACACAGTACAAGAAAAGATTCATGCTCATTAGAGTTTGTGTATGTAGACTTGTTCTGATCTGGATTGTTGAGGAGTCTTGACCATAGATTGGTAGAACTTAGAGGCTGTTAAGTTTTAAACCTAAGTCCAAATAAGGTTCCGACAAACGAATAATCCAAAGATCTGACTAAACTCCATACTTCAATTTAATGAAGACAAGTTTAATAATCAACCTTGATTCACTTTCTGCTTCTTCTTTTTCTTTTTTCTTCTCTTTTCACTTCTTTTTCAAATACGTGTTTGCTAAGGGACCAGCAAAAGTAAAGTATAGGGGGTGATGAATACTCATCCATCACTCTTTATTCTTTTATTTTAGCTAAATATCTTGGCAAAACATCATGCATATAATTGTAAATACAATAAATTATCAATAAGCTTGCGCTTGTTAATAATTAATAATTAGCATGTATTTATGCAAAAATAAAAGAATAAATAATAAAAGAAAAAGAAGGAAATATTTTGAATAAATATTGAGTGACCTGAAACTAAGAGAGGGTCCAGACTGGACCTGATCGCTAAATAAAATAAGTAGAGAGAGATAGGGCCACTCTACCTTGTACATATTACCTCTATGTGTATATATATTATTTTCACAAAAATAAAATAAAAAGGTATTTATATTCCCCTATATATATTTATAAAAATAAAACAAAAATTAGAAAAATAAAATAAAAATAAATAAATTCTCTCTCACCTTGTATATTACACATGTATCTATATATCATACACATATTTATTTACATTTGTAAATAACTAATAAAAATAAAATAAAAATTATTTTATACTCCAAATAATATGTTGTAAATAAATAAAATATAGAATTGGAGTATTTGTACAAAAATAAGAAAATAAATGTACAAAATACATAGGTGAATTATACATGTATATAATATAATATATTGTATATACTATAATTTATTTTTCATAAAAATAAATAAAAATCACAGAAAAATAGTTTTAAAAATAATATATATTTTTTATTTTATAAACTTTTTAAAATAAAATAGTTTGCTATTTTTAATTGAATTGTCAAATATTTTAATTTATCTTTTTTCTGATTGGTCCAGGGCGGACTGTTGACCCCGGTCAACTGCCCCCTGGACCATTCTTCACCCGGATCCGATTTTCTCCCGACTTTCTCAAAATTTTCCTGAACTGATCCGTCCCCCATTCCACTCGAGTAGCTACTCCGATTATCGAGGGATGATTTGTGACACTCGCTTGATGATTCTGTTAGGGATATGTCCCTCGGTTCGCATGCCCGCGCTTCACATTTCTCGGACCTGCAAGGTATAAAATCTCCTGGAGCCGCACCTTCTTTCGCATCTTTGGTTGCTCCCTCGTCTCCAGTGACCTCCATCTCCATCCACGAGTGACAGCGTGAGTTTGAAGGTGTTGTAGCGAGGATTCAGGCTTTGTACCTTAGGTCCAGCGAACTTCTCGTCGTGCTCCGCCGCGAGGTGAGCTCTAGCCACTGGACACGTCAATCCATTAAGGCGAAGACCCCTGAATGTCCCCGACCTTCAGCCCAGATTATCTCATTCACCAGGTAACTTCGATTCTCCTTTGTTCACCTTTGATTTAAGATTTTCGTATTTTGGTCAACTCGAGTTCATCACTCCGTTCCCCGTGATCAAAGCACTCATTTGCCATCCCGACGATCTTAGCACCTCCATCAGACCTCTCCCCATCTTCTACGCCCCTCCGTTCACCCTGATTCGCCCAGGAATAGGAATTAAGCCCTCCTCTACCGTCGCTTCACCGGAGGGCTACGCCCCGCCTCATCCTTCACCCATCGTGTGCACAAACGGGTCGAGGCATTTTTTCCTCGACCTAGTAGCCTTTCTGTGTAGGTCTAGAGCCCAAAGGGCCTCATCTGGAGGTCTAAACATCGAAGCACAGCCGCTCCAGGCACTCAGCGTCGTCGGGCCACTCCAGACGTTCTCGGCCTCATCGGAGCATCGTCGCCGCTGCGGACAGGCACCAGCATCATTTCCCCCATCCGAGCTGTCCCGGAGGACGTCCCTATAGCTCGTATCGATCGAGGAAGCTCGCTGGCGGCGAGTTCTTCGCTGCTCTTCCAGAGGACGCCTTCACCGTTGGATCGAGGCCTCTCCCAGTTCTAATCATCGTCGTTCATCAACCGTGAAGCCTCGATCGTCTGATCCATATGAGGATCCTATATCAGCCATTCATCGTCGAATCGGTACCCCTAGATCTCAACCGTCCGATCATCAGTGGAGTCCCTCGACTGTTGGATAGCTAATAATAAAGGGTAAATTTGCACTTAGGCCCTTTCTTATTTTTTATTTACTAGTTAGTCCTGTAAATATTTTTAGCCATTGTGTTTATTTCATATATTTTGTGCTGAGGACCCTATGCTTTTGGTATTTGCAATTTAGTCCTTCCATCTGTGTAGCACGTGGCTCCCCCACGTGACTTTGGGATATTTGCATTTTTTCACCTGGACTTCACCGTTGTTATTGAATGAATGTTTATAAATAGGAATTGCAATTATACCCCTGAATGCATGGTTCACGTGCCGCCCACGTGCAGATCTGATTGTTTTGCAAATTGAGCTCTAGACTATTTCCACGTGTTATTGTTTGGCCGGATACTTTTCAATAATTGCATATTGGTCCCTGTGTGTTGTGTCTTTTATTTTTGATTTAAATAGCAAATTTTGTCCAAAATTCATGTTCGACACATGGCTCCTGCCATGGTGTACGAATTTATAAGAATTTTTGGGTTCTTTTTTTCATTTACTGTTTTTAAAAATTCAAAAACCATAGAAATTGCTACTGTTTGTTTTTAAAAATCCACTAAAAATACTAAAAACCCTTTAAAATTCCCAAAAAATTACTGTTTGCTTGTTTTGATTTGTTTTTGATTCAATCCAATTTCGTCGAATTTTCACTTATAAAAACCATAAAAAATTCAAAAACATTGAAAACCTTAGAAAAATTGTTATAAATTCATGAAAATTAAAAAAATGCACTTTCTTCTTCTGTAGTTAGGTTTTTATTTATAGTTTATCTCAAAATTGCCGCTTGAATTTTATAGGCATTTTAAATAATTTTAAATTGCCTTTAGATTCGAGCTGTACACTGTTTAGTATTTTTGTTCTTATTTCATTTTTAGAAAATTAATTTAAAAACAGAAAATTTTAAGAAAATTAATAAAAAAACTTGAACATTTCTAAAACCCAAAAATATTTTTATTTGAATTTTCTGAGCATGTTAAGTGCTTTAAATAATTGCTTGATTGTGAGTTTTTGAAGCCTTTTAGTCTTTTTCCTATTATAAAAATTACAAAAAAAATTGAAAAATATAAAATCCACCAAATTATTATATTTCTTTTTATTTTTGGATCTTGACTACTTCGTAGACCACGCATTTCGTGCTCCTTGAGTTTGACCCTAGTAGTTATACCAGGTAAAATAAAATAACGAGATTGTTATTCGTTTGCTTGATTGATTTATTTCTTTCATGGTAGTCTTGAGTTTCTTGATTGACTTAGCCTCACGGTTCGGGTTGCAATGACCTTATTTACACCTTAACCTGAGTAGATGTGTCCTTGTCATCAGTCCACGTCAGAGTATTGACCCGGGTCAACCCCCTCATCCAGGGCTTGACTCAACCCGACTGCTCCACTGGACTTTCTTCTCCAAATTCTCATGGGCGGATCATGCGTGCCCTTGCCCCGATTCTTCGCCCACACCTTCCCCATGGATCTGTGACCTTTGCGGATCCCTAGGAAGGTGCAGATCTTCCTCGATTCACGTGCTTCCACCCACTCTTTCCAGCCACCTGGGAGTGCTATAAAATATCTCATCCTCTTCCCCAGACACTTAGCACGTGCCTCGCTCCCTCTCGATACCCTAGCAACCTTCAGCAGAATGACAGTCGTCTGGAGCGCCGCCTGGCGTTCGATTTGGTGCAGCGACGTCGTAGCTCAACCATCGTGGTCAGAGTTCTGTCGCGAATAGCCTCCCCAACCTTCCGCCGCTCGGTCGAGGCTATCATCCCGATGACCACCTTCGCCTGGAGCCTAGGAGTTGATCCGGAACTTCTGGTGAGCCTCTTATCCTCCGCCTTTTTCATTTCGATTCGATCTTTCATCGTAGCTTCGCCATCACTCCGCTAGCTTTGACCAGCCGATCGGAGCTCCGTTCCTTTACCCCAACCGCTCCGATATCATCGCACAGTCGCCCTTCATCTAGCTATGCACACTGATCATCCTAGTCTTAGCCTATCTAGCCGAGATTAGGCTCGAGGTTTCCTTCTGTCACCTCCGTCGGAGACCAAAGTCTGCCTCACGTCGCTTCTTTCCTTGTTAGCCCAAATAACCCCGACCGGAGCACAGCTCCGAGTCAGAGCTATCCTCTGCAGGTTGTTTCACGTGTTGGGGGTCATCTTTCCACCTTCCCCAGAGCTCGCCGGAGCAGCTCCAAGTGCTCATCGTTGACACGCCCATCCAGCCGACGGAGCCTCCATCCGAGCCGTCTCGTCGACGAAGAATCGCATCACTGTCACGTCGGCGTCCTCCGATCTTCCATCGGAGTTAGGGATCTCTTCCCTGTCTCCGGCGAAGTTCGCATGATGCCTGTTCCTCCAGACCAGTTCTGCAGCGTTGGATCGATCGGGACCTTCCAGATCATATCAGAGCAGTCCATCCAGCCGCCTTGTTAGACCGCTGGATGTCAGGTCTAACGGTCACGTACGCACCACGTCCCCGACCATCTGACACTGTCAGATCTGACGCCTGACACAATCAGAGTCGCACGTCCATCCCAGGCTCCAGCGATCGACACACATCCACCCCACGCACGCTTCACGTGCTTCGAGGGTATCTTTCCCTTTTTACCCTGCATTTATTTTAGTTTGCATTTTAGTCTGTAAAATAAATTCGTAGTTGAACTTATTTGTAGTTTAGTCGCTGTAGTTTCTGTTAATTGCACTATAGTCCCCCCTGTCTAGAGAACGTGCATCGTCACGTGCCCTTTGTGTATATGCAGATTTAGTCTTGAGCTTTCTTATGTTAATGATTGATGAATATATTTTCTGAAATTGCAAATATGCCCCTGTGAGTACGTATTTGACGCATGGGCAGAATTTTTTGGTGAAATTGCACATTTGACCCTAGACTTTTTATGCATGTTACTGTTTAGTACAGAAACTTAAATAAATTGCATTTAAGTCCCTACAAACTGTGTGTTGCATTTTTTATTAAATAAATATCAAAACTAATCCAAAAATTCCCAAAAAATTACCAGTAGCTCCTGCTACTATGTAATATTTTTGTTAATTTTTGTGATGCATTTTGATTTTATTTGATATTTTCTAAAAATCAAAAACCCTAAAAGTGTCCCTATCTAGTTTAGAAAACCCATAAAAAATAGAAAAATAGCTTAAAAATTCAAAAAAATTGCGAGTGTTTGTTTTGTGTTGTTTTAATTTCTGTACCATTTTCATTCCATTATCTTTTATAAAACACCTAAAAATCACAAAAGACTAAAAACCTTATAAAAATCACTAAAAATTCTCTGAAAGTCAAAAAATCTGTTTTCAATTTCTGTAGGTAGATTTTATTTTATATTTTCACAAAAAATTGCTGCCATGATTGTAGAGGCACTTTAGATATTTTTATTTGCCTCTTCAAGTTGTACATTATTTGCTATTTTTATATTTTTTTCTTTTATTTTTAGAAAATCTTATAAAAAATCAGAAAAAGCCCATAAAATACCCAAAAACACTTGAATATTCTAAAAATACAAAAATAATTTTATTTTGAATTTTTACACTTTTACATCTTAATAAAAAATGTTGTGTTTTGTTTGCTTTTATTTTCTTATTCGTTTTCTTGATAGAAAATATAAAAAAAATTAAAAAAATAAAAATTAAAAACTACCAAAATAGTTTTTACTTCTTTTTGGATCACTTGACTACTTCGTAGGATTTTTGCCATGCTCCTTATGTTCGACCCTGGTGGCTATACGAGGTAAAATAAATAGCAAGACCGCTTGCCTTGTTTTCATGCTTATTTGGTTTTGTTGGTGGTCTCTTGTTTCTCGTTGAGCCTGGTTCGAGTGGTTGAGGTCGCAACGACCATTGATATCACTTAACCTTAGTTACTCGAGCCACTCACCAGAATGATGCCATTGTCGGTGAGCACGACTTAGTAGTCGATTTTTTGCTTTGTTTTTATTTCCTTTTTCTTCTTATTTGCATTTCTGCTTTTCTTTATTTGCTTTTTATTTTTTGTCTTATTTCTTTTTATTTATTTTTATTTTTGTTTTTGTTGATTTTCATAATTGTGATCTGACCACCTTGTGTTTCTCTATATCTTGGAAGGGCCCGACGAGCGAGAGCGGCTTTCTTAGGAGCGCCGGAGCACCCGAGCGAAGCGAAGGTGGCTCATTTCTGCATCAAGCCGTAGGAGAGCGTAGGAGAAGAGGAGCAGAAGACATGGAGGATTTTTAGCTTTTATTTCATTTTTATTCTATAACTTGTAATAAAACCGGACTTAGAAACTCTTTGGACTTGGCATTTTATCGGGGTTTGTTTCACCGAGTACCGGTGTGCTCGGGGGACCTCACCATAGTTTTTTTGCCGGTTTTTGTGTTCCTGCTCTTTTATTTAATTTTGGATTCACGCAGAATTTGGCCGCTAGACTTAGAATTTTATCTCAATTGTGACGTAATTAATTAAGGTTCCAAAACTAAATATCTTCCTGCACCTATAGATCGATAACTGGACTTAATTGATTAAATCACAAAGAAAAAAAGCTAACTTGTTCACCTGAGAGGTCATGTGCTGCTAGAAGCCGTATACAACGCTGGCAGGATCCGTTGTGGCGGACACCGATCGGCATCAGAGACCGAACTCCGACCTCTCATTTTGACCTATTAGCTACTGGTCTTCATGTGTAGAAATTTTTCGTCTAAGGCCGTTTTATTCGTGCATCATATAGGTAGTTTAATATATGTCTTTATTTGATGCGTGGATCACCCTGCACGTAGAGTGTTGGCATCTGGTACGCATTTCTGACTTTGCATGCATCATTGTGTTTGACCGCGCATCGGCTTTTTCGACTTCTCCCTTCCTGTTTTTAGACTTAAAATAATCAGGAGAATTGAAAATTTTGTTAAGCGTTGTTTGATATTGAAAAATACCTAAAAATAAAAACCATAAAATTAGGACTGCTAAACACACTTGATCATAAAAAAACATTCACTGAAAAATCTGTCTTGGGAGAGCAATCCCCTCCTTGTTTGGTTTGGATGAGCGACAGAGTGACCCGCACACTAGGATAGAGCCATGCCTGACCTTTCTTCAGGCCACTGATTTTGGGGTTAGTCGTTCTCCAGTGAGGATCGCTCCGATTTTGGTAAAGCAGGTCGTGATATCCATAACAGAGCGAGTTGATCTAGTAGCCGGTAAACAGTCCGCAACTCGTGCTGGCTGGGAAATATCTAGCCTTGGGATCGGGCTAGTCTCCTGAGAGTGTCAGGTTCCTACCAGCTCGCTTAATCGCTTTGATAGACTAATTTGTCACCTAATAAAATTGACAAGATAAAAGACCGAACCTTTACGATCATCAGCTCTGCATTGAGTAGGTGAATTGGGGGTTTGCTTTCCTGATCTTGTGTCTTTCCAGATCTCATCCGCCTTTCTCTATACATCACGATGATGGGTCGGAGGTCTCTTAGGCAGCCTTTAACTGCACCGCTTTCGAGCACTCTGCCCCATAATGCATCCTGTGGAGGATCATACTTTGCCAAGGATGAGGATCAGGTCTGGGCGATCTATGAGGAGATGGCATAGAATTACACCGTCATGTCCCAGACCCGACTCTATACACAGGGGAAGCCCCCACCATAGGTCGTGTCCTATCAGAGGATAGCACGGGTCGATGTAGGTCCATCCATATCGCCAGCAGCCGCAGCACAGACAGATTCGTCGGCCGTTGATATGGGTATTATCAGCGAGAAGTTGGACCGCATCGAGATCATAGAGTAGAAGCAGTGCCAGGGCATGTCATAGATAGATCAGATGGAACAGACGCTGAGTGACCTGAAGACCCAGATCATGTGTCTCCAGGAGGCACAGACAGCTTCTCAGCCCTGTCTCAGGTCATGGGCTGACCCCAGCAGCAGCAGCTCGACCCAGCGCTCCGCCCACTACAGACAGGTTTACCACATTCAAGCGGAGGTGTTTCAGCAGCTGCAGTAGCAGTACGTCCAACTACCACCGTCTCAGGACACTCAAATGGTGGTATACCAGTCGGATCAGCCCCTGGCAGTCTTACCCCTACCCCCTTACGAGCAGGAGCCGTTGATGGAAGTCAACATGATTTGGTACAACCGACCTTAGCCTGGGATCCACCGAGATCATCCTGAATTCCGATGGTCGATCGGAGGTGCCTCATCCCAGCAGCAGCCTCCAGTTCAGGGTGGGCAGTACAGCCAGCAACATTAGAAGCCCCAATTCCCACACCAGTCACATCCACAGCCGCACTACCTGCAAGGTCCTCATCCATATCGGCAGGAACAACAGTAGAGGCAGCACCAGTAGCAGCCTCAGCAATATTCTCAACAGATTCCCCCTCATCCTTCCCAGCAGCAGCAGCCTCACTTCCAGAGAGGCAACCCGTTCGGTTCTCATGGGCCAGCCTATGAGAACCCAGCACATGATGACTTAGCCCACTTTATTTCCGAGCAGCAGGCTACTTTTAGGCGGGAGATGGACGAGTTCCGTCAGGAGATGAGGGAGATCGTCAAGGGCAAGGTCATCATACTCGCTCAGATTGAGTCGAATCCGAACAACCTGAAGAGGAAGTCTGAGCAGGTACAGTTTACAGAGGTTACCACTCCTAGTGACTCATTAGGTGATATTACTGCATATACGTTTGATGCTGACTTTGTTACACTTAGGAGCGGTAGGATGCTAGTCAGTGGCACCTCGTCTGAGCGAAGACACCACGAGGACTCAGGAGTGTCAGACGAGGAGGAAAGTGGTACTGATGCTGCTCATGATGATGATGATGACGGTGGTGCTAACGCCACCAAGGATGTCGATCCAGCCGATGGTACTGAGGTCGTCGCTTCACTGGATGTAGGATGTGGTGCTGATGCCACCAACCATTCAGATGCTGAGAGAGTGGTGCGGATGCTGCGAGTCCAGATGTCGTGAGTGGTATTGAGGCCACCCCTTCTATTCCTGTTGCATTTCCTACTGTTTCAGTATCTTGGGACTATTTAGAAAAATCAAAAAATGAATAAAGGAAAGGGTTCTTTACCTTCTAGTCCATATGTGATGCCTGGTGATGTTTGTATGGATTCAGTTTCATCTCAGCAGTAGGGACCCGTTCCTAGCCCTCTATCTAAGGAGGGCCCAACCATACCCTTCCCTCAAGCACTCCGCTTGGCTAAGACAGATCCGCTATATCCCCTGCTTAGAGAATGGGAATAAAAAAGAAAACCCAAAATATAGCCATCAGTTAGAGTTCAGCCAGCAGATGATAGACAGATTCCAGATTTAGCTGACTCTACAGGAGGCACTTGAGCACATCCCTCTCTACCAGGGGAACCTGAGAGAGAAGACTACCATTCGCAGGAAGAAGAGGAACCATCATGCAGAGATCCATGTGCTCACTCATTCCACCTACTTCGCCATCCAGAACCGTCTGCCAGCCAAGAGGACCAATGCAGGAGCTTCCTATATTAGATGTCACATACGTGAGCAGAGGTTCGATCGGACTCTATTAGATAGCAGCTCTTCCATCAGCCTCCTTCCGGTAGACTTACTTGACCGATTCGAGTTTGGCCCTCTTCGACAAAGCAGGACAGTCCTTCAGTTTGTTGATAGATCTGTCAAGAGGCCGAAGGGGTTGTTGAAGGACGTGGTTGTCACGATTCAGGGCCTGAAATTCCCCGTGGACTTCGTTGTGTTGGACATGGAGATCCCCGAGTCTGTGACTGATACCCCCATCATTCTAAGACGCCCATTCTTGGCCACAACCAAGGCGGTATCTGATCATGATAGCGAGAAGGTATACTTTCGCGTCGAGGGCGAGCATATACAAATAGAGACGATCGATGAGACTAGAGCACGAGATTCAGCCTGCTCAGAGCAGTTCAGCGATTCAGAGCAGATGACAGAGGCAGAGCGAGACGTCCACTAGGAGTGTGATTTTGTGATTACAAATGATGAAGCCGCTTGGACTGATCCCATTTCACGAGCCATCCTCTCACCTTCAAATGCCATAGATTCCCATATTCCAGCAGAGGAGAGCTTGGAGAGCACACTCTTGGCAGAGGACACATTCGAGGTTGCAGACCGCGTTCCGGATAGTGAGGCAGTTTCTTTCCCTTGTGATTTAGATCCCTCGGAGTCAGATATCGATTGTGCAGAGTTTAATGAGTTGATACCGTGTCTGATTCCTACAGAGCTAGCAGCTAGGGTGGAGACTGATCCGATTCAGAGTACAGATACACCAGCAGAGAAATCAACACTAGCTTTCCATGATCAGCGAGAGTTCTCCCATGCGGATTTGGTTGCCTTCACTCAGACTTTTCAGAGGCCAGATTTTCCAGCTCCCAGTTGTCCAAAACTGAAGCCCTTGTCATAGTCGCTGAAGTATAGATTCCTTGTGGGCGAGCATGAGATGCACCCAATCATTATCTCAGCAGATTTGACTAGAGAGCAAGAATATCGTTTGACAGAGGTTCTTGAAAAGAACCGCAAGGCGATAGGATGGAGCGTAGCTGATCTCCAGGGGATAAGTCCGGTCCAATGCTCCCACCATATCTATCTCGAAGAGGATTCTAGGCCATCGCGTGAGTTCCAACGACGGCTAAACCAGAACCTTCGAGAGGCTGTCGTGAAGGAGATCTCGAAATGGTGGAGTGCCGATTTTATCTACCCCATCTCCAACTCCAAGTGGGTTAGTCCATTACATGTGGTGCCCAAGAAGACGGGCATCACTATAGTTGTAAGCGAGTCTGGAGAGGAGATAGCTACCCGGGTACCCACTTCTTGGAGTGTCCGTGTGGACTACAGACGATTGAACCAGGCCACCAAGAAGGATCATTTTCAGCTGCCTTTTATTGATCAGATTATAGACAGGCTAGCTGGGAAGAGTCATTACTATTTCCTTTACGGGTACTCTGGCTACAATCAGGTGGCCATTGCGCCCGAAGACCAGGACTAGACTACATTCACCTGTCCATTTGTGGTATATGCTTTCAGACGGATGCCCTTTGGTCTGTAATGCTCCAGCAACATTCCAACGGTGCATGTTGTCCATCTTCTCGGACATAGTGGGTTATTGCTTAGAGATCTTCATGGACGACTTTTTGGTCTATGATGATGGGTTTGATGCTTGTATTAACTGCCTAGACTGCATCCTTCAGCGATGCATCGAGGTCCATCTTGTTTTATCCTTGGAGAAGAGTCACTTCATAGTGACTCAAGGGACGGTGCTTGGTCATATCATCTCCAACAGGGGCATGGAGGTTGATCCAGCCAAGGTGGATATCATCAGGAAACTCAATCCACCGTCCAACCTGCGACAGTTACGGTCCTATCTGGGACACGTCGGTTTCTACCGACGATTCATTCATGATTTCAGCAGGATTGCCCGACCGTTGACTGATTTTTTGATCAAAGACATCGAGTTCATTGTAGATGATAAGTGTCTTGTGTCATTTGAGACTCTCATAAGTCTAGTTGTTGAGGCTCTTGTCCTTCAGCCGCCTGATTGGTCTCTCCCATTCGAGATCATGACGGATGCCTCTGATTTTGACGTAGGGGTCGTGTTGGGACAGAGGAGGCATGGAGTACCTTTTTTCATTCACTACGCTAGCCGTACATTGGATGACGTGCAGTGGAACTACACTGTCACCGAGAAGGAGATGCTAGCCGTAGTTTTTGCCTTGGATAAGTTCAGGTCTTACATCATTGGATCAAAAGTGACTATTTTTAGTGATCATACTGCCATCAGGTACCTCAGGGCAAAGAAGGATGCCAAAACGAGTCTGACTAGATGGATCCTTCTACTCCAGGAGTTTGATATTGAGATTAAGGATAAACCTGGAGTCAAGAATGTGGTGGCAGATCATCTCTCCCGATTAGAGCATCTTGAGAAATCTGAGCAGACTGACCCCATTTCTGAGACATTCCCAGATGACGACATTGCGAACTATCTTGTTGCCAAGAGAGTTCCACAAGGTTGGTCCAGGCAGCAACTTGAGACCTTCCTTGTGAAGGCCAAGTTCTACCACTGGGAGGATCCCATCCTTTATCATGAAGGAGGGGATAGCGTCTGGCATCGGTGTATTCCCCGGGAGGAGCACCATAGCGTCCTCACTTATTGCCACAAGCTTGAGGCAGGAGGACATCACTCTGGGAGGAGAACGGTACAGAAAGTGATCCAATCCGGCCTATGGTGGCCTACCCTCTTCAAGGATTCTGATGAATTCATGAAGAGGTGTACTGACTATCAGAGGATGGGCACTTGTGGACAACGTGATATGATGCCGATACAGCTGATGAACCTCAGTTTCATCATCTTTATTTTCTATAATTAACCCCCTTGCTTAAAGTTTGTCAATAAAACCCTGTTAATGTCCTATAATTAACAGAGTCCTAAATAAATTAAAAATCACAAAAAAATGACAAAACAAAAATTCGTGGTATTTTTAGACTTAAAAATACCCTCAAAAATATTTCGGGCCTTTGTTTGATTTCATCTCCAGTTTTGGTCAACATGAAACTTGTAGATCTCATCAAGATCCACAACTTTTATGTTTTGAGTTTTCTCAAATTCGACCATCTAGCCCTTCAAAAATCAATTGGAAAGTCTTAATAATCTGATTGGGCCATGTGGCCCAATCTGAGCGCGCCACGTGGCCCCGCCCTCCTTGCTTCAGTCGCCCGCATCCTCAGCCGTTGGATCCTCCTCTAATCCAACGGCTCAGATCTCTCCATACCCGCTCTTATTCTTAGCCATCAGATCTTCCCCGCCCTTAAATCTTTGCCGCTCGTTGCCGCCTCTCTTTCCTCGCGCCACGTGTTGACTGCGGAGCCCTCTGATCGCGCATTCATCTTGCCATCTCCACCGTTAACAGCCTCGATGTTAACAGCCGCACGATCAAATCTCCAGAGATGATCACCACCGCACATAAGTGCCTTGCGTAGAGCGTGCCACATGGTGCATTGAGATCCGTCCGATCACGCCCATAATGTCTTGATCTCTGCCGTCCATGACCGCTTAATCCTCAACCTTCTGATTAACAACTCCTTCACATCGAAGCTGCTCGCCAGCGCCGCGGCCAGAGCTCGACACGTGGCTGCTTCACAGCCCTTCGATTGCCTTCAACCAAGATCATCACCATCCATTAGCGCCGCTCTCTCAAGACGACACATGGCCTATCCCATCTCCCTTCGTTCGCATCGCCCCGATTCAATCCTATCTGCTCGTTCGCGCCCAAAGACCCGTCGTTGTCCATTGTCTACCTCCGGATGCCCCCCTCCCACACGTTCTCCACTCCGTGCACACCTCTCCCCCTTCCCATTTCTCCTGCCATCTCCGACGACTCCACCCATCGCTAACCACCTCTCGGTCTTCCCCACTCTTCCCTCTATCTCGCGCATCACCCCATGAACCTCGATGACCTCCCTGTCACCCCCTATCGCCCTCTAAAACCACGTCGACCACCTCCATGACCAGCCACCTTCCCCTTCAAATACACCGGTCCCCCCTCCATTCGCCGGTGTCCACCTTTACGTGGGAGGAGGCCCAGTCCTCCTCCGCCTCTCTGTGACAGAGAGGGGCGAGGGGATCGAGCGATGACGACTTTTTTCTCCCCGGTGTTGACCCTCCGCCGCTCAAGGTGGAGCTGCGGCGCTATGCGACCGCTCGAGCTGCACCAGGTGGCTAAAGGTGTTCAGCGAAGACCCGGGCATCGTTCCCGATGCCCAGCCCAAGCCCCCGCTCCGCCTCCGACCAAGTAAAGTCCCTCTTCCTCCTTTGTCTTTTTATTTCGATTTCATTGATTTAATTAGCCGCATCCAGTAGCTTTCTCCCTCCGATGACCAACCATTTAGTTTTGCCGCACATCCCCCATCCACGCGACACCTTCCGCTCGCCGTCTTCTTCTTCTTTCATACCTCATCATCTCTGACCCACCTCCTCCACCATTCACGGCGGAGGAGCTTCGAGCTCACCACACTCTTCGCCCGCATGAGCCCCTCACTTCGCCTCACGCACGCACCTTTATGCCTTGGCTATGTGCTCTTAACGCTGCAGGTCGCAAACCTTTCAATGGTCGGAGTGACGTCGGCGCAGATCAGGTCAGCCCCGCACTCGACACTCGAGCTCCAATGGAGCTATTCATGCTGACCAACATCTTCCCCGAGCTCCCTTCTTCATCTACGACTTCTCTGGGAGATCTGGGGAAGATCAACGAAGCCGGATGGAGGTGGCGGAGGAGGAGCTCCCTCGCTGGAGCTCCAAAATCGCCACCAGTCTTCGGCGAAGGAGGAAGAACAGGGACCGTCAGATGGTCTGGCCTCAGCGACCATCCAACGGTCTAGACGATGCCGCGTCAACTTCTCCAACAACCGTTGGATCGTCGCGATCCAACGGCCTTAGAAGCAGCCACGTCGCCCATGGGTGCTTTCATCAGTAGCCCTTGGATCATTAGAATCCAAGGGCCGACATTAGGCCACGTGGCGAAGCCAGAGCCTTCACCGAACCTCAGCCTCCGAGCCTCCAGGCTCGGGACGTCCGAACCTTCCCCGAGCCTGCAGCGAGTCCGAGCCACATACGAGCCTAGTTGAAGCACCCGAGCGTCTGCCGAGCCTAAATCCGAGCCTGGATAGCACGCGCTTCGCACGTGCTATTCTGGGAAATTTGCAGAGCAGCCCACGAACTTCTTCAAATTTGCAAAAAGGTCCCCGCGCGTTTGGTAAAATTACAGTGAAGGACTCGCGCCTTATTTTTATTACGTTTTAGTCCCTCTTAGGGACCTTTTTGTAGTTATCATTTCATGTTTTATTTCAGTTATGCCCTTGTCTTTCTTTATGCATATCTTGAGCTACGTTTATCCGATTGAGATGATTTCAGTTTCGTTTTAAAGCTTGTTTGATTATCTTTCTAATGGCATGCTTAGTTGTTGTCTTGGACACAATGAGTCTTATGAATTATTTTATAGTCATGTGTCTATTTGAATTGCACTGATGCCTTGCTTAACATTGTTCATCACATCTGCCTTTTTAATTAAACTCGAAATTAACTCTTATTTATTTTTGCTCATTATTTTCACCGAGGGCATATTTTAATTGCATTACATGGCATTTATTTGCATGATAAAAATTGCTAAAAAATGCATGTTTATTTTAATGCATTGATGTCTTCTAATGCATGATTTTGATCTATATGCCTTTAACTCAACACTTAGCTAAATAAATAGAAATCCGATTAATACGAGAGAGGCTCGTGTCCCTGAGTTCGACCTTGGTTTCTTACCAAGTAAAATAAATTAATGACCATCGCATTCTTATTTGACATGTATCAATGAGATGGTCTCTTTGATGACCAAAATCTGCCCAACTGCTACGACAATTCCAAGTGCTAATTCCGCACCCTTAAAGGGCCGATTTTGCGGTTCATCAAATGGCGCCGTTGCCGGGGACACGGCTCATTTCTTACATTTTTTGGATTTTTGTTTGTTTAATTTAGTGTTCCTTTTTATAGGTCAAATGATCACATATTTTGCATATAAAATTTTTCTTTCTTATTTGATATCTAACCATTGTTTTTGTGGCAGGGCCCTTGATGGATCAAGGAGGCGAGGAGCAGGACGCTCCCCGCTGCGAGGAGCCGCAGGAGATTGCTTGGAGCCTATAATGAAGAAAAGAAAAAAAATGTGTCGCATTTTATTGTAATAATTCGTCTTTTACAGCGGTCTTCGATTGAAGACTCGCGATTGTAATCGAACGATCATGGTTGTGTGGGGATCGTCCCCACTTGAGTGTCGACCTAGGACTAGGCACGCGGCTCTCCGAGCTCATTTTATTTTTTCATATTTTTATGTGCTTGATCGTAGGTAGGACACACTAAAATATAGACGCACGTAATCTCGCCTCACTTAGCCAAACTTAAATGGATATCATTCCCCGCTAATAGATGCATGATTAGGTGCGGTTTTATTCGACTTGTATACATTGATTTTGGTTTTCAAAATGGCCCCATTTTTTCACGGATTTATCGTCAAATCACTGCATGATTTCTCGCTTAGCCTAGATCGTGTTTTTTTTATCGAATACATGTTTTTCTCGGCTTTCATTTCCTAGATTGATCACCTAGGATTAATGGAAAATGAAATGAACGGTAGACGATGATTTCTTGATTGATGTGCTAACCTTAATTCAGTGATAATTCTAAATAAAATAAGGACTGTTAATTGCAAGTCAACCAAAAAAATGGAGTAAAAATCGGTTTTGGGAGAGCAACACCCTCAGTTACGCGTTGGTTTTTATCTCACATTTTTCTCCGCGTAATTATCTAACGTTTTATCACCAATAAAACCGACAAGATAATCAACCAACCTTGGTTGGTTTCATGTGTGAGTTGGTGAAACTAAGGGTTTGCTTGCTTGATTGAGCCATGTTTGTTGCGACACACACCCCAAAACCTTAGTCCCTCCATTTCATCTCCGAAGATTCATCCGCTCCCTTGTATATCCATCCCTCTTCTTCGTTCACCTTGGGTCTCTCCCAACATCAAATTCCATCTTTATACTTAGGCTAATCTCAGCCTAAGTATAGGGGGACCCGAGTCCCTGTGATTTCTCAACTCTTCTTTTCTTGCCTTTATACTTAGGTTATTTCTAACCTAAGTATAGGGGGAGCCCCTCTTAGCTCCCGTATATTTCACTATACTTAAATGGACCTTTGTACTTGTAACATCTAGTGCTATGAGGACATAGCAAAGTTTAAGTATAGGGGGGTATATCGTATATACCGTATACTTTAGCTATAATCTGAAAAATTTGAAAAATTTAAAACTTTTTGGCTAAGGTAAAAATCGTTGGACTAAGAGAACTCAAATGATTTCGCAGCTTTTCGATATTATGTTACGCTATTTCTATAAAAATATTTTCGAAAATGATTTTTGAAACTGTTTTGAAAACTTTTTATTTTGTGTGACATGGTTTTGAAAAATCGCCTTCTCTTTTCAAGGAAAGTTGAGTTTAACTCGTGTTTTAACCTTTATTAAAATCCATAAAAAATGAGAAAAACCGCAAAACCCTTTAGGAGCCGTTAGTGACTACTAAGCCCAATTAAGTAAGCCGCATTCAGTGAGGGTTCGCCCTTAGCAGATTGGATGGTTTAGAGGACATCGCGTAAGGCCCCGTCCTCAAGCAATGGGCTTCAGCCTGTACTTACATCCATACTGGCTGAATTGCAGATGCTCAATTGAGTTTAGAAGTTCTAATATCTCTTGAAGATCAAAAAAAATGATTGAAATAAAAAATTGTGTCTTGTTTTTTGAATGAAGAAGTTGGATTAATCCTCTACACTTACACTTTCACCCAGGATCTGAATTGGTCAAGGAGACTTAGCTTTTTGAGGTCTTTGAGATTTTTAGGTTAACCAGCCTTAGCCATCAGGGTCATTGACTTAATCGTCCACATTCCTCTAGGTTTCTAGATTTGCATGCTATATTCCATGCTTAGTCTCAGACATAAAGAATATGATCAGCACATCACATGCACGACTGCGGTTTTTGATGAGATGAGTTGATTTTTCACCTGAGGGATTGGGATGAGGAAGTCAAGTTTGGATTTGATCTAATGATGCTCGAGGATGGGATAAAGTCTTTGGAGGCTTCATGAAACCTGAGTGTCAGCAATATTAGCCAGTATGAGAACTTGGTTCTTATACTAATCTCTTGACATTGACCTAAGTGCCAGGGTGTGAAATAAATAAAAAATGTTGATCAGTGTGCGCCAACTCTTGGTAAAAGCAGTGGAGCTAGCCACAAATTATACAAGTCAATGAAATTTCAAAGAAAAGCTCTCATTCCACAAAGTTACATATCAAAGAGCTTCCACCAAAGGCGAGCGCTCCCAAACTTTTCAAAGTGTCCACTTGGATCACCGCTATTAGGACCAGGAGTCGGGCTTGCACCAAAAAAGGGTTGTGCATCGTAAATGCTACAAGTCTGGGTGTCGAAGGTACGATAGGTACTCAAAAGAGACACACCCCGGTGTACTCCCAGGAAAACAAGTGCAGACGGCTCCAACTTCTCTTGACGGACACGCTGATCAACACCAAAAAAATGTGTTGCGTAAAAGGCACTAGAGAGAATCCTTGTTCCAATGAGAGGGAGAGAAGAATTGACACAATCCCATGCCCTCCATTTCTGGCCTGCCATCTACATTTTCTAAGTCTGACAACTAAAGAGACGGTGGACTGAATGCAAGATTTGATTTATTCCCTAGTGCTGAGGAATGGGTCCTTAGGAGATTTTCTCGGACCAAGATTTTGGGTGACGAATTGACTCTACTCTCAGAATTGCAGTCAACACTAAACTTCATATCCTTTAGTTTATATGTACATCAGAGAGAGTCTAGAGAAGTAGAGGAATTGGAAGCCTCTTGATTAAGGCTGGGTTGAACTCTAGAATTTTGGATCTCTAAAATCGAGTCGACTTGATCAGATTGGATCCTGTATTCACATGCACAAGGGGGTTAATCCAACTTAGTCATTCTTTTTGATGCTCGAGGACGAGCATAGTTTAAGTATAGGGGGTGATGAACCTCAGTTTCATCATCTTTATTTTCTATAATTAACCCCCTTGCTTAAAGTTTTGTCAATAAAACCCTGTTAATGTCATGTAATTAACAGAGTCCTAAATAAATTAAAAATCACAAAAAATGACAAAACAAAAATTCGTGGTATTTTTAGACTTAAAAATACCCTCAAAAATATTTCGGGCCTTTGTTTGATTTCATCTCCAGTTTTGGTAACATGAAACTTGTAGATCTCATCAAGATCTACAACTTTCATGTTTTGAGTTTTCTCAAATTCGACCATCTAGCCCTTCAAAAATCAATTGGAAAGTCTGAATAATCTGATTGGGCCACGTGGCCCAATCTGAGCGCGCCACGTGGCCCCGCCCTCCTTGCTTCAGCCGCCCGCATCCTCAGCCGTTGGATCCTCCTCTAATCCAACAGCTCAGATCTCTCCATACCTGCTCTTATTCTTAGCCATCAGATCTTCCCCGCCCTTAAATCTCTGCCGCTCGTTGCCGCCTCTCTTTCCTCGCGCCACGTGTTGACTGCGGAGCCCTCTGATCGCGCATTCATCTTGCCATCTCCACCGTTAACGGCCTCGATGTTAATAGCCGCGTGATCAAATCTCCAGAGATGATCACCACCGCACATAAGCGCCTTGCGCAGAGCGCGCCACGTGGCGTATTGAGATCCGTCCGATCACGCCCATAATGTCTTGATCTCTGCCGTCCATGACCGCTTAATCCTCAACCTTCCGATCAACAACTCCTTCACATCCAAGCCGCTCGCCAACGTCGCGGCCAGAGCTCGACACGTGGTTGCTTCACAGCCCTTCGATCACCTTCAACCGAGATCATCGCCATCCATTAGCGTCGCTCTCTCAAGACGACACGTGGCCTATCCCATCTCCCTTCGTTAGCATCACCCTGATTCAATCCTATCCGCTCGTTCGCGCCCAAAGACCCGTCGTTGGATCCCCAGATCCAACGGTTGATCTCCATCGTCTACCTCCGGATGCCCCTCTCCCACACGTTCTCCACTCCGTGCACACCTCTCCCCCTTTCCATTTATCCTGCCATCTCCGATGACTCCACCCATCGCTAACCACCTCTCAGTCTTCCCCACTCTTCCCTCTATCTCGCGCATCACCCCACGAACCTCGATGACCTCCCAGTCACCCCCTATCGCCCTCTAAAACCACGTCGACCACCTCCATGACCAGCCACCTTCCCCTTCAAATACACCGGTCCCTCCTCCATTCGCCGGTGTCCACCTTTGCGTGGGAGGAGGCCCAGCCCTCCTCCGCCTCTCTGTGACAGAGAGGGGCGAGGGGATCGAGCGATGACGACTTTTTCTCCCCGGTGTTGACCCTCCGCCGCTCAAGGCAGAGCTGTGGCGCTATGCTACCGCTCGAGCTACACCAGGTGGCTAAAGGTGTTCAGCGAAGACCCGGGCATCGTTCCCGATGCCCAGCCCAAGCCCCCGCTCTGCCTCCGACCAGGTAAAGTCCCTCTTCCTCCTTTGTCTTTTTATTTCGATTTCATTGATTTAATTAGCCGCATCCAGTAGCTTTCTCCCTCTGATGACCACCCATTTAGTTTCGCCGCACATCCCCCATCCACGCGACACCTTCCGCTCGTCGTCTTCTTCTTCTTTCATACCTCATCATCTCCGACCCACCTCCTCCGCCATTCACGGCGGAGGAGCTTCGAGCTCACCACACTCTTCGCCTGCATGAGCTCCTCACTTTGCCTCACGCACGCACCTTTATGCCTCGGCTATGTGCTCTTAACGCTGCAGGTCGCAAACCTTTCAATGGCCGGAGTGACGTCAGCGCAGATCAGGTCAGCCCCGCACTCGACACTCGAGCTCCAATGGAGCTATTCATGCTGACCAGCATCTTCCCCGAGCTCCCTTCTTCATCTACGACTTCTCTGGGAGATCTGGGGAGGATCAATGAAGCCAGATGGAGGTGGCGGAGGAGGAGCTCCCTCGCCGGAGCTCCAAAATTGCCGCCAGTCTTCGGCAAAGGAGGAAGAACAGGGACCGTCAGATGGTCTGGCCTCAACGACCATCCAACGGTCCAGACGATGCTGCGTCAACTTCTCCAACAACCGTTGGATCGTCGCGATCCAACGGCCTTAGAAGCAGCCACGTCGCCCATGGGTGCTTTCATCAGCAGCCCTTGGATCATTACAATCCAAGGGCTGACATTAGGCCACGTGGCGAAACCAGAGCCTTCACTGAACCTTAGCCTCCGAGCCTCCAGGCTTGGGACGTCCGAACCTTCCCCGAGCCTGCAGCGAGTCCGAGCCACATACGAGCCTAGTCGAAGCACCCGAGCCTCTGCCGAGCCTAAATCGAGCCTGGATAGCATGCGCTTCGCACGTGCTATTCTAGGAAATTTGCAGAGCAGCCCATGAACTTCTTCAAATTTGCAAAATAGTCCCCGTGTGTTTGGTAAAATTACAGGGAAGGACTCGCGCCTTATTTTTATTACGTTTTAGTCCCTCTCAGGGACCTTTTTGTAGTTATCATTTCATGTTTTATTTCAGTTATGCCCTTGTCTTTCTTTAAGCATATCTTGAGCTACGTTTATCCGATTGAGATGATTTCAGTTTCGTTTTAAAGCTGGTTTGATGATCTTTCTAATGGCATGCTTAGTTGTTGTCTTGGACACAATGAGTCTTATGAATTATTTTATAGTCATGTGTCTATTTGAATTGCACTGATGCCTTGCTTAACATTGTTCATCACATCTGCCTTTTTAATTAAACTCGAAATTAACTCTTATTTATTTTTGCTCATTATTTTCACCGAGGGCATATTTTAATTGCATTACATGGCATTTATTTGCATGATAAAAATTGCTAAAAAATGCATGTTTATTTTAATGCATTGTTGTCTTCTAATGCATGATTTTGACCTATATGCCTTTAACTCAACACTTAGCTAAATAAATAGAAATCCGATTAATACGAGAGAGGCTCGTGTCCCTGAGTTCAACCTTGGTTTCTTACCAAGTAAAATAAATTAATGACCATCGCATTCTTATTTGACATGTATCAATGAGATGGTCTCTTTGATGACCAAAATCGGCCCGACTGCTACGACAATTCCAAGTGCTAATTCCGCACCCTTAAAGGGACGATTTTGCGGTTCATCAACAACCCATTCACTTCTGTGAGGTTTTTTATGCATGGGGCATCTATTTCATGGGTCCATTACCTAAAAGTCAGGGATTCGAGTACATTCTGTTGGCCGTGTATTTTGTTAGTCGTTGGGTTGAGGCCATCCCCGCCCGAACCGCAGATGCTAGGACTGTTTATAAATTTTTGAGGAAGAATATCATTTCACGGTTCGGGGTGCTTAGAGTTTTGATATATGACGGGGGGTCTCATTTCGTCAATGAGAAGGTAAAGGCCCTTACAGCGAGTTCATCATAGACCATCGAGTAGCCACTCCATGTCATCCTCTGACCAATGGTCTTGCTGAAGTGTCGAACAAGGAGATCAAGATGATATTGCAGAGGTAAGTCCGCCCAGACCGAAAGGATTGGTCACAGCTTTTGGACTCGATCTTGTGGGCATATCGGACTTCCTTCAAGACTCCTTGAGGTATATCTCCCTTTCGCCTCGTTTATGGCAAGCCCTGCCATTTACCTGTTGAGATTAGGCACAAGTCACTTGGGTCGTCATAGATATATTATTGGATCCAATGAGTGTAGGAGATCATAGGATGGCAGAATTGGCAGCCCTGGAGGAGCTTAGAGACATGGCTATTTCAAGCAGCCTACAATGCAAGGAGAGAGTGAAGGAATGGCATGATTCTCATATCAGCCATAAGCAGTTTGAGCCAGATCAGAGAGTATGGTTGTTCGATGCTAGGCTTAGATTATTTGCAAGGAAGTTGCAGAGCAAGTGGAAGGGACCATACCTGGTCCAAAAGGTACATGACAATGGGAGTATTGACATATCTGAAATGTCATCTGAGTCTACCTTTCATGTTAATGGACAACAGCTTAAACCATATCTTGATCATGAGCCACTGGTCGTTGATGTCGCCCCTATTCATTTTGCATGAGATATGGTCTTTGACTAACATCTATTGCATCTCATGCCCGATTATCACTGTCCTCCGCCTTGTATAGATCCAGATGTTCATATCATCTCATTCTTCAGTCCAACACCCCATTTGCATCTTATGGTTATGCTATACTTAGGGTGCACTTTACCCTAAGTATGGGGAGTGTCAGACTCTTGATTTTTCTTTTAATTGTTTTTACCTCTGTTTCGCTGCTTATGCTTAGGGATATTTTACCATAAATATAGGGGAGGTGGATCTTGTACATTCGATCACTCGGATTTCCCTTTATGTACAGCCTGCTATACTTAGGATAACTTGATCCTAAGTATAAGGGGAAAACATCGATTCCTCTTCATTCTATTCTTCAATTCATCGTTGTAGTATAGCTTTCCTTTTCACTTCCCTATACTAAGCACGAGTTATGTCTTCTTCATCGCTCTTGATCCACTCTGAGGACATCATTTGAGCTAAGTATAGGGGAGTGTCGTATATATTTCATATATACTGTAGCCATAACTCGTACTTTGTGTGACTGCGTTAATAAATAAAATGGCTAAAATCCTTAATCAAAAAACCATAAAATTTTAAAATTTTTCTTGTAAATAAAATTCTTTCTTGCACATACATAGCTATTTATAAAAATTATGTTTGTACAAATAATTGTAAAAACTTGTTGTTTGTAAAAATTTGTGAAAACATTCTGATATCAAAATTATGTATATAGTACAAATTTTTTGTAAAATGTTTGAAAATAAAAGTTTGCAAAAATCCTTGTGCAAATGTGTGTAAATAGTTTGCAAAACTTCTGCATCCATGCATTCATTCAAGCATTTTTCAAAAAATTTGCACATTTTCCAAATTTTGCATCAAAAGTTTTTTGTATATACTTGTACAGTTTTATGAATCATAGATTGACATTTAAACTAGCCTGGAATTAAATTGGAAAATGGAGCTTGGTTAAGATCTTAATCCACCTAATTCTAAGAGGAACCTTATTGGCATAGGGTTGAGACTTTTCAGGTCCATTGGTGACTTATTTTTTTGAGTCTGCTAGGCTATGATCACATGTCATCTTGATGGGCCTAAGTAGAACATTTAACAATGCACATATGACTCTCACAGACAATGGTTTTACTTGCACCAAGCACCTTACACATAGCTCTCTACGGATGAGGTGGTGAGGAGACAAATTTCTTTGGCATGGGGTAGCATACGAGGGTAGTACTTCTAGGCGGAACCTCTTGTCTTCTTTTAGTGAAGGAAGTGCATCTCAACTTGGTCTGGTAGCATTGAGGCCTAAAGACAGGAGTTGTGGGTTGCAATAATGCTTTAAAAGAGGGATAGTCTACTAGCTGAAGAAGAAAAACTCCTTATGTAAATATGCTGCACCATGTAGATATGTTGTACATATGCACATCAAAAAAATGTGGAAAAGATAGAAAAACTCCAAAAAGGGGGTAAGTCTGATAGAAAATGATACCCACTGGAGTGTATATAGCCAAATAAAGCAAAGATTATGTTATCCATTCTCATCTCATGAAGCTTGCAGCAGGGAGACTTAGCTACACCGGTTGGGCTCCCAGGGATACATGACTACACTGGTCATGGTCCACTCTCTTCTTCCTCCTCTTCTTGAGCCGGTTGAACTTGAACTTAGAAGGGAATACCCCGCTCCACGAGGAAAGAGCTGCCAGACTAGGGCATTAGAGTTACATTGTTGAGGGGGGTTGTTACTTTGCCATTTCTGAGGTGGGGAGCTACATATCACTTAAACAGTACAAGAAAAGTTTCATGGTCATTAGAGTTTGTGTATGTAGACTTGTTCTGATCTGGATTATTGCAGAGTCTTGACCATAGATTGGTGGAACTTAGAGGTTGTTGAGTTTTAAACCTAGGTCCAAATAAGGTTCTGATAAATTAATAATCCAAAGGTCTGACTGAGCTACATACTCCAATTTAATGAAGATAAGTTTAATAATTAGCCTTGATTCTCTTTCTTTTCTTTCTCTTTTCACTTCTTTTTCAAATAAGTGTTTGCTAAGGGACTAGAAAAAGTAAAGTATAGGGGGTGATGAATCCTTGTTCATCACTCTTTATTCTTTTATTTTAGCTAATTATCTTGGCAAAGCATTATTTAAATATGTGTAAATACAATAACTTAGAAATATGCATGGATGTGTTAATATTACATAATCAACATGTATTTGTGCAAAAATAAAAGAATAAAGATAAAGAAAAAGGAAGGAGTATTTGGAATAAATACATAGTGACCCGAACCCCGAGAGAGGGCCAAGCATTGGCCTGATCGCCAAATAAAATAAGTAGAGAGATATAGGACCTACTCTATATTGTACATATCTTGGGTATAAATAAATAAATTATTCTTGCTAAAATAAAAACAAAATAGTTTTTTACCTTCTTATATGTATTTATACAAATAAAATAAAAATCAAAAAATAAAATAAAAATAGAATAAAATTCTCTCTCTTGTACATAACACGTGTATATATATTCCCTATTCTATTTATTGTATACCTGTAAATAAATAATAAAGATAAAACAAAAATTGTTTTATACTCCAAAAATCATATTGTTAATAAATAAAATATAAAATTGGGGTATTTTTGTAAAAATAATAAATTAAAAATAATAGTACAAAATCCATAGGTATAATATACATGTATATAATATAATATACTATATATAGAGTAATTTATTTTTCATAAAAATAAAAAATCACAGACTAATCCCTTAAAAATAATAAACATTTTTCATTTTATTCATTTTTCAATTTAAATTCATTTATTATTTTTAATCGATTTATTTTGATTTTTCCCTACTATTTTGTCATGTAGTTTATCTTGTCTTTTCCCCTGATGCATGTGATTGGTCCATGTCGGAGCATTGACCCGGGTCAACCCCCTCTTTCAGGACATGACTCGACCCGACTTCTCCAGCGGACTTTCTTCTCCAAATTCTCTTGGGCGGATCATGCCTGCCCTTTCCCCGATTCTTTGCCCGCACCTTCCTCGTGGATCCGTGACCTTCGTGGATCCCTAGGAAGGTGCTGATCTTCCTCGGTTCGCGCGCTTCCACTCATTCTTTCTAGCCACCTGGGAGTGCTATAAAATAACTCATCCTCTTCCCCAGACGATTAGCTCGTGCCTCGCTCCCTCTCGATACCGTAGCCACCTTCAGTAGAGTGACAGCCGTCCGGAGCGCCGCCTAACGTTCGGTTTGGTGCAGCGACGTCGTAGCTCAGCCATCGTGGCCAGAGTTCCATCGTAAATAGCCTCCCCTGCCTTCCGTCGCTCGGTCGAGGCTATCATCATGACGACCACTTTCGCCAGGAGCCTAGGAGTTGATCCAGAACTTTAGGTGAGCCTCTTATTCTCCTCCTTTTTCTTTTCGGTTCGATCTTTCATCGTAGCTTTGTCGTCACTCCGCCAGCTCCGACCATCCAGTAGGAGCTTCGTTCCTTCACCCCAACCACTCCGATATCATCGCACAGTCGCCCTTCATCTAGCTCCGCACCTTGATCATCCTACTCTTAGCCTATCTAGCTGAGATTAGGCTTGAGGTTTTCCTTCCGTCGCCTCCGCCGGAGACCAAAGACCGCCTCACGTCGCTTCTTTCCTTGTTAGCCCAAATAACCCCGACCGGAGCACAATTCCGAGTCAGAGTTATCCTCTGCAAGTTGTTTCGCATGCTGGGGGTCATCTTTCCACCTTCCACAGAGCTCGTCGAAGCAGCTCCAGGTGTTCATCGTCGACATGCCCATCCAGCTGACGGAGCCTTCATCCGAGTCATCTCGTCGACGCGAAATTGCATCACCATCACGTCGGCGTCCTCCTATCTTCCATTGGAGCTGGGGATCTCTTCCCTGGCTTCGGCGAAGTTCGCCTGACGCTTGTTCCTCCAGACCAGTTCTGTAGCGTTGGATCGATCGGGACCTTCCAGATCAGATCAGAGCCGTCCATCCAGCCGCCTTGTCAGACCATTGAATGTCAAGTCTGACAGTCATATATGCACCACGTCCCCAACCGTCTGGCACCATCAGATATGACGCCTGACACCATTAGAGCCGCACGTCCATCCCACGCTCCAACAGTCGACATACGTCCACCCCACGCGTGCTTCACGTGCTTCGAGGATATCTTTCCCTTTTTACCCCTGCATTTATTTTAGTTTACATTTTAGTTCTGTAAAATAAATTCGTAGTTGAACTTATTTGCAGTTTAGTCCATGTAGTTCCTATTAATTGCACTTTAGCCCCCCCCCGTCTGGAGATACATGCGTCATCACGTGCCCTTTGGTGTATTTGCACATTTAGTCCTGAGCTTTCTTATGTTAATGATTGATGAATATGTTTTTTGAAATTACAAATATGCCCTTGTGAGTATGTATTTGACGCATGTGCAGAATTTATTTGTGAAATTGCACATTTGACCCTAGACTTTTTTTGTATATTATTGTTTAGTACAGAAACTTAAATAAATTTTATTTAAGTACCTACAAACTGTGTGTTGCATTTTTAATTAAATAAATATCAAAACTACTCCAAAAATTCCCAAAATATTACCAGTAGTTCCTGCTACTGTGTAATATTTTTTATAACTTTTCTGATGTATTTTGATTTTATTTGTTATTTTCTAAAAATCAAAAACCCTAAAAAGTGTCCCTGTCTATTTTAGAAAACCCATAAAAATAGAAAAATACCTTTAAAAAATCAAAAAATGTGAGTGTTTGTTTTGTGTTGTTTTAGTTTCTGTACCATTTTCATTCCATTATCTTTTATAAAACACCTAAAAATCACAAAAAACTAAAAACCTTATAAAAATCACTAAAAATTCTCTAAAATCAAAAAATTATGTTTTCAATTTCTGTAGGTAGATTTTATTTTATATTTTCACATAAAATTGTTGTCAGGATTTTAGAGGCATTTTAGATATTTTTAATTTGCCTCTTCATCCAAGCTGTACATTATATGTTATTTTTGTTTTTTCTTTTATTTTTAGAAATTCTTATAAAAATCGAATAAATCCCATAAAATGCCCAAAAACACTTGAATATTCTAAAAACACAAAAATAAATTTATTTTGATTTTTTCCACTTTTTACATCTTAATAAAAATTGTTATGTTGTGTTTGATTTTATTTCCATATTCATTTTCTTGATAGAAAATATAAAAAAATTAAAAAAAAATAAAAATTTAAAACCACCAAAATAGTCTTTACTTCTTTTTGGATAACTTGACTACCTCGTAGGATTTTTCTCGTGCTCCTTGTGTTTGAACCTGGTGGCTATACCAGGTAAAATAAATAGCAAGACCGCTTGCCTTGTTTTCATGCTTGTTTGATTTTGTTGGTGGTCTCTTGTTTCTCGTTGAGCTCGGTTCGAGTGGTTGAGGTCGCAACGACCTTTGATATCACTTAACCTTAGTCGCTCGGGCCGCTCACTACTTATGTTACCCATTCTCATCTCATGAAGCTTGCAGTAGGGAGACTTAGCTACACTGGTTGGGCTCCCTAGGATACATGGCTACACTGGTCATGATCCATTCTCTTCTTCCTCCTCTTCTTGAGCCGGTTGTACTTGAACTTAGAAGGGAATATACCGCTCCTCGAGGAAAGAGCTGCCAGACTAGGGCATTAGAGTTACCTTGTTGAGGGGGGCTATTACTTTGCCATTTCTGAGGTGGGCAGCTATATATCACTTACACAGTATAAGAAAAGATTCATGGTCATTAGAGTTTGCGTATGTAGACTTGTTCTGATCTGGATTATTGAGGAGTCTTGACCATAGATTGACGGAACTTAGAGGTTGTTGAGCTTTAAACCTAGGTCCAAATAAGGTTCCAACAAATTAATAATCCAAAGGTCTGACTGAGCTCCATACTCCAATTTAATGAAGACCAAGTTTAATAATCAAACTTGTTTCTCATTCTTTTTCTTTTCTTTCTCTTTTCACTTCTTTTTCAAATAACTATTTGCTAAAGGACTAGCAAAGGTAAAGTATAGGGGGTGATGTGTTCATGATCATCACTCTTTATTCTTTTATTTTAGCTATTTATCTTGGCAAAGCATCATGTAAATAAATGTAAATACAATAAGTTAGTAATATACAAGCATGTGTTAATATTACATAATTAGCATGTATTTGTACAAAAATAAAAGAATAAAGGAAAAGAAAAAGGAAGGAGGAATTTAGAATAAATACAGAGTGGCCTGAACCCCAAGAGAGGGCCAAGCATTAGCCTGATCGCCAAATAAAACAAGTAGAGAGAGATAGGGTCCACTCTATATTGCATATATCATGGGTGTAAATAAATAAATTATTTTTGATAAAATTAAAATAAAATATTCTTTTTACCTCCTTGTAAATATCTTTAAATATAAAACAAAAATTAGAAAAATAAAATAAAAAATAGAATAAATTCTCTCTCCTTTGTACATAAACATTTATATACTTTTTCTTCTTTATTTATTATATACCTGTAAATAAATAATAAAATTACAATAAAAAATTATCTTGTACTCCAAAAATTTTGTTGTAAATAAATAAAATGTAAAATTAGGGTATTTCTGTAAAATTAACAAAATAAAAATAATTGTACAAAATAGATAGGTATATTATACCTATATATAATACACTATACTATATATAGACTAATTTATTTTTCAAATAAATAAATAAAAATCATAGAAAATAGTTTGAAAAATAACAAATATTTTTTCATTTTATACACTTTTTTATTTAAAGTCATTTACTATTTTTTACTTAATTTTTAAGTATTTTTGTAAATCTCATTTCTTGATTGGTCCACGTCCGGTCGTTGACCCTGGTCAACCCCCTCTTCTCGAGCTTGACCTGACCAGACCTTGTCACCGGACTATTTTCTTCGATTTTTCCCGGGTGGATCACCCAACCCCTCACCATGATTCTCTTCCCGTGGACTCTCCTAGGATCCAGGACCCTCGCGGATCCCTAGGAAGGCACGGATACCCTTCGGTTCACGTGTCATCGCCTGATTCTTCCAGCCTCCTGTGAATGCTATAAAGCTTCTCATTCGCCTCCCAGGGTAAGCAGCTCGTGCCTCAATCCCTTCTTGAACCCTATCCATCTCCAGCTGAGTGACAGCTGCTCGAAGCTTCGCTCGGCGCTCGATTTGGTGCAGTAGAGCCGACGCTCAACCTTCGTGGCCGGACCTCCGTCGCGAGTAGCCTCCCCCGACTTCTGCATCGAGGTCGAGGCCATCACCCCGACGTTCATCCTCGCCTAGAGCTCAGGATCACATCCCGACCTTCAGGTATCCTTTTTATCCTGCCTATTTTTCCATTCGATCGGATCTTCCCATTTAGTGTCGTCGTGTGTTCACCTGCTCCGACCAGCCGGTCGAAGCCCCCTTACCCACTTCCAGCCGCTTTGATCAACCCACACGCTCGCCCCCCATCTTGCTCTGCAACCTGATCCCCCTTAGCCTCGACCATAGGTCGAAATTAGGATCTAGATCTCCCCTACCCCCTTCGCCAGAGATCGATTCCTGCCTCCCTCAGCTTCTTTGATTTCTAGCTCCAATAACCCAGATCGAAGCACAGCCCCGAGTCCCAGATTCCCATTGCTGGTATTTGTGTGCACCTGGACCCCTATCGCACCCATCTGAGGTTCGCCGGAGCAGCTCCAGGCCCCCCTTCGTCTCCACGCTCAACCGGCTGGCGGAGTCTCCATCTGACCTGCCCAGTCGACGCGGAAGTCTCCCACGATCACATCAGTGCCTTCCGATCGATCATCGGAGCTAAGGATCACCTCCTTGGCTCCGGTGAGGTTCGCCCGACGCTGTTCTTCCAGACATGTACCGCACCGTTGGATCGGTCGGCCCTTTCCAGATAGCATCCACGCTACCGACACCGTAGGCTTTTCAGACCATTGGATGCCAGATCTGCGCCCCAAGTCCCCGACCATATCTGAAGCGTCAGATCTAACACCTGCAGTGATCAGAACGACACGTTCGCGCCTCCATCATCGGCCTCCACGTGTCCTCACGCGCCTCTCACGTGTTGCATGGGTATATTGCTCTTTATACCCCACACTTTTGATGTTTTATGTTTTAGTCTGTAAATAAAAGTTGTAGTTAGATTTATTTACATTTTAGTCCCTAGAGTCTCTGGTATTTGTGTTTTAGTCCTTATTGTCTAGAGACACATGCTTGGTCACGTGAACAGTGGTGTTTTTGCATGTTCGTCCCAGGATATTTTTATGTTAATGTTTGAATGAGAAGTTTTTTGAATTTGCATTTATGCACCTATGAACGTTGTATTGCGCATGTGCTGGAATTTATTGGAACTTTTACAGTGACATCCTTGGAATTTTAGCACATGTTATTGTTCAACCCTAAAACTCAAACTATTTGCGTTTAGGTCCCTACAACCTGTGTGCTTGATTTTTAATTAAATAATTATCAAATCTACTCCAAAAATTTCCAAAAAATTACCAGTAGCTCATGTTATTGGGTAATACTTTTGGAAATATTTGTGACACAAATTGATTTTATTTACTTTTTCTAAAATTCAAAAACCCTAAAAAGTGTGTCTGTCTAATTTAGAAAATACATAAAAATATAAAGTCATTTAGAAATTCTAAAAAAATTCCTGAGTGCGTGTTTTTTGATTGTTTTAATTCTGTAGCATTTTTATTTCATTATCTTTTATAAAACCCCTAAAAAATATAAAAGACCAAAAATATTATAAAAATCATTAAGAATTCCATAAAAATCAAACAATTATGTTTTCAATTTCTGAAGTTAGATTTTGTTGTCTATTTTGACATAAAATTATAACCAGGAAATTTATGTACTTCAGATATTTAAAGTTACCTTTTTATCCAGGTTGTATACTGCTTTGTTGTTTTGTCTTTATTTCATTTTTAGAAAATTATATAAAAATCTGAAAAATTCCATAAAATACCCAACAATACTTCATATCTTAAAAATAAAAAGGTATTTTTATTTTAAATTTTTGAGCATTTTTGACCTTAATAAAAATTGTTGTAGTGAGATCGCTTTTATTTTCTTATTTATTTTCCTATTAGAAAATATATAAAAAAATTGCAAATTAAAAGCCACAAAAGTTACTTCTTTTCTTCTTTGATTTCTCGACTATTTCGTAGGCTTAGCGCGTGCTCCTTGTGTTCGACCCTGGTGGCTATACCAGGTTTAATAAATAGCGAGACCGCTTATTTTGATTTTCATGCTTGATTGCTTTCATTGATGGTCTTATTTTTCTTGATTGATCGTGCCTTGCGATTCGGGGTGCAACGACCTTAGATATTACTTAACCTGAGTTGCTTGGGGATGTCATCAACCCCAGCCATGGGTAGAGGACTAAACTCTCACCCATTCTTGTCAACATCAACCACCATCTGTGGGGATAGTCATCGAGGAGCCATCCCAGGTTTTGGAGGTAAATGGTGTGTGGTACACACATGACTCTGCCAAACAGTGGAGTTTAGGGGACAATTTCTCTTACCATCATCCTCTGACTTTTTACAACACATCATTTACCCCTACACTTTTCTCCAATACTACAGAGTTCTAGAGCATATCCTTCATAGGCATCGAAGCAGCAACGGTCGTACATTTATTAGTAGATGTACCACCAGGGCCAGAAGGGCCCACATATGTAACATCAGTCCCATCAGAAGTTCTAGGGCCATTAGGGCCAGTATTCACGTTCTTCATACCCATCTTCACAGCAGCAGCAGTCATCGTTTGGTTCCATAGATTTTCAGTGGTAGATTCTCGAGGAGATATGTTCCTACGGAACGAGATATAGGATTTGTGGGTTGACCTCAACATCTTATCTCGTTTACACGATGAGTAGATTTCTCCTTCTACATCCATTCCAGCCCAGTTTCAGGCTAACTCAACCAATCTGAACAAGATTAGGAGCAACAAATATATGATCAGGTATACTTCTTAGATTCTCACAATATGATCATGAGATCCTTCCTTTTGATTGTATTAATCGCATGTCACTCAAGAGTGGAAGGACCTTGGTCGTGCCTGATCGGGTAAGGGATATGGAGAGGACATTTGAAGCTCACACTGAGGAGACTACATAGGACGATGAGGTTAGGCATCGTCAGGAATATCTTCATCATGAGGAGGAGACATCTACAAGAAGAAAGAGGAGTATGAGAGCATCACTACAGCATAGAGAAGATTCAAAGTCTATGAAGGACCTTGATGACATAGTGTTTGCACACACTCTCCTCGATAACGATTCTTCGATCAACTTGCTTCCTTTTACCTTATATGAGAAGATGGAATTGGGTCCACTTCGAAAATCTAAAGCATTACTCGAGTTTGAAAATAAATCGATGAAGAAGGCAAAGGGAGAGGTCAAGGATGTTATCATCTCGATTGAGGGACAAGATTACAAAGTGGACTTCATTGTCCTTGAAATGGATATCTCCAATCATTGGAGAGAGTCACAGATCTTCCTTAGGCAGGCTTTTCTTAGGACTGTTGGAGCCTCCTTTGAATATCAGACGGGGATGATGAAGTTCCATTCTCTAGGCGGAGAAGTGAAACTCAAGATGAAGCAAACAAAATGGAAGCGACCTAACTTGGAGTCAAGTACCGATTTCTCTTCATCTTCCAAAGTAGATTGTAGATTTGTTAGCATAGTTGGAGTATGGAATAAAACCCAATAAAACTGAGAGAGACCCTATCATCTAGATAGGACAATGTACATGATGTAGTTTGTGAGGTGTTTCCAGGCTTCTTGAGAGATGGATCATCTAACTATTCCTTTGATGACTCAGATATCTCCATAGATCTATCAGTTCCTACCTCTAAGGAACAGTCAAAGGAGTTAGATTCATAGTCAGATGTGGCTTTGGCCAAACTACTACGTTTCTTTGGTGATCCGACTCCTTGTTCAGTACAGTTGGTGGCCAACACTACAAGGTTAGAGCCACCTTCATGCAGCACGGAACCGGATTCAACTATAATTCAACCAGATTTGATTGATGATACTTCATTACCAGAGCTGAAGCCGCTACCTCTTACACTCAAGTATTCCTTTCTTGTAGGACCTAAGAATAAATTTCCTGCCATCATTTGTTCTAAGTTTATTGTAGAACACGAGTCTAGGTTGTTAAAAGTGTTAGAGAAGAATGACAAGGCCATAGGATGGACAGTATCGGATCTAGTGGGTATTAACCATGCTCTTTGCTCACACCACATTTATATTGAGGTAATGTTAGGACTTCCCATAAATTTCAGAGGAGACTTAATCCAAATAATTCGAAAGTACATAAGAAAGAAATTGAGAAATGGTGTGGAGCAAGATTCATATACCCTATCTCTGACTCCAGGTGGGTGGCTGATGAACCTCGATTTCATCATGATAAATTCCATATATTAATCCCCTAACTTAAAGTCTTGTTAATAAAAGCCAGAGTAAATGTTGTATATATCCTGGTCTTAAAATAAAGTAAAAATATAAAAAAATACAAAATCAAAAATTGCAATGTTCTTATACCTTTAAATACGCTTCCAAAAATATTTCCCCTCTTGTTTGACTTATTTTATGTTATTGTTCAGCATGAAACTTGTAGATCTCATCAACATCTACAACTTTTATGTTTTGAGTTTTTCCTAAATCGTCTTCTCCTGTTTTCTTTCGATTTTTCTTTTATTTTTATATTCTGAATATTCTCACTAGGCTACGTAGCTCCTTCTTGTTGAGCCACGTGGCCCGGCTCCATTTGTGCCATGCATCCTCTACTTCCAGCCGTTCAATCCACCTCTAGCATCTCCATCTCAGCTGCTTGTCTCATATCCATCCTCCAGCCTTCGATTTGCGCTCCAGATCTCATCTGGAGCATCCACCTTCGCTCATTTCTCGACCGTTGGATCACTAAATCCAACAGCTATCCGTACCTCGTTCACAGCCACACGATGCGACCTGATCTATTAATCAGGGTCGCTTTATCACGGCATCGTCATGACTGTTGGATCGCAAGATGCAACAGTTGATACTTCATCTTCAACCTTCCATGCTCCCTCTCTCCCATGATCTCCTCTTCACGCATGATGAGCGCTCAGCCGATCACGGTTAATTCTCGGAAAATCAGATTAAGGTCGTTGCGACCCCAATCGACAAAGCATGGCTCAATCAAGAAGAATCAGACCACCAACGAAATAAATCAGACAATCAAAACGAGGCAAGCGGTCTTGCTAGTTTATTTTACCTGGTATAGCTACCAGGGTCGATCACAAGGAGCATGGAATGACAAGTCTACGAAGTAGTCAGGTAACCAAGAAAACAAAGGAATTTGGTGGTTTTTAATTTTTTTTCAAATTTTTTATAATTTTATAATAAGGAAAGGAATAAAGAAAAATGCCACATTAGAGCAATTATTTAAAGGGACAAAATAACTCAAAAATTCAAAACAAAAATATTTTTAGGTTTTTAAAATATTAAAATGTTTTTGTGAATTTTATGGGATTTATCTGATTTTTAATTAATTTTCTAAAATAAAAGAAGGCCAAAAATAGTGAGCAATGTGCAGCTTGGATATGAAGGTAAATTAAAATTATTTAAAATGCATATAAAATCTTAGCAATATTTTTTTGTGAAACTATAAAATAAAAGCTATCTATAGGAAAAGAAAACATATTTTTTATTTTTTTACGAATTTTTAATGATTTTTATAAGTTTTTCACTCTTTTTCAATTTTTAGGAGTTTTATAAATGGGAATGAAGCAAAAATTGCATAAAACTAAGACAACACAAAATAAATAGTCAGGATTTTTTTAGAATTTTTCAAGGTATTTTAATATTTTTATTTGATTTTCCAAAATAACTAGAGACACTTTTTAAGGTTCTTGAATTTTAGAAAGTAATAAATGAAATCAAAACAAACCACAAAAATCAACAAAATTCCTACACAGTAGCAGGAGCTACGTGGAAAAATCTTAGGATTTTTTGAGCATTTTTGCTATTTATTTAATTAAAAAAAAGCACACAGATCACAGGGACCAAAATGCAAATTAATTAAGTTCTAGGACCAAATAATAACATGCAATAAAAATCTAGGGTCTAATCTGCATTTTCTCCATTAAAAACCGCACATGTCACAAATAACGTTCATAGGGGTATAATTGCAAATTTGAAAAGTAACTACTCAATCAATAATAGAAGAGAAGTTTGGGATAAACAGTGCAAATAACCCAACTAAACATGTGACAAAGCACGTGTTTCCACACAGGCAGGACTAAACTGCAAATATGAGAAACTACAGGTACTAGAATGCAAAATGGTTCAACTGTGATTTTTATTATACAGAATAAGATAGAACTAAAATAAATGCAGGGTAGAAGATGCAATATACCCATGGAGCTCGTGACAGGGGCGTAAGAGGCCACGTGGTGGCCGTTGATGAAGCATGATCATGCGGCTCTAGACGCATCAGATGTCAGATGTGACGGTTGTCAGATGGTCGGGGACGTGGCTAGTACGAGACCGCTAGATCTGACATCTAACGGTCTGACACCTCCAGTGGATGAACGTCTGGAATGGAATATGGGAGACAATGACGATCCGACGGCGGAGAGGGTTCCTTGAAGAACTGCGCCTGGACGAACTTCGCTGGAGCACAAGAGGTGATCCGTGGCTCCGATGAAGGATCAGGCAACACCGGTGGACTCGTAGGTTGGTTCCGCGTCATATGGTTGGTTCTGATGGGAGGTCTAATGGTCAGATCGGCGAGGCGACGCAAGGGACCTGGGGACACTCCGTCGAGGATGGGCGAAGGCGATCTGGAGGGTCTACGCGCACATCAAGGCCTGCAAATGAAAACTCTGACTCGAAGCTACTCTCCGGTCAGGTTTATTAAGTTTAAAAGGTAAAGAAGCGGTGGCGGAAGGGTGCGGGTCTCCGGCGAAGATGGTAGAGGAGATCAATCTCCTAATCTCGATGTGATGATCGAAGGTCTGGGTGATCAGGGTGCGTAAGGAGATGGGGACTGAATGTGTGAGTCGATCTGAGCGGATGAGTGAGGGTAACGGAGCTCCGACCAGCTGGTCGGAGCTGGTAGAGCTACGGCGGCGATAAATGGAAGAAATGGATAAATGACGGAGATAGGAGGGATGAAGAAGGTACCTGAAGGTCTGAACTCGATCCTTAGCTCCAGGGGAAGTGGACGGTGGGTTTGTGGCCTCGACCACGCTGCGTCAGGCGAAGGAGGCTTCTCGCGACAGTTCTCTGGCCATGACAAGTAAGATGCGGCTACATGACATCAATCTGACCACCGAAGGCGTCCTCCGACGGCTGTCACCACGAGGAAGGAGTCTAGGGTATCAAGAAGGGGTACGGCGCGAGCTGGAGACCTAGGGAGGCAGATTAGGATATTTAAAGCAGTCCCAGGTGGCTGGATAGATCGGGTCGAAGCACGCGAACCGAGGATGATCCGTGCCTCCCTAGGGATCCGCGAGGATCACAGATCTACGGGGGATATGCGGGCAGAAATTCAGAGCAAGGGGACGCACGATCCGGCCAGGGTAAATGGGAGAAATGGGTCTGGTGGAACAGTCCGGTCCGGTCAAGCCCTGGAAGAGGGGGTTGACCCGAGTCAACGTTCCTCCGTGGACCCATCAAGAAAAAAGTATATACAAAAATATTTATAAATTCAAATAAAAATAGCAAATGATTTTAAATTAAAAAGTGTATAAAATAAAAAATATTTATTATTTTTCAAACTATTTTTATGTGATTTTTATTTATTTTATGAAAAAAAATTGTGGTATATACAATACAATATATTATATACATGTATAAAATACCTATGAATTTTGTATAGTTTTTTTTATTATTTTATTTTTACAAAAATACCCCAATTTTATATTTTATTTATTCACAACATAATTTTTGGAGTATAAAACAATTTTTATTTTATTTTTATTATTTATTTATAAGCATAAAATAAATAGGGAAGGGTAGACATATACATATATTATATACATGTGAGAGAGAGAATTTTGTTCTATTTTTATTTAATTTTTCTGATTTTTATTTTATTTTTAGAAATATATAGAAGTTAAAACACCTCTTTATATTTATTTTTGTAAAAATAAATTATATACACATATGATACATATATACAATGTGCAGTGGCCCTCTCTCTCTACCTTTTTTTTGGCGATCAGGCCAATACTTGGCCCTCTCTTGGGTTTTAGTCACTCAATATTTATTCTAAATACTTCCTTCTTTTTCTTTTATTCTTTTATTTTTGCACAAATACATGCTAATTATGGAATATTAATACATGCATGTTTATTGCTAAGTTATTGTATTTACAACTATTTACATGATGCTTTGCTAAGATAATTAGCTAAAATAAAAGAATAAAGAGTGATGAATGAGGATTCATCACCCACCTATACTTTACTTTTGCTAGTCCCTTAGCAAATACTTATTTGAAAAAGAAGTGAAAAGAAAAGGAAAAGAAAAAGAAAAGGAGAATCAAGGTTGATCATTAAACTTGTCTTCATTAAATTGAAGTATGGAGCTCAATCATACCTTTGGATTATTAGTTTGTCGGAACCTTATTTTGACTTAGGTTTAAAACTCAATAGCCTCTAAGTTCCACAAATCTATGGTCAAGACTCTTCAACAATCCAGATCAGAACAAGTCTACATACACAAACTCTAATGACCATGAATCTTTTCTTGTACTATGTAAGTGATATGTAGCTCCCCACCTCATAAATGGTAAAGTAACAGCCCCCCTCAACAAGGTAACTCTAATGCCCTAGTCTGGAAGCTTTTTCCTCAAGGAGCGGGGTATTCCCTTCTAAGTTCAAGTGCAACCGGCTCAAGAAGTGGAGGAAGAAGAGAATGGACCATGACTAGTATGCCATGTATCCTAGGGAACCCAACCAGTGTAGCTAAGTCTCCCTGATGCAAGCTTCATGAGATGGGAATGGGTAATATAAGCTTTGCTTTATTTGGCTATGTACACCCCGGTGGGTATTTCATTTTCTCTCAGACCCACCACTTTTTTTTGGAGTTTTTCATTCTTTTGCACATTTTGTTTATGTGCATATGTACAACATATCTACATGGTGTAGCATATATACATAAGGAGTTTTTCCTCTTGAGCCAGTAGACTATCCCTCTTTTGAAGCATTATTGCAATCCACAACTCCTGTCTTTAGACCTCAATGCCACCAAACCAAGTTGAGACGCACTTCCTTCACTAAAAGAAGACGAGAGGTTCCGCCTAGAAGTACTACCCTCGTATGCTACCCCAAGCCAAAGAAGACTACCTCCTCACCACTTCATCCATAGAGAGCTATGTGTAAGGCGCTAGTGCAAGTAAAGACATTGTCTGTGAGAGTCATGTGTGCATTGTTAAGTGTTCTACTTAGGCTCATCAAGATGACATATGATCATAGCCTCGTGGACTCAAAGAATTAAGTCCCAAATAGACCTGAAAAGTCTTAACCCTAAGCCCTATAAGGTTCCTCTTAGAATTAGGTGGATTAAGGTCTTAACCAAGCTCCATTTTTCAATTTAATTCCAGGCTAGTTTAAATGTCAACTATGATTCGGAAAAACTATACATATATATACAAAAATCTTTTTATGCAATTTTTTGAAAATGTGCATTTTTTTTTTGAAAAATGTTTGAATGAATAAGTGCATGAATGCAGAAGTTTTGCAAACTATTTACACACATTTACACAAGGGTTTTTGCAAACTTTTTGTTTTTCAAACATTTTACAAAAATTTTATCCTATATACATAATTTTGATATCAAAATATTTACAAACTCTTTATACAAAATATCTTTACAAACATTTGTACAAAAATAATTTTTATAAATAGCAATGTATGTGCAAGAAAGAATTTTATGTACAAGAAAAATTTTAAATTTTTATGGTTTTTAGATAGATGATTTTAGCCATTTTATTTATTAACACACTCACACAAAGTACGAGTTATGACTAACGTATATATGAAATATATACGACACCGCCCTATACTTAGCTCGAACGATGTCCTCAGAGTGGATCAAGAGTGATGAAGAAGACATAACTCATGCTTAGTATAGGGAAGCGAAAAGGAATGATATACTACAACGATGAATCAAAGAATAGAAATGAAAAAGAATCTCGGTGTTTCCCCCTATATGTAGGATCAAGTAATCCTAAGTATAGCAGATTGTACATAAAGGGAAATCCGAGTGGAAGAATGTACACGGGGTACCTCCCCTATACTTAGGGTAAAATATCCCTAAGTATAGGCAGCAAAACAGAGGTTAAAAGAATCAAAAGAGAAATCAAGAGTCTGACACCCCCCCCCCCATACTTAGGGAAAAGTACACCCTAAGTATAGCATAATCATAAGATGCGAATGGGGTGTTGGACTGAAGAATGGTATGATATGGACATCTGGATCTATACAAGGCGGAAGATAGTGATAATCAGGCGTGAGATGCAATAGATGTGAGTCAAAGACCACATCTCAAGCAAAATGAATAGGGGCGACGTCAACGACCAGTAGCTCATGATCTAGATATGGTTTGAGCTGCTGCCCGTTAACTCGAAAGGTAGAATCAGATGACATTTTGGATAGGTCAATGCTTCCATTGTTATGTACCTTTCGGATCAGGTATGGTCCCTCCCACTTGCTCTGCAACTTCCCTGGAAATAACCTAAGCCTAGCATTGAACAACCATACTCTCTGATCTGGCTCAAACTACTTGTGGCTAATATGAGAATTATGTCACTCCTTCACTCTCTCCTTGTATTGTAGGATGCTCGAGAAGGCTGCATCTCTCAGCTCCTCCAGGGCTGTCAATTCTGCCCTCCTCTGATCTCCTACACTCACTGGATCCAATAATATGTATGTGATAGCCCAAAGTGACTTATGCCAAATCTCAACAGGTAAATGGCAGGGCTTGCCATAAACGAGGTGAAAGGGAGATGTACCCAAAGGAGTCTTGAAGGAAGTCCGATATGCCCACAAGACCGAGTCCAAAATCTGTGACCAATCCTTTTGGTCAGGGTGGACTACCTTCTGCAATATCATCTTGATCTCCCTATTCGACACTTCAGCAAGACCATTGGTCTGAGGATGATATGGAGTGGCTACTCGGTGGACAATGTTGAACTCGCTAGCAAGGGCCTTTACCTTGTCGTTGACGAAATGAGACCCCCGTCAGATATCAACACTCTAGGTACCCCGAACCGTGAAATGATATTCTTCCTCAAAAATCTACATACAGTCCTAGCATCTGCGGTTCGGGCGGGGATAGCCTCAACCCAACGACTAGCATAATCAACGACCAACAGAATGTACTCAAATCCATGGCTCTTAGGGAATAGACCCATGAAATCGATGCCCCATGCGTCAAAAACCTCACAGAAGTGAATGAGCTGTATCGGCATCATATTACGCTGTCCACAAGTGCCCATCCTCTGACAGTCAGTACACCTCTTCACGAATTCATCAGAATCCTTGAAGAGGGCAGGCCACCATAGGCCGGATTGAAGCACTTTCTGTGTCGTTCTCGTCCCAGAGTGATGTCCTCCTGCCACAAGCTTGTGATTGTATGTGAGGATGCTATGGTGCTCCTCCTAAGAAATGCACTGTCGCCAGACACTATCCCCTCCTTCATGATAAAGGATGGGATCCACCCAATGGTAGAACTTGGCCTTCGCAAGGAAGGTATCAAGTCGCTGCTTAGGCCAACCTTGTGGAACTTTCTTGGCAAAAAGATAGTTCATAATGTTGGCGTACCATGGGAGCGAGGCGATAGCAAGGATTGCCTCATTTGGGAAGGTCTCAGAAATAGGATCAGTCTGCTCAGATTCCTCAAGATTCTCTAATCGAGAGAGATGATCCACCACCACATTCTTAACTCCAGGCTTATCCTTAATCTCAATATCAAACTCCAGGAGTAGAAGGATCCATCTAGTAAGTCTTTCTTTGGCATCATTTTTTGCCACGAGGTACCTGATGGCAGTGTGATCTGTAAAGATAGTCACCTTCGATCCAATGATGTAAGATCTGAACTTATCTAGGGCAAAGACTACGGCTAGCATCTCCTTCTCAGTGATGGTATAGTTTCGCTGCACGGCATCCAATGTACGACTAGCGTAGTGAATGGCAAATGACACTCCATCCCTCCTCTATCCCAGCACGGTCCCTATGGCAAAATTGCAGCATCCATCATGATCTCGAATGGGAGAGACCAATCAGGCGGTTGAAGGATAGGAGCCTCAACAACTAGACTCTTGAGAGTCTCAAAAGACACAAGACACTTATATCTACAATGAACTCGGTGTCTTTGGTCAGCAAATCAATCAACGGTCGGGAAATTCTGTTAAAATAATGAATGAATCGATGGTAGAAATCGGCGTGCCCCAGAAAAGACCGTAATTGTCGCAAGTTGGATGGTGGACTGAGTTTCCTAATGATATCTACCTTGCCCGGATCAACCTCTATGCCCCTGTTGGAGATGATATGGCCAAGCACCGTCCCTTGAGTCACCATGCAGTGACTCTTCTCCCATGATAATACAAGATGGACCTCGATACATCGCTGAAGGACGCGGTCTAGGCAGTTAAGACAAGCATCAAACCCATCACCATAGATCGAAAATTCGTCCATGAAGACCTCCAAGCACTCACTCACCATGTCCAAAAAGATGGACAACATGCACCTTTGGAATGTCGCCAGAGCATTACATAGACCAAAGGGCATCCGTATGAAAGCATATGTCCCAAAGGGACAGGTGAATGTGGTCCTGTCCTGGTCTACGGGCGCAATGGCCACCTGGTTGTAACCGGGGTACCCGTCAAGAAAGTAGTAGTTACTCTTCCCAGCTAGCCTCTCTATAATCTGATCAATAGAAGGCAATGGGAAATGATCCTTCTTGGTGGCCTGGTTCAATCGTCTGTAGTCCACACAGACCCTCCATTTCAGTAGGTACCCGGGTAGCGATCTCCTCTCCAGACTCACTCACAACTGTAGTGATGCCCGTCTTCTTGGGAACCACATGTAATGGACTAACCCACTTGGATTCGGAGATGGGGTAGATAAAATCGACGCTCCACCATTTCGAGATTTCTTTCATGACAACCTCTCGAAGATTCGGGTTCAGCCGCCGATGGAACTCACACGACAGCTTAGCGTCCTCTTCGAGATAGATATGGTGGGAGCACATGGCCGGACTTATCCCCTGGAGATCAGCTACACTCCATCCAATCACCTTGCGGTTCCTTTCAAGAACCTCCATTAAACAAGATTCTTGCTCTCCAGTCAAATCTGTTGAGATAATGATTGGGTGCATCTCATGCTCGCCCGCAAGGAATATATACTTCAGTGATTGCGGCAAGGGCTTCAGCTCTGGACGACTGGGAGCTGGCAAATCTGGCCTCTGAAAATTCTGAGTGAAAGAAACCAAATCTGCATGGGAGAACTCTCGCTGATCATGACAATCTGGTGAAGACTGCTCTGCTGGTGTATCTGTACTCTGTATCAGGTCAGTCTCCACCCTAGCTGCTGGCTCTGTAGGAATCAGACATGGAATCAACTCATCAAACTCTTCCCAGTCAATGTCTGACTCCGAGGGCTCTGAATCCGAGTCAAAAGAAATATCAATTGCCTCGCTCTCTTGAGCGCGGTCTGCATCCTCGAATGTGTCCTCGGCCAAGAGTGTGCTCCCCAAGCTCTCCTCTACTGGAATCGGGAAATCTTTGGGATCTGCATGTGAGAGGATGGCTTGTGAAATGGGATCTGTCCAAGCGGCTTCATAATCTGTGATCACAAAATCGCACTCCTGGTGGACGTCTCGCTCTGCCTATGTCCTCTGCTCCAAATCACTGAGCTGCTTCGAGCAAGCTGAATCTCGCGCTCTAGTCTCATAGATCATCTCTATTTGTATACTCTCACCCTCGATGCGAAAGTATACCTTCCCACTATCATGATCAGACACTGCCTTGGATGTGGCCAAAAACGGGCATCCTCGGATGATGGGGGTATCGGTCACAGACTCAGGGATCTCCATGTCCAACACAACGAAGTCCACGGGGAATTTCAGGCCCTGAATTGTGACGACCACATCCTTCAACAACCCCTTCAACCTCTTGACAGATCTATCAGCAAACTGAAGAACTGTCCTGCTCTGTCAAAGAGGGCCAAACTCGAATCGGTCGAGTAAGGCTGCCGGAAGTAGATGGATAGAAGAGTCGTTGTCTAATAGAGTCCGATCGGACATCTGCTCATGGATATGACACCTGACATAAGGAGCTCCTGCATCTGGCCTCTTGGCTGGCAGACCGTTCTGGATGGCAAAGCAGGTGGCACAAGTGAGCACATGGATCTCTGAATGATGGTTCCTCCTCTTCCTGCGAATGGTAGTCTTCTCTCTCAGGTTCCTCTGGAAGAGAGGGATGTGCTCCAAGGCCTCCTGTAGAGTCAGCTGAATCTGAAATCTGTCTATCATATGCTGGCTGAACTCTAACTGATGGGATTTTTTGGATTTTCTTTTTTATTCCCATTAGCCAAGCGGAGTGCTTGAGGGAAGGGGATGGTTGGGCCCTCCTCAGATGGAGGGCTAGGAATGGGTCCCTGTTGCTGAGATGAAACAGAATCCATACACATATCTCCAGGCATCGCAGATGGACTCACAAATAAAGAACCCTTTTCTTAATTAATTTTTTTGAATAGTCCTGAGATACAGTGATAGAATGAAATGCAATAGGAATAGAATGGGTGGCCTCAGTACCACCCGCAGCATCTGGACTTGCGGCATCAGCACCGCACTCTAGCTCAGCATCATCATCTCTGGTGGCATCACCACCTTTTGCATCTGGTGAAGTGACGGCCTCAGTACAGTCATCTGGATGTACATCCTTGGTGGCATCAGTACCACCGTCATCAACAAGATCATGAGCGGCATCAGCACCGCTCTCCTCCTCGTCTAGCGCTCCTGAGTCATTATGGAGTCGTCGCTCAGATGAGGTGTCGTCGGTTGGCATCCTACCGCTCCTAATGTAAGAAAGTCAGCATCAAAAGTATATGCAGTAATATCATCAAGTGAGTCACTAGGAGTGGTAACCTCTGTAAACTCTACCTGCTCAGACCTCCTCTTTAGGTTGTTCGGATTTGGCTAGATCTGAGTGGGTATGGCGGCTTTTCCCTTCACGATCTCCCTCATCTCCTGACAAAACTCCTCCATCTCCCGCCTGAAAGTGGCATGCTGATCGGAGATGAGGCGGGCTAAATCATCAAGTGCAGGGTTATCATAGGCTGGCCCATGAGAATCGAATAGGTGGCCTCGCTGGAAATGAGGTTGCTTCTGCTAGGAAGGATGAGAGGGATACTGGTGATGAAACTACTAAGGCTGTTGTTGCTGCCTCCACGGTTGTCCCTGCTGATAGGGACGAGGACCCTGTTGTAGTGTGGCTGTGGCTGTGAGAACTGGGGCTGTTGGTGTTGCTAGTTGTACTGGCCACCCTGAACTGGAGGTTGCTGCTGGGATGAAGCACCTCCGGTCGACCAACGGAATCCGGGATGGTCTCGGCAGATCCCAAGTTGAGGTCGATCATACCAAATCTCATTGACTTCCATCAATGGCTCCTGCTCGTAAGTGGTGGGGGAAGGATTGCCAAGGGCTGATCCGGTTGGTAGACCACCATTTGACTGTCCGGAGACGGTGGTAGCTGGACATACTGCTGTTGATGCTATTGGAACGGCTCCGCCTGAATGTGATGCACCTGTCGATAGTGGGCGGAGGGTTGCGTCGAGCTGTTGTTGTTGGGGTCAGCTCGTGACCTGAGACGGGGCTAAGAAGCCGTCTGTGCCTCCTGGAGACACATGATCTGGGTCTTCAGATCATTCAGCGTCTGTGCCATCTAATCTATCTGAGACATGCCCTGGCACTTCTTCTTCTCAATAATCTCGATGGGTCCAACTTCTCGCTCATGATACCCATATCAGCGTCCAATGACTCTGCTTGTGCTACGATTGTTGAAGATGTAGAAGGACCTACATCGACCCGTGCTATCCTCTGATAGGACACAGTCTGTGGTGTGGGGTTCCCTATGTATAGAGGCGGGTCTGGGACATGACTGTATAGTTCACTGCCATCTCCTCGTAGATGGCCCATACATGATCCTCATCCTTAGCGAAATAGGAACCCCCATAGGATGCGTTCACTAGCCCCTGCAACTCTGGTGTAAACCTACAGAAGAAACTCTGAACAAGGTTGGGCTTGGATATGTCATGATGAGGAATGTTGGACATGCGAGCCCACGGCGAGCCATTATGCAATAAATGTTATTGCAAATATCATTCCCTAATCTGAAATGAAGAATACATAATTTGCATAATAGGTCCCTTAGTACAATTAGGGTTATGTACCATGGCCATATTGATGATCATACAGTTGTTGGTTCAAATATTGAATCATAGAGGCTGGTGCTTGGATGAATATCTAAAGAGTTAGATTGAGGACTCGTCAAGCACCATCAAATGATTGTTAAGAGATGATCTCCAGCATGAGTAGGAGATGGCAATCCTTTCTCAGTTAGGTTGATATCTGACTGACCTCTTGATGCAGGTCCTCTACATAGGAATAGAGATTCGGAGGTATTAGATTAGTTAGGTCAAAGAGTTGACTTAACGAGATCAAGATAACCAAAGTCCTATATCGTATGTTGTCATGATATAGGCACGCATCCTCTGACCGGAGATAGATGTGTTAATATATGTCTGAGTATGTACATTTGGCAGACCAATAGGTTGATGACCTAATCAAGGTCTATACACCGGCACGCTGGTGTGCATATAAGGGCATATGAGTAATACGATCTCTCAAAGGGATCATACAGGTTCATTATTGAACCGGAAGACATGAGCTCACTCATGAGATATTGTGAAGAATCAAATTCCATGCACGGTCGTCTCGCTTTCGAAGCATGACTGAATTTGTTGGTTTGATATATACTTTTGGAAAGTATATGGTCAAGACCTAGGTATGATATATGCTTTTAAAAAGTATATGATCTATACTGACTCCCAATGATTGAATAAGAAACTTAATGATAAAACTCTGAAGTAGACAGTGTGAAATTGATCTTATACTTCAGGTTTATTCTGAGTCTTCCAGTATGCAGGATGTACATGTATTGGGAATGCTTGAGGGTGATGTGATCATAAACTATTGTATAACCATGACACTTCCATTCGTAGGGAGTGATGAAATGGGTCTGGATTGTAGTGACTCCTCTCAGTAGATAAGTAATCTGATCTTGGTCCAAATGTTGGACATTGATTTGAATGCGATTCAGATACAATGAGAAGATTAGATTTGCGGTCTTGATTTAATCAAGCATCTATAGGAGGCCCGAGATCTGGATTTGAGATGTGATCTCAATATCCAAGTCACTATACGTAGAACAATACAATCGCCATGTCCTTATCTCCAAGTATTCGCGGTGCAAGCGCATTATCCTTGAAAGAGTTTAGGATAATTTCATTGTTGATATAAGTATCCGAGCATTGAGAAAATGGATAAGTAAATGTGATTTAATTATCATGATTAATATGAATTTGATTCATATTAAAAAGAGAGTTATCTTAGATAATTAAATGTGATTTGATTATCAAATATGTAAATAATATGAATGTGATTCATATTCTTTGGGCACAAGAGAAAAGAGATCCAAGATGATTAAATGTGATTTAATTATCATGGATATGAATAATATGGATAGAAATATCCATATTAATCATATATATTATAAATGTGATTTATAATATATGAGAGAGAGCTATTTGTAATTTACATTTGTTAATTAAATATTGATGTGAATTGGATTCACATTGGACATCAAATTGAAAATTTAATTTACATTTTATTTTGGGTTGTGAATGTGATTCACAATTTTCCAATGGCAAGATTGCAATATTCACAAAATAATTATGAATTATTTTTGTTGAATAATTTACAACAAGTGTTGTTGTAAATCTTGGAGATTTCCATGGAATAATGTAATCTCATGAGATATCATGAGATTACATGAGATTGCCACCAAATCCCATATTATGGAAGGAGGCAATCTTCATTCCAATAATCTCTATGATTGCTTGATTTAATTTGGGATTGATTTATATTGATTTATCAATATAGATTTAATCTAAATTAAATTAATTGTTGTTGGTTTTTACCAACACAAATCTTAGCCATTAAAAACAACACAAATCAATGAGAGCCATTGGATTTGTGTTGCCCATGGATTGAGATCCATGGATCCCAAAATATTATAAATAGAATGGTACCCCTTTGCTCTTCTCTACACACAAGAGAAAATAAGTCTCTCTCTTTCTTTTTCTCTCTACATGCCCTCTCTCCTTCTCTCATGTGGTTGCCACCATGGATGCCCTAGAGAGAGTCTCCACCGCCGCAGTGTTGTCGTTATGCTGCCCAATCGTTTGCTCATGGATCTTTGTCTCCTTCGGTGCACCTCGCTCATGAAGAAGACATTGGATCTCATGTGTCGAGATCAGGAGATCCGCCGCTTGGATCATCAACATGGATCGCGAGGAGCACGTGTTTCATCAACACGCTCGCAAGCGTCTCCTCTGTCGGATCGGACTTGAGATAGGAGGTCTCTTCATTTAGAGACCGATCGCAACCACGCTTCAAGAGGTAATCCTATTACTTGTTTGTGGTTTAGATGAAATGATCCGAGAAGTGCTCTTGGATCATGTGGTTTCGTCACATGAAAAATTTTAATTTCCGCTGCATAGAATAACTAGTCTGACTAGTCGTTCCTCGTTGTATTCGATACGATGATCACGCTTCCGTGATGCGCTTGAGGATTATACCATATCCTTCAAGTGGTATCAGAGCCTTAGGTCGAAGGTTTTGGATACAATCTGTAAACCTAGGATGACTTGGGTTCGTTAAGGTTGCGAAAGTTTTATCGCATTTCATTTTCGCATCTCTGTTTAGTGATTATTTTCGGCCCTGTTTAAATTGTTTAAACACGAAAATAAAATTTGGACATTGTTCTCCATTAAATAAATAAACCATAGGATCTGAGTTTACGTAATTTGGATTCCGTTTGCTCGAGAAATGATTGTTTTAATGAACATGTATTCACTGTTGCGGGAACTGTGAATCTTAACATGATTAATGAGTTAATTACTGTTTTTATACGCCTCGAAATACGTGAAATATCACTAAGGTTTTGTCCTAAATCAAATTATCAATCTTTGAAAATTAATTTTGTCTAATTTGGATTTAAATTGATTGAGATATGTTAATTTTAGTAAGTAGGAGTCACTGCTGAAATTACAGTCCTAATCAAGAACCATGTGATTGTCAATTAGTGAAATTAATTGTTAATTTCATGAAATAATTATGGAAAATATTTGAGAAATATTGAATGATGATTATTTCCTTAATTGACTTGGCCTCAACCAATAAATTGATTAGATTTGATCTAAATCATAATTGGAAACACAATCATCAAACTCCTTGCTTGAATAGGATTGGGAATTTGTCTAGCAAATTTCCTTATAATCAAAAATGTTTTGATTATTACTATATGGTATAATTTCGGTTGAAGAACCGATGACCATCTCAAGTACAAAGTGATTGACTCGGCATTATTTTTTCCCGAGGCAGATATGGTGTCTAGTCGGGGATCGCTGGGGTAGCGGGTCGCACCGGTTGCGGTCCGTCCCACTCCCGTCGGTACTGGCCATGACAGCGGGTAGGGAACGAATGATGCCTGAGAGATCATGATGTATTTTCTAATTATTAAAATTTGAATTAATATGTACTTTGAGATAATACCATATATTCAAGTAAAATCAAGTTTGTTGATTGAATTGCATTGATAATTAATTTAATGTGATTAAGTTAATTATATCCAATTAAAAACACTCTATTATGAATAGATGTGTATTTCCCTTGGAAGAATTAATTATATGAATATGATTCATAATAATTGATTAAAATTTGAATATGAGGTGGAGGATCACATAAGTGACATCCATGGTCTCCCGTCAAGGCGAAGGGTTCCCTCGCCAGATATTGTATGTGGGAGACGCCTGTCAGAAGTGACAACTCCTGCATATGATCCATTTGGATCGGGCTCGTTGCTTCTCTAAAGAGTAAGGATGTATGCATAGTGATCCCAATATCGGGTCCTCATATTATTGGGGTGATATTAGATTGCGCATAGCGAGTTGTATTCTTGTTGACGGTTGGTTCAATTAATGATGGTCAACATCACCTTAGGGGTGGTGGGCTCGGGTGTTAAAGATCGAATTGGGAGATGCAAGTTGGACTTGCAAGGCGGAATGTGTTCCCGCTTCTTTTTATCCGAGTTACAGGTTCTCATATTATTGGAATGTAACAAAGATAAGGAAGGAGATCCTAGATCTTGCTTGAGATATAATGGTAAGTATATCTCTTACATTGAAAGTGATTAAGGGAACGAACTTTCATTGTTGATATGGCAAGATAACTTTGATATAAAAATTTCTAATTCAAAGTAAATTATATATTTATATATGTTTATGCAAATTTCTTATTTCAGATAATCCTTCTTTAATCCCACTCAATGTTATACTCAATAATAACTAGTAGAATATCATGGATTGGACCCATGATCCAGATATTGTACTTGCAATTGGACACATAATGTATGTGGTTGCTTGTGCAAGTTTCCTCATAATAATGAGGAATGATAATTAAATAGACAATAGGACTAAAAGCCGGGTTTCTATGTCTCTATAAGTCTTGATCTCAACGAAAGTACTTTTGAAGTGACATGTCGGTAATGATCATAATTATCAAATAATCCTTATAAAATCTAAGAAGATGTTCTGGCATACATATGTGCTCTCAATCATGAATGACAAGGTTCTCTACATTAGGCAGAATGGCGGCTCTATAAGAGAAGATGTATTCAAATTGTTTGAGTACCTACTTAAACCTAAGTTTTAAAAGTTTAAATGGATGTAGATATGATGAGTGTCATCATTCTACTATCTATACTCTAGTCATTCATGAAGATTCATAATATTCATATTGTATGAACTGAATGAAGCATGTATAAATGTTGAGATACTCTTATATTGAAATTTTTTATTTTAACATAAGAGATCCTTTGTCTTGAGCAATGATTGCTTATAGATAAAGGGAGCGCAGTGGAAGCATGGGTTGGACCCAAGTAAGAAGTATAGTCAAAGAGATGATTGTACTTTTGTGACTTCCATATGACATCCAAAGAGTTGGATGAATGCCAATACTGCAATAAGTTGATAGTATGACTATCAAATATATCTAGAATCCTTAGAGAAGGAATCGGATAGTACATCAGAATAATCTACATATAATCATTGAAATTGACTTATTTATTTGATAAGATAAAGTCTAATAATTGTATCTCAATCTTCTAATGACACTTGCAATTGGTTGCATCTGTATTAGAATATTAGAAATTTGATCTTAAGGTTTAATGATCATCCATGTTGGAAGTGATGCAATTGTTGCAACAATTTCCATTGGATCAATAGACTTCATATTTTCAATGGGAGCCCTTAGTCTTAGAGAATGTCTTTGTGACCTCGATATTAGAATACACTCATAGTTTATTTCTAAAAATTGGAAATAAACATGAATTCTGGAATAAACCTATCATAGAGAGTTATGATGGATATATTTCAGATAGTAATCTAACATCTAGTGGACTCTGCTAAATTAGAAAATTAATGAATGGTTCATTAAGATTTCTAATACTGAAATTAAACCTTTAAAGATCAATAGAAGGATAAAGATCATTTGACAATGATCTGGCATCATGTTTTGGACATATGTCTGTTGATGAGATCAATGGACAACTGAGAGATGAAACTTTAGAATGTCTAAAATTTCAAAACTTGCATACTTATGAATATTGTATTCAAAGTAAAATGTCCAATACACCCTTCTTTGGGAAAGGTGTAAGATGTCACGGTATTCCGGATCTCATATATATTGATCTATGTGAATCATCTATATCATAGTAAACATTATGGATTTGTGATATCTATTGATGATTATTTGTGATATGAAATTTCTTCTCTTCACTTAGAAAACTTTGAAATGTTCAAAGATTTCATAATTTTGGTTTAGAATCGAAGTTTGAAGGAAGATGAAATGAATTTGATCTAACCAAGGTAGCTTGTGCCTATTAGATGAATTTAAGGAATACCTTATGGAGATGTGAATATCATTCCTATCTCAATCCTCCTAATGAACATTAACTCAATAGAGTTGTAAGGAGATACAATTGATCATGTGTGACATGATTTGATCAATGATTAATCTTATCATGATTATCTCTTAGTTTCCAGGTATATATATATGTGTGTGGTAGAGACTACATTATATATATCCTTAATAAGGTTCCATGTGATTAAGCTGGAATCTAACACTAGAGAGTGCTACTTCATTAGGAAAATAAAGGATGGTATTGGATACCTACTTTATGACCTTGAGATTCTTAAAGGATCTCATCTCTGAGAATGTGATTCTTAGAGGATGACTCTCTTGAGAATCAAGATGGAAATGAAGTAAAGGAACTCATTTAATCTTGAGAAGACAATGAGGCTCCTGAAATCGGAAACTAAATAGACAATTAAAGATGAAACATTAATACCTCTTCAAATAAGTTTGAGGATGGATTCCATGTGTCAGTTGAATCTGACAATGATCTGACTTCATGTGATGATGCTTCTGAAGATCGTATCATGGAAAGAAGGATGTTAGCAATAAAGTCTGAAGTAGACTTCATATACAAATGTTGTATATAGACCCTCGAGGATCCAACTATATGGGTAAGACTTATTATGGTGTAAATGGATCTTCAAGAGAAAAAGGGAACCTGATGAGAAGGTAGAGACCTTCAAAGCATGGTTCGTAGCCATGAGCTACATACCGAAGAGAAGACATCGCTTGCGATGAGACTTGCTCTCCAGTGACCTTGCTTTAACCCATTAGAATATTGCTAACCATAGCTACACAAGTTGACTATGGCATCTTCATGATGTGAGTCAAGATTGCATTCCTCTATGAATACCTCTCTGAGGACATTCACATGAAGTAGCCCCAAGGCTTCATGGTTGAGGAAAGCAAGGTGTGCAAGCTAAATAACACCATCTTTGGACTCAAATAAGCTTCATGTAGTTGGAACATAAGATTTGATGAAATTGTAAATGTTATGATTTCAGATAAAATCTTGATGAACCATGTGAGGCTTAGTGGGAGTGCCATTGTGTTCATCATGCTAAATGTAGATAATATTCTAATAATTTAGAATGATATAAGGATGATATTAATAAGTGTTTTATAATTTGATTGTTCAATACCTCAAGATATGATCTCAAGGATACCTCTTAGATCTTAGTTCTGAAGTTGTTCAGAAGCAAAGAGAAGAGGGTATTGGAACAGTCACACTAATAGTACACCTTGGACATTTCCATTTTCTGGAAAATTCCAAGAAAGGCTTCTTTTCCTCAAAGATATGGTACTAACCTATCTAAAGGGATAGCACCTCAAAGAGTTGAGTATGTGAATGTACACTGCTTGCCCTTGCGCATCAGTTCCAAGAAGCTGGGTGTATGCTAGATGTGTACAAAAGCCAGATGTCTACCATGCAGTGGGAGTAGTAAACTGTTACTAATCCTACTATGGTGATAAAACATTTGATTGCAATAATAACGATATCTTCATAGAAGGCAAAACTTTTGAGATAGTGATCTCAAAGTCTTATCTTCAAGAAATTAAGACTTTATAGATAGTGATCTAAAAGGTCTTAACTACGGATACATTAGGAGATAGAGATCTCCAAGAATAAGGGAATTCTGATAAGGATTATTGTAATATTAGTTATAATAATTATTGAGCAGTAGTATCAAGGACGCTATAACTGCTTTGACTGTATTGAGTATTGGTTGTATAAGATGCAACATTCGCATTGGATGCGAACATTGTCACTGGGAGATAGGCAAGTGCCGTAAAAGGACTTGGCATAGTCTCTTGGGAACAGAGTGATTAATCAGCTTACCTAGCTATTTTCTAAATAGCCTATGATTGTCACATGAGTATGGGATTAAATGATTAGCCACTAATGGCTCTTTGGGCTAGTGGGAGATTGTTGGACATGCGAGCCCACGGCGAGCCATTATGCAATAAATGTTATTGCAAATATCATTCCCTAATCTGAAATGAAGAATACATAATTTGCATAATAGGTCCCTTAGTACAATTAGGGTTATGTACCATGGCCATATTGACGATTATATAGTTGTTGGTTCAAATATTAAATCATAGAGGATGGTGCTTGGATGAATATCTAAAGAGTTAGATTGAGGACTCATCAAGCACCATCAAATGATTGTTAAGAGATGATCTCCAGCCTGAGTAGGAGATGACAATCCTTTCTCAGTTAGGCTGATATCTGACTAACCTCTTGATGCAGGTCCTCTGCATAGGAATAGAGATTCGGAGGTGTCAGATTAGTTAGGTCAAAGAGTTGACTTAACGAGATCGAGATAACCAAAGTCCTATATCGTATGCTGTCATGATATAGGCACGCATCCTCTGACTGGAGACAAATGTGTTACTATATGTCTGAGTATGTACATTTGGCAGACCAATCGGTTGATGACCTAATCAAGGTCTATACACCGGCGATCTGGTGTGCATATAAGGGCATATGAGTAATACGATCTCTCAAAGGGATCATACAGGTTCATTATTGAACCAGAAGACATGAGCTCACTCAAGAGATATTGGGAAGAATCAAATTCCATGCATGATCGTCTCGCTTTCGAAGCTTGACTAAATTTGTAGGTTTGATATATACTTTTGGAAAGTATATGATCAAGACCTAGGTATAATATATGCTTTTAGAAATTATATGATCTATACTGACTCCCAATGATCGAATGAGAAACTTAATGATAAAACTCTGAAGTAGACAGTGTGAAATTGATCTTATACTTCAGGTTTATTCTGAGTCTTCCAGTATGCAGGATGTACATGTATTGGGAATGCCTGATGGTGATGTGATCATAAACGATTGTATAACCATGACACTTCCATTCCTAGGGAGTGATGAAATAGGTCTGGATTGTAGTGACTCCTCTCAGTAGAGAAGTAATCTGATCTTGGTCCAAATGTTGGACATTGATTTGAATGTGATTCAGATACAATGAGAAGATTAGATTTACGGTCTTGATTTAATCAAGCATCTATGGGAGGCCCGAGATCTGGATTTGAGATGTGATCTCAATATCCAAGTCACTATATGTGGAACAATACAATCACCTTGTCTTTATCTCCAAGTATTCACAGTGAAAGCGCATTATCCTTGAAAGAGTTTAGGATAATTTCATTGTTGATATAAGTATCCGAGCATTGAGAAAATGGATAATTAAATGTGATTTAATTATCATGATTAATATGAATTCGATTCATATTATAAAGAGAGTTTTCTTAGATAATTAAATGTGATTTGATTATCAAAGATATAAATAATGTGAATGTGATTCATATTATTTGGGCACAAGAAAAAAGAGATCCGAGATGATAATGTGATATAATTATCATGGATATGAATAATGTGGATAGAAATATCCATATTAATCATATATATTATAAATGTGATTTATAATATATAAGAGAGAGCTATTTGTAATTTACATTTGTTAATTAAATGTTGATGTAAATTGGATTCACATTGGACATCAAATAGAAAATTTAATTTACATTTTATTTTGGGTTGTGAATGTGATTCACAATTTTCCGATGGCAAGATTGCAATATTCACAAAATAATTATGAAATATTTTTGTTGAATGATTTATAGCAAGTGTTATTGTAAATCTTGGATATTTCCATGGAATAATGTAATCTCATGAGATATCATGAGATTACATGAGATTGCCACCAAATCCCATATTATGGAAGGAGGCAATCTTCATTCCAATAATCTCTATGATTGCTTGATTTAATTTGGGATTGATTTATATTGATTTATCAATATAGATTTAATCTAAATTAAATTAATTGTTGTTGGTATTTACCAACACAAATCTTAGCCATTAAAAAACCACAAATCAATGAGAGCCATTGGATTTGTGTTGCCCATGGATTGAGATCCATGTATCCCAAAATATTATAAATAGAAGGGCACCCCTTTGCTCTTCTCTACACACAAGAGAACATAAGTTTCTCTCTTAATTTTTCTCTCTGCATTCCCTCTCTCCTTCTCTCATGTGGTTGTCCACCATGGATGCCCTAGAGAGAGTCTCCATCGCCGCAGTGTCGTCGTTATGCTACCCGATCGTTTGCTCGTGGATCTCCGTCTTCCTCGGTGCGCCTCGCACGTGAAGAAGACGTTGGATCTCGTGTGTCGAGATCAGGAGATCCATCGCTTAGATCATCAACAAGGATTGCGAGGAGCACGTGTTTCATCAACACGCTCGCAAGCGTCTCCTCCGTCGAATCGGCCTTGAGACAGGAGGTCTCTTCGTTAAGAGACTCGATCGCAACCACGCTTCAAGAGGTAGTCCTATTACTTGTTTGTGGTTTAGACGAAACAATCCGAGAAGTATTCTTGGATCATGTGGTTTCGTCACATGAAAACTTTTAATTTCTGCTGCATAGAACAAATAGTCCGAGATGCGCTTGAGGATTATCCCATATCCTTCAGAGGACACCGGTCATGGAATTGCTCATTGGAAAGCATGGAGAAGTTGTTGATGAGGGCTCGCGTTGCATTTGTCCGGCTGAGTGGGTAGTACTTATTCAAGTACTCGTTGCAGAGTTGTTCCCATGATGTGTCATATTTCCCTAGGTGCTTCAGCCAATAGGCTGCTCTGTCAATGAGGGAAAATGGAAATGCCATCATCTTGATGGTATCCTCATCCACGGGGCGATCGTGGACTGTGCTGCAGATCATCTCGAACTCCTGGAGATGGAGGTGCGGCTCCTCGGTGGCAAGCCCATGGAATCTGGGCAGTAGTTGGATGGTCTGAGGTAGGAGCTTGAAATCTCCGAGTATGGCTGGCAGTTGAATCCATCTGTGGCTCAAAGTTGCACCAAGGTTGTGTAACTCTCTCATCGGGCATGCGGGTGCTGCTGGCTGCACTGGCTCATATGGCTGTCCTCCATCAGGAATGCCTCCTCCTCCACCGGCTTTGTGATGTTCTCTGTACGCTCGCATATGCTCCATCTCTCGGTGCATATCAGCCATGAAAGCCCCGGGGTCTCTGATCTGACGCTGCATGGTCTCCAGGGAGGCTAACAAGGTGTTGTTGATGGCACGTGATCAAGTACGTAGGTGTGGGTCTGGCCGGGTCCATCAGTGCACTCCTCGTTGCTGGCCATGGTCTCTACAAAGGCAAAAGACCCAAACTCAGGTGCCATCAAATGATCAAACGTCTGCTGTTGTCTCTACTCGGGTACCTCAGTACTGGTAGAAGGGTGGTCGAGAGGGAATAGGGTGGAGTCAAACTCAGGTTTGGAGAGCGTGTCTGGGCTCTCGTGAACCAACCTAGATGAGTGGACCGGAGTGCTCGAAAGCGGTGCAACCAAAGGTTTCCTAAGGGACCTCCGGCCCATCATCGTGATGTAGCGAATGAAGGCGGATGAGATCTGGAAAACACACAAGATCAGGCAAAGCAAACCCCTAATTCGCCTACTCACGCAGAGCTGATGACCGTAAAAGTTCGGTCATTTATCTTGTCGATTTTCTTAGGTGAGAAAGCAGTCTCTCAGAGCGATTAAGCGAGCTGTTGGGAATCCAACGCTCTCAGGAGACTGTCCCGATCCCAAGGTTAGATCTTTCTCAGCCAGTACAAGTCGCGGACCGTTTACGGGCAACCCGATCAACTCGCTTTATTAAGGATATTATGGCCCGCTTTACCAGAAACCGAAGAGATCCTCGTTGGAGATTGACTAACCCGAAATCAGTAGTTTGAGGAGAGGTCGGATATGGCTCTAGCCTAGTGTGCGGGTCATTCTCGCTCATCCAAACCAAACAATGAGGGAATTGCTCTCCCAAGACAATTTTTTATCAGTGAGGTGTCTTTTAGGGTCAAGTGTGTTTAACAGTCCCAATTTTATACTTTTTCTTTTTTTAGGTATTTTTCAAGCAAACAATGCCTAACAAATTTTTCGATTCTCCTGGTTATTTTAAGTCCAAAAACATGAGGAAAAGTCGAAAAAGTCTATGTGCGGTCAAACACTATGATGCATGCAAAGTCAGAAATGCGTACCTAACGCCAGCTCTTTACATGCAGGGTGATCTGCGCATAAAAGTAAAGACAGGAATAAAACTACCTATATGATGCAAGAAGAAATCGGCATTAGACAAAAAATTCTACTCGAAAAGAACGATAGCTAACAGGTCAACAAGAGGGGTCAGGGTCCGGTTTTTGATGCCGATCGGTGTCCGCCACAACACATCCTGCCAGCATTGTATACGGCCTCTAGCGGCACATGACCCCTCAGGTGACCGAGTTAGCTTTTTCTTTTGTGATTTAATTAATCAGGTCAACTTATCGATCTATAGGTACATGCAAGCAATTAGGACCAGGGTTGTAATTAATTACGTCATAGTCAAGAAAAAATCCTAAGTCTAAGGGCCAAAAACTTCGAGAATCAAAAATAAAAGAAAATACGAATAAAACAAAATCGGCGTAAAATCTGCGGTGAGGTCCCCCAAGTATACCGGTGCTCGGCGAAACAAACCCCGATAGTATGCCAAGTCCAAGCCCAAGTACTGTATTATTACAATAATAATGTCAATGGAAATAAAAACTAAACTAAGACTAAAACTTCTCCATAGATCCTGCTCCGCCTCTCCTACGCTCTCTTGCGGCTCGATGCAGAAACGAGCTGCCTCCGCATCGCACAGGTGCCTCGGCGCTCCTAAGATAGCTGCCCTCGCTCATTGGACCCTCGCAAGAAAGACAGAAAAGAAAGTATGGTCAGATCACAGTTATTTAAAATAAAATAAAATAAAATGACAACAAAAATAAAGAAAAAGAAATAAAAACAAAAACAAAAACAAAGGAAAACAGATAAAGAAGAATAAAATAAAAAGAAGAAAAATAGAAATAAAACTGAAAAAGGAAAACCAACTACTAAGTCCTGCTCCTCGTCAACGACGCCATTCTGATGAGTGCTCAGTCGATCAGGGTTAAGTCTTGGAAAATCAGATCAAGGTCATTGCGACCCCAATCGATAAAGCGTGGCTCAATCAAGAAGAATCGAACCACCAACTAAATAAATAAGACAATCAAAACGAGGCAAGCGATCTTATTAGTTTATTTTACCTGGTATAGCTACTTGGGTCGATCATAAGGAGCACGGACTGACAAGTCTACGAAGTAGTCAGGTAACCAAGAAAACAAAGGAATTTGGTGGTTTTTAATTTTTTTTCAAATTTTTTTATGATTTTATAATGAGGAAAGGAATAAAGAAAAAGGCCAAAATTCACATTAGAGCAATTATTTAAAGGGCAAAAATAACTCAAAAATTCAAAATAAAAATATTTTTAGGTTTTTAAAATATTCAAATGTTTTTGTGAATTTTATGGGCTTTTTCTGATTTATAATAAATTTTCTAAAAATAAAAGAAGGCCAAAAACAGTGAGCAATGTGCATCCTGGATATGAAGGCAAATTAAAATTATTTAAAATTCCTATAAAATCCTAGCAGTAATTTTATGTGAAACTATAAAATAAAAGCTATCTACAGGGAAAGAAAACACTTTTTTATTTTTTATAAATTTTTAATTATTTTAATAAGGTTTTCACTCTTTTTTTAATTTTTAGGAGTTTTATAAATGGGAATGAATCAAAAATTGCACAGAAACTAAGACAACACAAATGAAGTAGTCAGTAATTTTTTTTAGAATTTTTCAAGGTATTTTAATATTTTTAGTTGATTTTCCAAAATAACGAGAGACACTTTTAAGGTTTTTGAATTTTAGAAAATAATAAACGAAATCAAAACAAACCACAAAAATCAACAAAATTCCTACACAGTAGCAGGAGCTACGTGTCAAAATCTCAGGATTTTTGGAGCAATTTTGCTATTTATTTAATTAAAAATAAAGCACATAGATCACAGGGACCAAAATGCAAATTAATTAAGTTCTAGGACTAAATAATAACATGCAATAAAAATCTAGGGTCCAATCTGCAGTTTCTCCATTAAAAACCGCACATGTCACAAACCAACGTTTACAGGGATATATGCAAATTTGAAAAGTAACTACTCAATCAATAACAGAAGAGAAGTTAGGGATAAATAGTACAAATAACCCAACTAAACACGTGACAAAGCACGTGGTTCCACACAAGCAGGACTAAACTGCAAATATGAGAAAATACAGGTACTAAAATGCAAAATGGTTCAACTATGACTTTTATTTTACAGCCTAAAATAGAAACTAAAATAAATGCATGGTAGAAGATGCAATATACCCATGGAGCTCATGACAGGCACGTGAGAGGACATGTGGCGGCCGTTGATAAAGCATGATCGTGCGGCTCTGGACGTGTCAAATGTCAAATGTGATGGTTGTCAGATGGTCGGGGACATGGCTAGTACGGGACCGTTAGATCTGACATCTAACGGTCTAACACCTCCAGTGGATGAACGACTGGAATGGAATCTGGGAGACGGTGACGATCCGACGGCGGAGAGGGTGCCTAGAAGAACTACGCCTGGGCGAACTTCGCCGGAGCATAGGAGGTGATCCGTGGCTCCGATGAAGGATCAGGCAACACCGGTGGACTCGTGGGTTGTATCCACGTCAGATGGCCGGTTCTGATGGGAGGTCCGACGGTCGGATCGGCGAGGCAGTGCAAGGGACCTGGGGACACTCCGGTGAGGATGGGCGAAGGCGATCTAGAGGGTCTGCGCGCACGTCAAGTCCTGCAAATGAAAGCTCTGACTCGGAGCTACTCTCCTATCGGGTTATTAAGTTTAAAAGGCAAAGAAGCGATGGTGGATGGGTGCGGGTCTCCGGCAAAGATGGTAGAGGAGACCTAGCACTTAATCTCGACATGATGATCGAAGGTCAGGGTGATCAGGGTGCGTAAGGAGATGGGGGGTGAGCGTGTGAGTCGATCTGAGCGGATGAGTGAGGATAACAGAGCTCCGACCGGTTGGTCGGAGCTGGCGGAGCTACGGCGGCGATAAATGGAAGAAATGGATAAATGACAGAGCTAAGAGGGACGAAGAAGGTACATGAAGGTCTGAACTCGATCCTTAGCTTTAAGGGAAGTGGACGCGGGATTGTGGCCTTGACCACGCCGCGTTAGGCGAAGGAGGCTTCTCGCAGCGGCTCTCCGGCAACGACAAGTGAGCTGGTGGCTACATGACACCAATCTGACCACCGAAGGCGTCCTCCGACGGTTGTCACCACGAGGAAGGAGTCTAGGGTATCAAGAAGGGGTGCGGCGCGAGCTGGAGACCTAGGGAGGCGGATGAGGATATTAAAGCAGACCTAGGTGGCTGGATAGATCGAGTCGAAGCACGTGAACCGAGGATGATCCGCGCCTCCCTAGGGATCCGCGAGGATCACAGATCCACGGGGGAGATGCGGACAGAAATTCGGAGCAAGGGGACGCACGATCCAGCCAGGGTAAATGGGAGAAATGGATCCGGTGGAACAGTCGGGTCGGGTCAAGCCTTGGAAGAGGGGGTTGACCCGAGACAACGTTCCTCCATGGACTAATCAGAAAAAAGGATATACAAAATATTTATAAATTTAATTAAAAATAGCAAATGATTTTAAATTAAAAAATTTATAATATAAAAAATATTTATTATTTTTCAAACTATTTTTCTATGATTTGTATTTATTTTTATGAAAAATAAATTATGGTATATATAGTATAATGTATTATATACAGGTATAAAATACCTATGAATTTTGTATAATTATTTTTATTATTTTATTTTTACAAAAATACCACTATTTTATATTTTATTTATTTACAAAATAATTTTTGGAGTATAAAACAATTTTTATTTTATTTTTATTATTTATTTATAAGTATAGAATAAATAGGGAAGGATACACATATACATGTATTATATACAAGTGAGAGAGAGAATTTTATTCTATTTTTATTTAATTTTTATGATTTTTATTTTATTTTTACAAATATATATAAGGAAGTTAAAGCACCTCTTTATATTTATTTTTGTAAAAATAAAGTATATACACATATGATACATATATACAATGTGCAGTGGCCCTATCTCTCTCTACCTATTTTATTTGGCGATCAGGCCAATACTTGGCCCTCTCTTGGGTTTGGGTCACTCAGTATTTATTCTAAATACTTTCTTCTTTTTCTTTTATTCTTTATTCTTTTATTTTTGCACAATTCATGCTAATTATGGAATATTAACACATGCATGCTTATTGCTAAGTTATTGTATTTACTACTATTTACATGATGCTTTGCCAAGATAATTAGCTAAAATAAAAGAATAAAGAGTGATGAATGAGGATTCATCAGCGCACATCTCCCCTTCCTATTTCCCCGTCCTCAATAACCACCTCCTCCACTCTCGAGCCATGCTAATTCAAAGCCATAACCCCTGCCACCCTTGCGCGCCACCTAACCCCGATCCTCCTCTCTCCATCCGGTCAACGCAAGCCCACGGAGTCCTTCATCCCACGACCTGCACCTCGACCCTTCTCCCTTCAAATAAGGCACCATCACATGCATTTCACCCCATCCGCCTTTACAAGGGCCGAGGCCCAGTGCCCCTCCTTCCCTCTGTGATAGAGAGGGGACGAATTGGGGCACGACGATGACCGTCGGCCCTAGTGAAGACCCATGGTCATGGTAGGTTATGTCCCGGTGCCTTAGAGCACCATCGAGCTGCTCCAAATGGTCGCCGAAGTCCAGCAAAGATCGGAGTCTCTATTGGAGCTCAGCCCAGGCGGTTGCGTTTACCCTTGATCTCCAGGTAAGCTTCATATCCTTTCCTTGGTGTTTCTTCTAATTAATTAGGCACACCTTCTCATTTTCACCTTCGATTCACCACCGCACAAGCTTCCCCTCACCTTGATCATCCCCGTGTTACCCTCCACTTATTGTCTCCTATTCTCCATCACCTGACCACTATCGCTCCACCTCCTCTCCAGTTCGTCGGAGATGGAGCTCCGATCCTCCCACTCCTTCGCTCGCACGGGACTCATCTCATCTCACCCATACTCACTTAGCACGTACGCTTCGGCTAGAATTAACATTGCAGGTACACTTCTCTCGATGGCCAGAGCCTTCGTCGAGGTTGTCTTCAAGAGCTTCTTCTCCGATGGATTCATGTCGCCAAGAGGATCTTGACCACCCTGGTTGCTCCCTGACATCGGATCTTCATCGTCGCCACCTCTAGATCCTTCCCCGAACTGCTGATGTCCAACAACAGCCGGGCAAAGCTTTTAGCCCATCACCGGAGCCTCGTCAAGTACGTCGCAGGAGGTGGCAGAGCCAATGAACATGGGGCATAGTTGTCGTCTGATCCTCATGATCGGACGGCCCCCAGGATGCCATGTATGCACGCTCGAGCCTCCATTTCCATCCTCCAGGATCGGGGCGCCCGAGCCAAACCAGAGTACCACGTGATGACACGTGGCCCGAGCCTCCAGCCAGCCTTTCGAACCAAGCACCAATGTTGAGCCTTCTTTCTAGCCTAGCCTCACGTGCCCTGGTTACGTGAGGGCTAGGAAAATTGTAGGAGTGCCCTGTCTACTTCTCCAATTTGCATTTAGGTCCTCCAAGCACGTGCACAACATATGCACTTGTGGTTATTTGCATTCTAGCCCCTCTGGGTTTTAATAATTGCAATATAGCCCCCGTGTGTATGGGAAAATTACAGGGAAGGTCTTGCGCTTATTGTAATAGCATTTATGCCCCTCTAGGGACCTGATTATAATGTTTTTTCCCATTGTTTTCATATTTTCTTTACATTTATGCCCCTAGTCTCTTTTGCGAATATCTTAAGCATATGATCTCTATTTTAGTTGATTTCAGTTTCATTCCGAAGCTTGCTTCATTATCTATTGATTGGCATTATTTGTTCCCTGTTTTGACATTAATTGAGATGATAAATTCTAGTAAGGGAGTGTCCTATGTTGAATGAATTTTAATGTCAATTGCTCGTTCATTAATTAAGCTTGCTTCATGATTTGATACTGAAATTAATAGCATATCTTTATTGCTCAATGATTTTATTCATGTAGGTCATATTTGCACATTTGCATATATTCACACTTGTATCAAGTTTCATCATAAAAACCAAATAAAAACTGTCTTCATCTGTATGCATCATCTGTCCTTGTGTGTTAGCCTGTCGGTTATTTATTCATCACTTAATCTGAGTATTGAGAATCTGAGTAACCACTTAAGAGGCTCGTGTCCCTGAGTTGGACCTTGGGCTTGCCCAAGTAAATTAATTTGACCGCTTGCGTTTAATTGGCAAATTAATCAAAGTAGTTTTTGATTGATCCGACTTCGCCCGGTGGCAACGAAACTCGAATGTTAATTTGACATTATTAAGAGGGAGAATCAGTGGGTTCATCAGTGGCCCTCCTTCATGTTGTCCCGAAGAAGACGGGAATTCAGATGGTTACCAACGAGGAGGGAGTTGAGATCGCAACACAAATACCCATGTTATGTTGTGTCTGTGTCGATTACAGACATCTAAATGCAATGACCAAGAAAGATTACTTTCCCCTACCATTTATTAATTAGATTTTGAGATATTAGTAGGGAAGGAGTTCTTTTGTTTTCTTAACGGGTGCTCTGCTACAATCACGTAGCCATTGCCTGGGAATACCAGGAAAATACCACTTTTACTTATCCTTTCAGCACATACGCATTCAAGCGCATGCCATTTGGGCTTTGCAATGCCCCAGGTACTTTTCAACGGTGCATGATCGTTGTATATACCGAAAAAGTGGGGGATTTCTTGGAGGTCTTCATGGACGATTTCTCATTCCATGGTGATTCATTTGATTTTTATTTAGCACACTTGGATCGAGTTCTTTAAAGCTGTAGGCAAGTCAATTTGGTACTCTACCAGGAAAAGAGTCATTTTATGGTTAAGGAGGGTATCGTGTTGGGGCATGTCATCTCCAAAATGGGAATGGAGGTTGACCCTGCCAAGGTGGATGTGATCAAGAAACTTGATTCACAAACCAACATCAAGTCAGTGAGATCATTCTTGGGGCATGTTGGATTTTATAGAAGACTTATTCAGGTTTTTTCTAAGATTGCCTGACCACTGACTAAGCTCTTAGGGAAAGACACCGAATTCATTGTAGATCACAAGTTTCTAGAGGCCATTGAGCTCTTAAAGAGAAAGATTTGTGACTTTCCTATTGTGCAGGCTCCTGATTGATCTCTTCCCTTTAAGATCATGCCAGATGCGTTAGACTATAGGAGTCGTATTGAGGCAGAGGCAAGATCGGATTCTATTTGATTTTCAGTACATGAGCAAAGTTTTAGACCATGTACAGAAGAATTACACAGTGACTGAAAAAGAAATGCTCGTTGTAGTATGAGCTCTTGAGAAATTCAAGTCTTAAATCTTAGGTGCAAAAGTGATAGTTTACACTGATCATTCAACCATTAGGTATCTCATGGAAAAGAAGGGCGCAAAGGCACATCTTCTTAGGTGGATTTTATTACTCCGGGAGTTTGAATTGGAAATTAAGGATAAACTTAGAGTCAAGAATATAGTGGCTAATCATATATCAAGAATTGAGTTGAAGGATCCCCTTGATTATAAACATATCAGAGGGAACTTCCCAGATGAGTCGATCTGTGTTGTCGATTCTCTCCCATGGTATGCCAACATGGTGAACTATCTTATCTCAAGCAAGTTCCCCAAGGTTGGACTAGGAGCAGTATTGACCGACTGGAGTCAGATCCGAGGTAATACCATTGGGAGGATCGTTCCTTATCTTTGAAGGACCGGATTGTGTCTGGAGAAGCTGTATTCCTTAGGAGGAATACTAGAGTGTCCTCACACATTGTCATTCTCTTGAGACTGAAGGGCATCATTCAGGAAAAAGAATCGTACACAAGGTACTTCAATGTGGACTCTTTTGGTCGACCTTCTTTAGAGATGGCACTAATTTTGTACAGTCATGCCTTGTTTGTCAAAGGATGGGAGGGACAATTGGCTAGAAAGATGAGATGCCTATGCATCTTATGGTTTTCTATGATGTTTTTAATGCATGGGGCATAGATTTCATGGGTCCATTTCCCAATAGTCATAGATTTGAGCACATCTTGTTAGTGGTTGATTATCTTTCGACATGGGTGGAGGCTATCCCAACCTGAGCCACATATAGTAGGAATGTTTATAAGTTCATAAAGGACCATATCATTTCAAGATTTGGTCCGACAAACGTTGATATCTAATGGGGGTAGTCATTTTGTGAAAAGATAGATGAAATCATGAGCTAAGGACTATCAGTTTGAACATTGAGTAACTAGTCCTTACCACCCTCAATCGAACAACATGGCAAAGATTTTCAATAGGGAGGTGAAGAGTATTCTTCATAAGCAAGTATGTACCGATAGGAAGAATTGGTCCCAATTGTTTGACCAAGTCTGTAGGCCTATGGGATAGATTGCAAGACCCCTTTGGATACTTCACCTTCTAGAATTATATATGGCAAGCCATTCCATTTGCCTGCTAAATTGATTCACAAGATTGAGTGGGCAATAAAAAAGATTACTTGTAGCTGTCACTTAGGAAACTTGTATAGAGACCAGAACCTCAATGATCTTGTGGAGATCCTCAACCTGGCATACGACAACATCATGATCTATAAGGACAAAGTTAAGAAGTGATATGATTCGCATATTAGATGCAAGAACTTTGTTCCTAGGCTGAAGGTATGGTTGTTCAATGTGAAGTTAAAGATCTTCCACAAAAAACTTAAGTCTAAATGGGCAGGTCCTTATAAAGTCAAGGAAGTGCAAGGAAAAAGAGATATATGATCTCATAGATGGTGCACCTTCCTTCTTGGTCAACAGACATCTGTTGAAACATTTTGTTAAATCTAAAGAACAGATGACTCCAAATAAAGTGATTGAGTTCATGTCTATTGATTCATTTGCAGATATTTCATATACAACATGAAGTCGCAGCTGAAAGATCGGATCAGATAGATTCAATATCGTTGAGATTCATTTATTCTTTTACTTACACTGACTATATTCTTTTGTGGTTGTGGATTCTTCTCTTATTTCTTTCTTACTCCTAACTTAGGCTTGTGAAAGACTAAGTAAAGGGGGAATATGATGAATCTCCATTTCATCACGTTTATTCTATCATTTTGGCTTTAGAACCCCTAGCTAATGCATGTAAACATCATTAATTTGTACAAAATAGCATTCATCATTTATTGTATTTATTGTATAAAAATATGGTTTTTAGTGCCAAAGTAATATAACAAAGAGAAAAAAAGAAAAAGATAAAATATCAAACATATTTTATGACCCTAAACCTCGAGACCAAGTCAAGAATTGAGTTGATCGACAAGAAATAAAATAGGAGGAGATAAGAGCCAAAAATACAATAAACCTCATTATTTTATTCATTCAATAAAGCATTTTTGACACCTATTTTTTCTTTATTATTTATACATCAAATCAAGAAACTCTGTACATGAAAGTTGTATAGAATAATCTAAATAAAAATACAAAATTGAGTTTTTTTATAAAAATAACACACACTGTATATTTTATACACAGAATGAAAAGCCAAACACCCCAACTTCACAGACCCATATCTTCCAAATAAAAATTCAAAATGCATCAAAATCACTCTAGTTGTATATAACTTTTAATAAGCTATTTAATGGAGGTGGTTTTATATTTTTTGGAGTTAAGGTGTGAAAGTTAGGTTTTGGAACCTCATTGTACATTATACCTGAATAAAATATTTAATTTATTCATTCCTTATTATTTTATAATTTTATATTTTTATAATTTTGTAAATATTATTTATAACCCATGTGCATATTAAAACCAAAATAAAACAAAAAAGAAAACACCAAATAAAATAAGTCCATGTAAATACATAGGCAAAATACATATGCCTTCACTTGTACATAAATAAAGACGAGCCCTACTCTTTTATTCTTTTATATTTTTATACTCTTGTAAATATTATCTATATTCTATTAAAAATATAAAGCTAAAATAAAACCCAATAAAATACCTTAAAATAAAATAATGTATATAACTCATAGATAAAATACCTATAAGTATACCTATATAATTTGTGTACCTATTTATTTAAGTGTACAAATAACATCATGAAAATATAATAAAAATATATTTACATACCTACAAATAAGTTATAAATATATAAAATAATAAAATAAAATGTACAAAATAAAAATAAAATAGTCAAAACCTAGATGAATATACCTATAAATATACCCCTAATAATTAACTACTAATGATAAACACCAAAAAATAAATAAAAATCATAATAAAATATTACATAAAATAATAAACATTTTTTATTCAAAAATTAATAAAATCAAGTACTATTTTAAATAATTATTTTCAATTTTTTGAGAGTTTTGTCATGTAGTGACCTGACGTAGACCAATCACGTCAAGTCGTCTGTTGACCTATGGTCAACTCGACCTCCAGTTGTGAAGATCCGCCAGAACCATCGAATCCCCTCTTTTCTGCCATTTTTCCTTGCTCAATTTGTCCATCTATCTCGATCGAACCCTTCACACGAATTCATCATTGATCGACTGATATCCACGCCAGCCCATTAGAATCCTTGTACATAGCGTCGATCTCTTCCAATAATCCTATCAATAAGGGTATGTACCCTTGTTCATAAATAAACCCCTCTTCCTTCAATCGCCTCTTTGGTCACCATTTCGAGTCTAGGAGCCCTAGTCCTTGGTCTAGCAGATCCCCTCGTGAGAGTAGGAGTCTTCTCGCGGTCGGGCGGAGCTCCAAGAGAACAGAGGTGCACCCACAACCACCTCACCAACAGCCTGCTCCCTGGCCGACCCCCAGGTATAAGAGTTGTTCTTTCTTCTATTTTAGGTATTTTTGTTCCCGTATTTTAATTTCCATCTTTTATTTCGCATTTCGATCAGTAGTTAGCATATATTAGGTAAAACCCCCTCACCGAATCTCTTGAACTCCAGCCTTATTTCACGATGATCTGACCTCTCCGACTATCCAATGACCACCATCATCTTCCCCAGCACCTTCTCCATCTAATCTGACCGCCCAGCCAACCGGATCGGCTCTGTGATCTGCGAATCAAAGGTTCAGTCCGTTGATCGTCGGACCTTCATCGCCCACTTCATTCCTTGTGCATTTCAGCTTCAAAAGTGGTCACAATGATTCACCCCGAGCCTTAGTATCCTTCTGTGCAGACGTCGAGGCAAAAAGGATGCCTTTGGGAGCTCATTAGCACCTGGACAGGGTCCCCAGGTTCTTCTTCTTCCTCGACGTGCCAAGACCCCATCATTGGGTTCTGGACCTTCTGAAGTACTTTGATCGACGTGGACATGTCCCCCCGAGGTGTAGAGCCAAAGAGACGCATCAGACACTGCTGGTGTAAGGAGAAATCGTCTTGCAAAGTTCGGGGAAGAACACCTTTTTCCATGTTCTTCGCACGAAGCAGCTACCGTCTAATGGAGGGAGAGGCCTCGTTCTAATCTCAGTCGTACTCCCCACGCTCCCCTCAACCGTTGATGCAAGTCTGAGATCAGATCCAGAGCGACCATCGCCGAAGGGGCATTGCTCGCTCGTGTCGTGCCACGTGTATTAGTGAAAGGAGCTCGATTGTCTGATGGCGTGCATCGATGGGGTAAATTGCATATTCTTTCCCCCATTATTTTGTATTTACTTATTAGTTCTGTAAATTAAATGTAGTTTAAAATATTGTGGAAATTTTGTAAAAAGACCATTGTACTTCTTTAAATTACATTTGGGTCTAGTCCAGCTCAGCTCACGTGTCGTCCCACGTGAGCTGGGCAATTTGCAGGAACACCCCTGTGACCTTGCGTATTTATTTTTGGTCCATTAAAATTAAAAATATGTTGTATATTTTTGGTAAAATTGCATCTAAGCCCTTCTAATTTACTTTTATTGCAAATATGCCCCTGTTAGGATATGTATTTTTGTGTATTTCATTAATTTATTAAAAATATCTATTATGCTCCTAAAAATTCACAAAAATAGGGATATATGCATCTTGCCATGTACTTTCATGCCATGAATTTATTTTGTGTTTTTTTGTAATTTATCCAATTATTAAAAATCAAAAGGAGCCTAGTTTCGTACTGTCTAGCTTATAAAATACCAAAAAATATAAAAATGTCTTGAAAAACTCCAATATATATATATATAATGTCTATTTCACCCTATTTTAATTCAAGACCAAAAATGATTAAAAATGGAAAAAGAAAAGGCTTAAAATCAGAAAACCCCAAAAAATCTTCATAAAAATCAAAAAAATCATTTAACAGTCCAAAAATTTATTTTTTTCTATAATTTTCTTTATCAAAATTGATTTGAGTAATTTTGGACCTTATTTATTATTTTTAATATGCAAATCAATTTCAGATATTTATTTAATCTCTTATTTGGGATATTTTTGACTTTAAAACCCCATAACAATTAGCAAAAATTGCAGGAAAATTACAAAAATATTAGAAATATATATAATACAAAAACACTTTTATTTTGTATTTTATTTATATTTAATAGTATTTTAAATATAATCCTCTACATTGTATATATAGTCTTATACATAGCTATATTATATTATTAAAAAGAATAAAATACAAAATCTAAAAATATAAAAAGAAAATATAAAATTATAAAATTAATATATATAATTTTAAATTAAAAATTAAAAACCCATAAAAAGATCTACGTATATACATGATAAATGACTTGGTTGTGTATAAAGAACCATAGGCTACATGTTTTGCTCTTTGTGGTTCAACCTCTACGTGCTTACTTTCTATGCATATTATAGTAAAGAATAATAAATTTTAACTCACTTCTGCTATTCATTGCTTTTATTTATTGTGTGGGTTATTTGTTGACTAATTGGGATTTATTGAGAGGTCAACACATCGACTGCGGTTTCGCCTTGTGAAATCGTGCGACCATTATTCAAATCTCGATTATCAGAATCCCAATTAGTCTTCTGTATACTCTTCTCAGTCTCTTCATCATTTATTCACGCTTTATACTTAGCCTCTTTTCAGGCTAAGTATAGGGGGCACTGAGCCCCTATTATTCTTTTAACCTATTCTTTTGTACCCTCATTTTATATCTTCCTGACTTACACTTAGGCTATTCACGGCCTAAGTATGGGGTGTTTGACCTATTGTTCTATCCCTTCTTTTCTTTATCCTCTTTATTCTTAGTATGAGCTACGTCTTTTATTCCACTTATGCCATGAGGACATAGCACAAGCTAAGTATAAGGGGGTGTCTGCATATATTGCAAATATACTTTCAGTCATCAATCGTACTTTCACATATCTTGTATATTTTATTTTGAGCTATGTATATGGAGATTTGAAAAGTTTTTAAAAATAGTTTGTAAAATGTTTGGAAAAAATATATTTTTTACATGGTTTGAAAAATGCCTTACAAATTATTTTCAAAGGGTTATAGTTTTGTTTTGAATTTATACTCATTACTTTTTGTATATATTTACAAATATTTTTTAATAAAATAAAAAAATAAATTAAAATAAATTAAAAATCAAACATTACTTTGGTTTTCCAAGAGAAGTCTTAGTTACTGAAAGGGTGCCTAGGGTGTAACGGTTAGATTTTGAACCATCGGATTCTTAGGCTATAAAGCGTTGCCTAGACCTAGTTCTCTACATAATCAAGCATGGAAGAGAGTCTAAATTTAAACTCCATATTTTGGAAGATCAAGTTGATAAAGAGTTCTTTGAAGAGAGTGATGCCGCTTGAGGAGGATGATATTTTATTATGAGTTGGATATGGAGGAACCTACACCTTTTCTTGATGATATTCAGTCATCTGAGTGTCACCTTATTTGTAAGTTAGGTTTACCTATTGTGTCTAGTTTTTCTCTTTTAAGGAAAACCCAGAAGTCTGTTGCAGGATCTAAGGGTTCGATATGTCTTCCCTCAATTTTGGAGAATTAAGGTCTTCCCATGTGGATATGTATATTACATTTGAGGAAGAATGGCATCATTCCAAGCGATTTGTTTTCCAAGTTGATGATGATCTTTTTTATTCTGATTTTGAGGTTTACTTTGTGAGAAGAAAGCAAGTTAAACATAAGGCAACATGTGATTTCAAACCCCAAAGATTCAAGACTGATCTTTGAGAATTTGAAGTTTGTTGTGTGTATGGGTACCCTTGTAATGTCTTGTAAATGTTTGTTGTGTTCTAATTGTTGTGTCCTGCTGTTGTCCTTAAGGGTACCTGTCCCTAATTCTTTTTAATAAAAAATCTTCAAAAAAATTGTAAATAATTAACTTATTAATTTGGTGTTCTTCCTTGACATTTTCACCTTGCACTTAAGGCTTGTTAACATATTTAACACGATTTATGAGGTCTATAGATTTAGAGTTAATTTGTCTTAATCATAAGTGTCTGAGACATAATAATTCAAACTTCCCTAGTTTAAGATTTGTATGCTATATTGCATACTAAATCTCCTCATTAAAGAATATGACCACAACTCACTTGCACGACTGCATTCATGATTGAGATAAGTTGAGGTTTCACTTGAGGAACTGGGATTTGATATTTAAGTTTGGACTTGATTTTTTGATACTCAAGAATGGGATAAGATTAATGAAGGCTTCATCAAACCTAAATGTGAGCATCTTAGCCGGTATGGGGCTTAGCCCTCATACCAATCTCTTGATCAAAAGCTAAATGCCTGGGTGTGATATCACTAAATTAATATGTCGATCAGTGTGCACCAACCTTTTATAAAAGCAGTGGAGCTAGCCAAAAAGAAAAGAAAAAAATGTTGATGATGAAATGAAAAGTTCAAAGCATTACAAAGTTACATTCATATGAGCTTACACTAAAGGAGAGTGCTCCCAATCTTTAAGTACCCATTTGGACCAAAGTATTAGGCTTTTATGAGTCGGGCTAGTATCTCAAAAGGGCCTTGCATCGTAAGCAATACAAGTCTGGGTGCAAGTTTATTAGATACTTGAAAAAGACACACCTTAGTGAACTCCCAAGAAAAAAAGTACATATGACTCAAGTTCTTTTAACGGACGTACTAATTAACAAACAAAAATGCATTGTGTTGAGTTAATAACATACTTGAGAGATACCTTGTTCCAATGAGAGGGAGAAAAAAAATGACACCATCCTAATTCCCCCATTATATGGCCTATCATCCACACTTTGAAGCTTGATAAACGAAAGAGATGATGGATTAAAGAAAGATTAGATTTAATCCCTAGTGTTGAGGATTGGGTCTTTAGGAGAATATATGGTACAAGAACTTTAGGTGACATCTCGACTCTATTCTTGTGAATGCAGTCAACACATTAAGTCATACCTCTTACATATATGTATACATTAAAAGTCTGATGATTGGAGGAGTTGGATTCCTTTTGGTTAGGACCAGGTTTAGCTTAGAGTCTTAGGATCTTTAAAACAAAGTGTTCTGATTTTTGGGAATTCACTGATTAGTTTAACTCTCTAATTGATTCTTTATTTATTACCTTGAGGACGAGCTTAGCTTAAGTATAGGGGGTGATGAATCCCAGATTCATCTACTTTTTCCTTTATATTATCTCTAGCTCAAGAAAACCAATAAAAAATAAAACAAATAACACTAAATAATTAACAATGTGTTTTAAATAATTACTTATAATTTATATTAATATACCTATTATTATACATATATTTTAAGAATTTATTATTTTTTAAAAAATCTAATAAAAATTAGAATAATATTGTATATAATTAATTTAACCTAATTTATAAAATAAAAATCCAAAAAATAAGAAAGAAAATAAAAATTAAGTATTTTATTACTTACATTACTTACAAAAATATTTCTTATATATAGATGATTTTATTCCTCTTTGGATTCTCCATGAAAGTTGTAGATCTCATCGAGATCTACAATTTTCATGTTTTCCATTCTTTCTAATTCTACTCCCTTCTATTTCTTTTTTATTTTATTCCATTTTCAATATTTATCTTAATTCTCATTAGGCCACATGGCGCCATCTCAGTGCACCACATAGCCCTCGCTTATTCTTTGCATTCCACCTCTTCCTGCACCATTGGATCACTTAATCCTATGGTTGGGAGCCCTTCTCCTACCTCCAGTCCACCGGTGTGAAGCGTCGCACCTCTTCGCACCTCTCCTTCTTCAACATATTTTCCCAACAACGTCCGAAAACCACCCTTCCAACTCTCTTCGCCATTCTCTTCCCTACTCATCGGTTTCCTTCGCCTAACCTCCATTCGTCATCATCTTCTCACGTGCTCTCTCCTTGGATGGTTGAAACTTCCACCAAAATTACCTAGAACCACCATTGTCCCTTCATCAAAACCCCCTTCGTCATTGCATGAGGCAGTTATCCGTGACTTTGTGACCATTCTTCAAGCTTCATCCATCCTCTAGTGACAGCAAGAGGTGTAGAGATCGACGCTAAGAAGGTGAAGCAGGTCCAACGAGGTCCACAGAGTTCTTCCATGGTATAGCCTAATTAGAGCTTTTCGAGCTCACTTATCTTGCCAAGAATTTCGATCGAAGATCGGAGCATCTTGTACTCTGAATCTCAGCTCGTTTTCTTCAACACATGTGCATCCCATTTCATCATTTCCATCTCCAGGTAAGATCCCATCCTTGTTTCTTCATGATTATTTCCATTTTATTCTAATATGAAGTTTTGATTAATCTTTGATATAAATATTCAGTTATCTTCGCATCGATTCCATCATTCACTCATACTTTACAGTGACTCAACTTTAGTTCTCCATGAGCCAATCTACCTCGATCTTTCTCTGACCTTGCAAAGATTAAAGACCCAATTGGGCCTTCAGTTCTGATGAATACCCATTCATCACTCTTTATTCTTATATTTTAGCTACAAAAACCTATGCAAATGCATGTAGATATGTGTAAATAGGAAAAGTTAGCAAAAGCATGCATGTTTGTAAATTTAGATAATTAGCATGTTTTTGTGCAAAAATAAAAGAATAAAGAAGAAAAAGAAAAAGAGGGAAATATTTAGAATAAATATTGAGCAACCTAACCCAAGGGAGGGCTCAGCATGGGCCTGACCGCATAAAAGCCACAAGTAGAGGGAGATAGGGGCTCACATGTACATATTTGTAAATAAATAAAATTATATATTTTTCCTCACCCAAAAATATGTTGTAAATATTTGTAAATATTTATAAGCTATTAAAAACAAAATAAAAATCTTAAAAATCAAAAATACAAAAATACCCTTACACCTTGTACATAGACCACATATCTTGTGTTTATCTCACCTTGTAAATAAATTTCTTTATTTCCAAAACTTTTTGTAAATATTCCTTTTTATGTTTTGTAAATAAAATAAATAAAAAGAATTAAAACAAAAATCAAATAAAAATTACAAAATTAAAAACACAAAAACATCTTGTATATATACCATGTATATATTATGTATATAACTAACTAATTAACCCATGTATATAAATAATAAAAATAAAATAAAAATAGCCTTTTATTCCTCATTTTATCTTATAAATAAATAAAATATAAAATGGGAATAAAAATGTATAAAAATAACTAATTAAAAATCAAAAATCAAAAATCAATATAGTGTATATATACCTAGGTATAGCTACTATGTATATACTGTATTTTTAATTTCCAAAAATTAATTAAAAATCACAAAAAAATAGAAAAAATTAAAACAAACATTTTTCATGTTTTAAGTTTTTGAAAATTCGGCCATTTAAGGCCCCAAAAAAATCAAATAAAAATTCCACCCTTGGCGGGCTCTGATTGGTCCACGGGGGATTGTTGACCCCCGGTCAACACCTCCCCCAGGACCACCAGAGCCCAGACCCGCTCGCCCGACCCGATTTCTTCGCTTTCTCCCTGTTCGATCCGCCTGATAATCATGCAAACCCCGGGTTCTAATCCATCTGCGCACATCCGAGATCCTCGCCCGGAGGTTCGCATAGGGATCCGTGCTCCGATCTTCTTGCCCGACTTCGATTTAGCCGGACCCCTAGTACTATATATGCCGAGCTCCGCCGCACTTTCACGCCATCTTTGGCTCCCCATTCTCTCTCCATCGCAACCAGCAAGGTGACAGCTTGCATCTGCCGGTGTCGCAGCGAGGGGGAGGTGCTTGGACCATCGATCCGGCTGCCTTGCGCCGCCGTGCTCCGACATCTGACCGGAGCTCGAGCCTCGGGCGTTGACGACCCTTGAGGCAAGGACCAGGAGCTAGCTAAGCTCCAACCCAGTCTTCCGCATCATCCAGGTATCCATTTCGCTTACCCATTTAGTGTAATTTCCGATTTCGCCCAAATCCGCTCTCCGACGTGCTTCCCTGATTCCGACCATCTCGCTTAATATCTCGATCATCGGAGCACCCCATCACCTTCGCCACTTCCTCACGCACGTTCTTCGCACTCCCACTCAACCCAGCTCGCCCCGGAGCTGGGAGTCGAGCTCCTCCATCCCCAGCTCGCCGGAGCTCCTTCGCACCGACCCACCAGTCACCTTCACCCCGCTTCCTTGGGTCGAGGCACTTTGCCCTCGACCCGCGAAGCCTTTGGCATGTTTTGCAGGTCGAGAGGAGGGCATCTGAGCCCCCTCACATTCAGGCCAGAGGCGCACCGCCGCCGAGCTCACCGGAGCCCCTCCAGGGCTCGGGTGGACCATCGGAGGCTACCACTAGCTGCGGGGCTTCACCGCGGACCCGTTCCGATCATCAGGAGCAGCTGAGGAGGAGTGCAGTTCATGCAGGAGGCCGGCGAGGTTCGCCGGCGTCGAGTTCTTCCATCATCCTCCAGAACCGTCCGATGAGGCCTCCGCTCCAGTCTTGATCTCAGCCGTCCATCTTTCGAGGAGCCGCGCCCGTTGATCATCCAGAGGATCTCATCTGGACCGTTAGTAGCAGAGGAGAGAGGCACCTGAGCCCTAGCCGTCAGATCACCCACGTGGCCTCGCCTCAGCCGTCGATCGAGCCCAAGAGACAACGAAGGAGAGCGCCAGCCATCCAGGACCGCCAGATCTTCCACGTGGCGCGCATCTGGCCGTCGACAAATAAAGGGGTAAATTGCTTAGGGCCCCCTCTTAGTTTGTCGTTTTATTTCTAGTCCTGTAAATATTTTTAGAACTTTATTTACGTAGGGTAAATTGCATTGTGGACCCTGTGCTTAGTTTTAATTGCATGTATGCCCCTGTGTGTATGTGACCACGTGCTTCGTCACGTGTTTAGCTGGGCTTTTTACATCTTTTATCCTGTAGATCTGGGTTGTTCTGAAATGAATGTTAACTTTTTGGTAATTGCATTTATGCCCCTGTGAGTGTTATTTATGCGCATGTGCGGATTTTAGTGGGATTTTTGCATCCAAGCCCCTGGACTTTTGGTACGAGTTACCAAAAGGTCCAGAAACTTGGTTTTTATTACCAAAAGGCCCCTGAGTGCCCCAGCCACGCGCCACGCGCGTGACTTGCTGGGAATTTTGCACCAAGGCCCCCAGACTTCCGGGTATTTGCACATTCGTCCCTGTGCACAGTGCCCACTTGTTATTTTTGAATAAAATATCAAACCACCTCCAAATCCAATGAGATTTTGACACATGGCTCCTGCCATGGTGTAGGAGTTTCAGTGATTTTTGAGGACATTTTTACTTTCATTTAGTATTTTTAAAAATTCAAAAACAGCCTTTTTAGTGACTGTCTAGGTTTAAAAATACCAAAAAAATATAAAAACCCCACCAAAAATCCCAAAAAAATTAGGTTCTCTTGTTTGCTTGTTGTTTGATTTTCTAGCCAATTTTGGCTATTTTTCATCACTTAAAAACCTTAAAAATTGAAAAACCCCTAAAAACTCATAAAAATTATAATAATTAATTTAAAAATCCAAAAACAATAATTAGGGTGCCTAAATTTTCCTTATTCTTTCTAGATTACAGGAAAATTACCTCCAGGGCTTTTTAAGATCCTTAGATATTTTATTTTTGGGTCTTAAGCCTTGCTGGACAGTACCTTACCTTTTTTGCATTGTTTGATTTTTAGAAAATAATTTACCCGTTAGAAAAATCTCAAAAATTCACCAAAAACACTTAAAAACTTAAAAAACTTAAAAACAATTTTTCTTGAATTTTTGCTTACTTTTTGGTGTGTTTAATAAATTGCCTAAGTGTGTTTTTATTTCTTTTCTTTTATTTTCTTAATCTTTTGAAAATCCAAAAAAATATAAAAATTCATAAAAACCTCTAAAAAACATTTTCTTTTATTTTTATTTCATTTTCACTACTTCGTAGGCCTACGGCCAACCTGTGCTCCTTGTGTTCGACCCTGGGGGCTATACCAGGTTAATCACATAGCTAGGACCGCTTGATTTGTTGTTTGATTTTCGATTCGTTCCGCGGTTCGATTCTTTTTCTTGATATACATGGTCTGATTGCTCGGGTCACAACGACCTGATTTTTGTACCTCATACCCTAGTGATCAGGCGTGTTATCAGAATGGCGCCGTTGCCGGGGAGCACGGCTTAGTAGTTGTTGTTGTTTTATTTTTCGTTTTTGTTTTCGCGGTTTTTCACGGCTCTTCGGAGCTCGCGGCTTTTAGCGGCTTTTGTATTTATTTTCTTTTTGTTTTATTTTGATTTTCTTTTCTTTTTATTTTTGTTTTATTTTTGTGTGGTTATTTTATTTCCATTTTTGCACATATACCCTTGTTTTTTATTTTCATTTATTATTTGATTATTTTATTGGTCTGACCACCTTCTTTCTTTTCTTGCGAGGGCCCGAGGAGCGCGGAGGCGACTTTCGAGGAGCCGGTGCAGCTGCGAGACTCGGAGGCGGCTTCCTTCTCTACGAAGCCGCAGGAGAGAGCGAGAGGAGAGAGTTGAGTGGAGTGAGGCAGTAGGATAGTTTTATTCATTCATTTATTAATTGTAATAATACAGGCCTCTAACTATGGACTTGGACTCTTAGACACTTAGACCGTAGCGGGTCTGTTTCGCCGAGCACCGGCGTGCTCGGGGGACCCATTAGGACCCCTCGGATTTTCGCGGCTTTTTACGCGGCTTTTCTTTTTTTATTTCTTACTGTCATTTTCCGGATTTTTCGCGGTTTTGCTCGAGCCCCTAGACATAGGATTTTTTGTTGATTGTGACGTAAGATTTCTAAGGCCCAACACTTAATAGAATATCTGTTCCTATAGAACGTAATTGGACCTTACTAAAATTCACTAAAAAAGTTAGTTTAATTGGATTTGAGACCACGTGCCGTTAGGAGTCACATACAGCGCTGGCAGGACCCGTTGTGGCGGGCACCGAGTGACTCCCAAGATCGGACTCCGGACTCGATTCGGTTAGCTAACTATTGTTCTTCACGATCAATAGAAGTTGCTTGTCTTAGGACTCGGCTTTCTACCGTTGCATCATATAGTTTAGTTTATTTTCTGTCTTTATTTTATGCGCGGATCACTTTGCATGTAGAGAGCTGGCGGCAGGTACGCATTTCTGACTCTGCATGCATCATTGATTTTTCGTGCATCGGCTTTTTCGTCTTCTCCCCCCGATTTTGGACTTAATAACCAGGAGAAACCGAAAAATTCGTTAGGCGTTTTGTCTGATTTGAAAAATACCTAAAAAAGGGTAACCATAAAATTGGGACTGTTAAGACTATTGACCTTAAAACACGCTCACCCTAAAAATTCTGTCTTGGGAGAGCAACCCCCTCATTGTTTGGTTTGCTTGAGCGAGAGAGTGACCCGCACACTAGGATAGAGCCACGCCTGAACTTCCGTTAGACTACTAGTCTTAGAGTTAGTCGTTCTCCAGTGAGGATCTCTCCGGTACCCGGTAAAGCGGGCCGTGACATCCTTAACAGAGCAGGTTGATCGGGTAGCCGGTAAACGGTCCGCAACTTGTACTGGCTGGGAAAGATCTAGCTTTAGGATTGGGCCAGTCTCTTGGGAGCATCGGGTTCCCAACAGGTCACGTAATCGCTCTGCTATCTTGATTGTTCACCAAAATAAAATCGACAAGATAATTTGACCGAACTTTCACGGTCTTCAGCTCGCGTTGCGTTGGTGAACCGGGGGTTTGTTTTTCGATCATAGTTTTTCCAGATCTCATCCGCCCTACTCGCCAGATCGAGATGATGGGTAGACGATCTCTTAGGCAGCCTTTGGCTGCACCGCTTTCGGGCGCGTCTACCTCATCATCTAGGTTGGCTCGCGAGAGCTCAGACCCGCTCTCCGAGCCCGAGTACGATTCCACCCTGTTCCCCCTCGACCCCCTTTCTGACCGACCTGAGAGATATGAGCCCGAGGAGAGACTTATTCATTTGACAGCACCTGAGTTGGGCTCATTTGGTTTTGCAGACGTTGAGATGGCCGGCGCAGGCAGTTCTGATGATCACTCCCGTCCCGAGCACTTTGTACTGGACCAGGGAGCGATCAACTCCACCCTGATCGCACAGTTAGAGACAGTCCAGCAGCAGCTCCGCGATCAGGGAGCTTTTATGATAGAGATGAGGCGTGAGATGGAGAGGCTCAGAGCAGAGAGAGATGCACAGAGCGAGCCCGAGGACCCCGATGAGGCACAGGCACGAGCCGCAGCAGCAGCAGCAGCAGCCGCGGCCGCCGCCGCAGCGGCAGCAGCCGCAGGAGGAGCAGGACCACCTAGACCGATGCGGGAGTTGCACAACCCCGGATCTACCTTGATGCACCATTGGGTTGTGGTTCCAGCCATCGTGGGGGACTTCAAGTTCCCCCCGAACACCTTGCAGATGCTCCCGCGGTTCCATGGACTGGCTACAGAGGAGCCCCATCTCCACCTTCAGGAGTTTCTCATGATTTGCAGTACTGTCCACGACAGGCATGTGGACCAGGATACCATACGGATGATTGCCTTCCCCTTTTCCCTAGCAGACAGAGCAGCCACCTGGCTGAAACATTTGGGGAGATTCGTGTACACATGGGAGCAGCTCCGCACCGAGTACTTGAACAAGTTCTATCCACTCGGGCGGACGAACGCGGCAAGGGCCCTGATCAGCAACTTCTCCATGTTCCCCAACGAGCAGTTCCACGAGGCTTGGGAGAGGTTCAGAGAGCTTTTGGACAGATGCCCACACCACGATATCACGAAGCTGAACCTAGTTCAGAGCTTCTTCAATGGGTTGTCACCAGAGCTACAGGGCCTGGTGAACGCTTCTTGTGGCGGGTCCTACTTCGCCAAGGACCATGACCAGGTCTGGGCTATTTTTGAGGAGATGGCGGAGAACTACATGGTTATGTCCCAGACCCGCCTCTACACGCAGAAGACCCAGCCCCATCAGCCAGGACCCGTGCAGTACCAGAGGATAGCACGGGTAGACGCAGGTCCTTCCAGTTCGTCCGCAGCAGCCACAGCAGTAGCACAGTTAGAGTCGTCAGCTGCGGACATGGGCATCATCAGCGAGAAGCTGGACCGCATGGAGCTGATAGAGAAGAAGCAGTGCCAGAGCATAGCACAGATGGATCAGATGGCACAGGTCTTGAGCGACCTGAAGACACAGCTCATGTGTCTCCAGGAGACACAGACGGCTTCTCAGCCCCGTCTTCAGTCGCGAGGCGACTCCGGCAGCAGCAGCAGCTCGTCCCAGCGCTCCAGCGCCCCAGCGCAGCCTAGACAGGTTCACCTTGTACAGGCGGAGCCGTACCAGCAGCCGCAGCCCACCTACCAGTCCCCACCATCTCCAGAGATGCAGATGGTGGTCTACCAGCCGGATCAGCCGTTGGCGGTACTACCCCCAGCCCCCTTGGATGCAGAGCCGTTGATGGATGTCAACGGGATCTGGTACGACCGTCCCCAGCCTGGGATCCGACGTGATCATCCCGGATTCAGGTGGGGGAGCGGTGGTGCCCAGCCCCAGCAGCAGCCGTCAGCACAGGGAGGGCAGTACTCCCAGCCGAGAGACCATCACCAGCAGCCGCAGCAGCAGCACCCAGTCTACCAGCAGCAGTCATCTTACGGTCCTCGTCCCTATCAGCAGGGACAGTCTTGGAGGCGTGAGCAGCAGGCTCACCCGGGATACCAGCACCAGCAGCAGCCTCCTTCCTACCCCTCTCACCCGCAGCAGTACCAGCAGCCTCACCCACAGCGAGGCTACCCGTCGGGCTCCCACGAGAGCCCTGCCTTGGATGATATCGCCCGCCTCCTCACGGATCAGCAGGCGACCTTTCGACGGGAGATGGATGAGTTCCGCCATGAGATGCGGGACTTGGTGAGAGGGAAGGCCGCCATACCTGCACAGATAGAACCGAATCCGAACAACCTCAAGCGGAAGTCTGAGCAGGTAGTACATACTGAGTTAGCCACTCCTAGCGATCCATTTGATGATACTTCTTCAGATCTGTTTGATGTTGATTTTGCCACGCTTAGGAGCGGTAGGACCCCAGCAGGCGGCGGCGTCTCAGCTGAGCTTCACCCCGAGGCGCCCCAGGAGGAGGAGAGCGGTACTGAGGCCGCTCCAGTCGATGACGGTGGTACTGAGGCCACCGAGGATGCTGATCCCACCGGCGGTACTGAGGCCGCCACTTCACCAGATTCAGGAGGTGGTACTGAGGCCACCCCAGCAGCAGCCGAGCCAGTTAGCGGTACTGATGCCGCGAGACGTCTTCCAGCAGCAGCAGCAGCAGAGCAGCCCACTCGTGGTGGTACTGAGGCCACCGGTGTTTGTAGAGAGAGATCTGATGTTGTTTTTCCTCATGGTCATGTATCCCAGGATTCTGTGATGAATAAAGGAAAAGGTTTACATTCTTTTGGTCCCACTGTGGTGCATGATGTATGTGTGGATCCGGTCCTTGAACCGCGTAGATCTTTTCCTGGTCCTTCATCTGAGAAGGACCCAGTGATTCCCTTCCCTAGAGCCCTTCAGATGGGGAAGGGGAAGAAAGAAAATACCAAAAAGAGAGAGTTCGAGGAGTTCAGCCAGAGCATGATCGATCGCTTCCACATCCAGCTGACCCTCCAGGAGGCTTTGCAGCACATCCCCCTTCTCCAGAGATCTTTGAGAGAGAGGACTACAGTCAGGAGGAGGAGGAGGAACCACACTTCAGAGATACATGTGCTGACCAGAGCCACGTGCTTCGCGATCCAGAACTGACTGCCAGCCAAGAGGCCAGATGCAGGGGCCCCGTATGTCAGATGCCAGATCAGAGAGCAGTGGTTCGACCGTACTCTTTTAGATAGCGGATCTTCGATCAACCTACTTCCGGCAGCCCTTCTCGACCGCTTCGAGTTGGGCACTCTTAGACAGAGCAGGACAGTCCTTCAGTTCGCTGATCGATCTGTCAAGAGGCCGAAGGGGTTATTACGAGACGTTATCGTCACGATTCAGGGTCTGCAATTCCCCGTGGACTTCGTAGTGTTGGACATGGAGATCCCTGAGTCAGTGACCGATACCCCCATCATCCTTGGTCGTCCGTTCTTGGCCACAGCCAAGGCGGTGACTGATCATGATAGCGGGAAGGTGTACTTTCGCGTCCAGGGCGAGAGTATACAAATAGAGACAGTCGAAGACTACAGAGCCAGATCTAGATCCCGCTCAGATGCCAGCACCGACTCAGAGCAGCTGACAGACGCAGAGCCAGACATCCACCAGGACTGTGATTTTGTGATCACAGATGACGAGGCAGCTTGGGCAGACCTTGAGTCACAGACTACCCTCTCACTTTCAGATACAGCTGATGCAGAGATGACAGCAGAGGAGAGTCTGGAGAGCACAGACCGGGGTTCGGATACAGTTGCGGCAGCAGAGCCGGTTCTCGATCGCAGCACAGTAATTAGTGATGGTGGTGCTGAGGCCACCTTGTTTTCCGGTGGTACTGATGCCACCGATTCTGATACAGATCCCTCGGATTCAGAGTCTGATTGGGCCGATTGTTATGATCAGATGCCAGACCTGAGTCCACCCGAGCCTACAGAGGAGGAGGTAGAGGCAGAGCAAAGCAGAGACAGTGCAGTTGAGCCGCCATCTCCCGACCCAGTTTGCGAGAGTACACTTTCACTTTCCCAGGCAGATTTGGCAGACCTTGCAGCTTTCACACAGTTCCTTCCACAGCCAGATTTGCCGGCACCCAGCATTCCAGAGCTGAAGCCGCTCCCTACTTCGCTGAAGTATCGATTCCTTGCGGGCGATCCTGAGATGTACCCAGTCATCATCTCCGCCGAGTTGACTGGAGAGCAGGAATCCCGTCTGATGGGGGTTCTTGAAAAGAACCGCAAGGCTATCGGATGGAGCGTAGCAGATCTCCATGGGATTAGTCCATCAGTGTGCTCCCACCACATCTATCTCGAGGATGGGGCGAAGCCGTCGCGTGACTTCCAGCAGCGTCTGAACCCCAACCTGAGAGAGGTTGTCATGAAGGAAATATCGAAGTGGTGGGGTGCAGGTTTTATTTATCCCATTTCCGACTCCAAGTGGGTCAGCCCCTTGCATGTGGTGCCCAAGAAGACGGGCATCACGACTGTGATCAGTGAGTCGGGGGAGGAGATTGCTACACGGGTACCCACCTCTTGGAGGGTTTGTGTTGACTACAGGAGACTCAACCAAGCCACCAAGAAGGACCATTTCCCCCTGCCTTTTATTGACCAGATCATTGAGAGACTGGCAGGGAAGAGCCATTATTGCTTCTTGGATGGGTACTCGGGCTACAACCAAGTGGCCATCGCTCCTGAGGATCAGGAGAAGACCACCTTTACCTGTCCCTTCGGCACATACGCTTTTCGACGCATGCCATTCGGGCTAGGCAATGCCCCTGCGACTTTTCAGAGGTGCATGCTGTCGATCTTTTCGGACATGGTAGGGGAGTGTCTTGAGGTCTTCATGGATGATTTCTCGATCTACGGCGACGGATTTGATTCTTGTCTTGACTGCCTAGATCGAGTACTCCAGCGATGTATTGAGTATCACTTGGTGCTATCTTGGGAGAAGAGTCACTTCATGGTGACTCAAGGGACGGTGCTTGGCCACATCATCTCCAATAGGGGCATGGAGGTTGATCCGGCCAAGGTCGATGTCATTAGGAAACTCACACCGCCGTCCAATCTGAGGCAGTTACGGTCATTTCTGGGGCACGTGGGATTTTATAGGAGATTCATTCAGGATTTTAGCAGGATTGCCCGACCGTTGACTGACCTCCTGACGAAAGACACCGAGTTCCTTGTCGATGACAAGTGTCTTTCGTCGTTTGCTACTCTCCAGAGATGTGTGATTGAGGCTCCTGTCCTCCAGCCACCTGATTGGTCTCTCCCATTTGAGATCATGACGGACGCCTCCGATTTTGCCGTAGGGGCAGTGCTGGGACAGAGGAGGGATGGAGTACCATTTGCGATACACTATGCTAGCCGCACATTGGATTCCGCCCAGCGGAATTATACGGTCACAGAGAAGGAGATGCTAGCAGTAGTGTTTGCCCTGGATAAGTTCAGATCGTATATCATTGGATCCCGAGTGACTTTGTACACAGATCACACCGCCATCAGGTACCTCATGGCAAAGAAGGATGCCAAGGCCAGACTGACTAGATGGATCCTTCTACTCCAGGAGTTCGACATTGAGATCAAGGATAAGCCTGGAGTCAAGAATGTGGTGGCGGACCATTTATCCCGTTTAGAGCAGCCTGAGGAGTCAGAGCAGATTGATCCGATCAGAGATACCTTCCCAGATGAGGCGATCCTTGCTATCGCCTCACTCCCATGGTATGCCGATATTGTGAACTTTCTCGTTGCTGGGAAAGTCCCACAATATTGGCCCAGGCAGAGGCTTGAGACCTTCCTCGCGAAGGCCAAGTCTTACCATTGGGAGGATCCCATCCTTTACCACGAAGGAGGGGATAGCGTCTGGCGTCGGTGTATTCCTCAGGAGGAACACCATAGCGTCCTCACTTACTGCCACAAGCTTGAGGCAGGAGGACATCATTCTGGGAGGAGAACGGCACAGAAAGTGCTCCAATCCGGCTTGTGGTGGCCTACCCTCTTCAAGGACTCAGATGAGTTCGTGAAGAGGTGTACTGACTGTCAGAGGATGGGCACTTGTGGACAGTGTGATATGATGCCGATGCAGCCCATTCACTTCTGTGAGGTTTTTGACGCATGGGGCATCGATTTCATGGGTCCATTCCCTAAGAGTCAGGGATTTGAGTACATTCTGTTGGCCGTAGATTACGTGAGTCGTTGGGTGGAGGCTATCCCCGCCCGAGCCGCTGATGCGAGGACAGTTTGCAGATTTTTGAGGAAGCATATCATCACGCGGTTCGGGGTTCCACGAGTTCTTATTTCTGATGGGGGATCTCACTTCATCAACGACCAGGTGAAGGCACTTGCTAGCGAGTTCGGCATAGATCATCGCGTTGCTACACCGTATCATCCACAGACGAATGGTCTAGCCGAAGTGTCGAATAGGGAGATCAAGACGATTCTGCAGAAAGTCGTCCGCCCTGACCGAAAGAACTGGTCACAGCTTTTGGACTCGGTCTTGTGGGCATATAGGACGTCTTTCAAGACACCTTTGGGTACATCTCCCTTTCGCCTCGTATATGGCAAGCCTTGTCACCTACCTGTTGAGCTGAGGCACAAGTCACTCTGGGCAGTTACAGACATTCTCATGGATCCAGATGGTATAGGAGACCAGAGGAGGGCAGAGCTAGCTGCCCTGGAAGAGCTTAGAGATGCAGCTTTCACAAGCAGCCTACATTACAAGGAGAAAGTCAAGGAGTGGCATGATTCACATATCAGCCACAAACATTTTGAGATTGGACAGAGAGTATGGCTGTTTGATGCGAGGCTTAGATTATTTCCAGGGAAGCTACAGAGCAAATGGAAAGGACCTTATCTGGTTCGGAAGGTACACGACAACGGTAGCATCGACATATCCGAGTTGTCTTCTGAGAGTACCTTCCGAGTGAACGGCCAGCGGCTCAAGCCATTTCTAGATCATGAGCCGCGGGTCGTTGATCTTGCCCCTATTCATTTTGCGTGAGATGTGGTCTTTTGACTCACATCTAATGCATCTCACGCCTGAGCTTTACTGACCCTCCGCTGTACATAGATCCAGATGTCTATATCATCACTTTCTTTAGTCCCACATCCCTTTCCTCATCTTTTGATTATGCTATACTTAGGGTGCACTTTACCCTAAGTATAGGGGGGATGTGAGACCTTTCGGGTTTCCCTTTTGTTTCTGTCTACCCTTATTTTTGCTGCCTATACTTAGGGATATCTTACCCTAAGTATAGGGGGGGTGGACCCTGTACATTCTCCACTCGGTTTTCCCTTAGTATACAGCCTGCTATACTTAGGATTACTTGATCCTAAGTATAGGGGGAAGACCCGAGTCCCTTTTGACTTTTCATCTCCTTTTGTATAGCCTTCCTTTTCACTTCCCTATACATAGCACGAGTTATGTCTTCTTCATCGCTCTTGACTCCGAGGACATCGTTCGAGCTAAGTATAGGGGGGTGTGTATATATTTCATATATACTTTAGCCATAACTCGTACTTTGTGTGAGTGTGTTAATAAATAAAAATGGCTAAAAACCATAAAAATTAAAAATTTTCATGTACATAATCTTCTTTTATTTTGCACATACATAGCTAGGGTACAAATTATTTTTGTAAAAATGATTTCAAAAATCTTTTGTGTAAAGCTTGTGTAAATATTTTCTGTATCAAAATTATGTATATGGTACAAAATTTTTCCAAAATGTTTTGAAAATCAAAAGTTTGCAAAAATCTTGTGTAAATGTGTGTAAATACCTTTTGCAAAACTTGCACTTCATGCATCATCATTTATGATTTCAAAACATTTTTCAAAAATTTTGCATGATTGTAAAATTTGTGTAAATATGCATCTTTTTGTACATATGTATATAGTTTTTCTTGGATGATAGTTGACATTTAAACTAGCCTGGAATTCAAATTGAGAAATGGAGCTTGATTAAGATCTTAATCCACCTAACTCTAAGAGGAACCTTATAGGACTTAGGTTTAAGGCTTTTCAGGTCCATGGTGACTTAATTCTTTGAGTCCACTAGGCTATGATCACATGTCATCTCAATGAGCCTAAGTAGAGCACTTAACAACAACACATGACTCATATAGATTATGGCTTTACTTGGACAACCGCACTATGCACCGAGCTCTCTACGGATGAGGTGGTGAGGAGGCAGTCTTCCTTGACTTGGGGTAGCATATGAGGGTAGTACTTCTAGGCGGAACCTCTCTTCTTCATTTAGTGAAGGAAGTGCGTCTCAACTTGGTCGGGTCGCCATGAAGTCTAACGACGGGAGTTGTGGGTTGCAATAAAGCTTCAAAAGAGGGATAGTCTACTGGATCAAGAGGAAAAACTCCTTGTATATATGCTGCACATGTACATGTTGTATAGATGCACTCGAAAAAAAAAATGTGAAAAAGAAAATAACTCCAAAAAAAGTGGTGGGTCTGAGAGAAAATGATAATCCCACTGGAGTATGTATATAAGTGCAATAAGCAAAGCTTGGTTTCATGATCCACCTGTGGTAGCTTGCAGCAGGGAGACTTGGCTACACTGGTCAAGCTCCCAAGGGTACTTGGCTACACTGGCCTTGACCCATTCTCTTCTTCCCCCTCTTCTTGAGCCGGTTGTACTTGAACTTAGAAGGGAATACCCCGCTCCTCGAGGAAAGAGTGGCCAGATTGAGGTCATAGAGTTACCTTGTTAGGGAGGGTTGTCAAGTTGCCATTTCTGAGGTGGAGAGCTTAGACCTCACTTTCACAGGACAAGAAAAGATTCATGGTCTTCAGGGTTTGTGATTGATGACTTGTTCTGATCTGGAGCATTGAGGAGTCTTGGTTATAGAATAGTGGAACTTGAAGGCTGTTAGGTTTTAAGCTTAAGTCTAAATAAGGTTCCGACACATCAATAATCCAAAGATCTGATTAAGCTCCATACCTCAATTTAATGAAGGCAAGTTTAATAATCAACCTTGATCCGTGTACATTCTCTTTTTCTTTTTCTTTTTCTTTCTTTTGCACTTCTTTTTCAAATAAGTGTTTGCTAAGGGACTAGCAAAGTATAGTATAGGGGGGTGATGAATACCCATTCATCACTCTTTATTCTTATATTTTAGCTACAAAAACCTATGCAAATGCATGTAGATATGTGTAAATAGGAAAAGTTAGCAAAAGCATGCATGTTTGTAAATTTAGATAATTAGCATGTTTTTGTGCAAAAATAAAAGAATAAAGAAGAAAAAGAAAAAGAGGGAAATATTTAGAATAAATATTGAGCAACCTAACCCAAGGGAGGGCTCAGCATGGGCCTGACCGCATAAAAGCCACAAGTAGAGGGAGATAGGGGCTCACATGTACATATTTGTAAATAAATAAAATTATATATTTTTCCTCACCCAAAAATATGTTGTAAATATTTGTAAATATTTATAAGCTATTAAAAACAAAATAAAAATCTTAAAAATCAAAAATACAAAAATACCCTTACACCTTGTACATAGACCACATATCTTGTGTTTATCTCACCTTGTAAATAAATTTCTTTATTTCCAAAACTTTTTGTAAATATTCCTTTTTATGTTTTGTAAATAAAATAAATAAAAAGAATTAAAACAAAAATCAAATAAAAATTACAAAATTAAAAACACAAAAACATCTTGTATATATACCATGTATATATTATGTATATAACTAACTAATTAACCCATGTATATAAATAATAAAAATAAAATAAAAATAGCCTTTTATTCCTCATTTTATCTTATAAATAAATAAAATATAAAATGGGAATAAAAATGTATAAAAATAACTAATTAAAAATCAAAAATCAAAAATCAATATAGTGTATATATACCTAGGTATAGCTACTATGTATATACCGTATTTTTAATTTCCAAAAATTAATTAAAAATCACAAAAAAATAGAAAAAATTAAAACAAACATTTTTCATGTTTTAAGTTTTTGAAAATTCGGCCATTTAAGGCCCCAAAAAAATCAAATAAAAATTCCACCCTTGGCGGGCTCTGATTGGTCCACGGGGGATTGTTGACCCCCGGTCAACACCTCCCCCAGGACCACCAGAGCCCAGACCCGCTCGCCCGACCCGATTTCTTCGCTTTCTCCCTGTCCGATCCGCCTGCTAATCATGCAAACCCCGGGTTCTAATCCATCTGCGCACATCCGAGATCCTCGCCCGGAGGTTCGCATAGGGATCCGTGCTCCGATCTTCTTGCTCGACTTCGATTTAGCCGGACCCCTAGTACTATATATGCCGAGCTCCGCCGCACTTTCACGCCATCTTTGGCTCCCCATTCTCTCTCCAGTGAGCTCCATCGCAACCAGCAAGGTGACAGCGTGCATCCGCCGGTGTCGCAGCGAGGGGGAGGTGCTTGGACCATCGATCCGGCTGCCTTGCGCCGCCGTGCTCCGACATCTGACCGGAGCTCGAGCCTCGGGCGTTGACGACCCTTGAGGCAAGGACCAGGAGCTAGCTAAGCTCCAGCCCAGTCTTCCGCATCATCCAGGTATCCATTTCGCTTACCCATTTAGTGTAATTTCCGATTTCGCCCAAATCCGCTCTCCGACGTGCTTCCCTGATTCCGACCATCTCGCTTAATATCTCGATCATCGGAGCACCCCATCACCTTTGCCACTTCCTCACGCACGTTCTTCGCACTCCCACTCAACCCAGCTCGCCCCGGAGCTGGGAGTCGAGCTCCTCCATCCCCAGCTCGCCGGAGCTCCTTCGCACCGACCCACCAGTCACCTTCACCCCGCTTCCTTGGGTCGAGGCACTTTGCCCTCGACCCGCGAAGCCTTTGGCGTGTTTTGCAGGTCGAGAGGAGGGCATCTGAGCCCCCTCACATTCAGGCCAGAGGCGCACCGCCGCTGAGCTCACCGGAGCCCCTCCAGGGCTCGGGTGGACCATCGGAGGCTACCACTAGCTGCGGGGCTTCACCGCGGACCCGTTCCGATCATCAGGAGCAGCTGAGGAGGAGTGCAGTTCATGCAGGAGGCCGGCGAGGTTCGCCGGCGTCGAGTTCTTCCATCATCCTCCAGAACCGTCCGATGAGGCCTCCGCTCCAGTCTTGATCTCAGCCGTCCATCTTTCGAGGAGCCGCGCCCGTTGATCATCCAGAGGATCTCATCTGGACCGTTAGTAGCAGAGGAGAGAGGCACCTGAGCCCTAGCCGTCAGATCACCCACGTGGCCTCGCCTCAGCCGTCGATCGAGCCCAAGAGACAACGAAGGAGAGCGCCAGCCATCCAGGACCGCCAGATCTTCCACGTGGCGCGCATCTGGCCGTCGACAAATAAAGGGGTAAATTGCTTAGGGCCCCCTCTTAGTTTGTCGTTTTATTTCTAGTCCTGTAAATATTTTTAGAACTTTATTTACGTACGGTAAATTGCATTGTGGACCCTGTGCTTAGTTTTAATTGCATGTATGCCCCTGTGTGTATGTGACCACGTGCTTCGTCACGTGTTTAGCTGGGCTTTTTACATCTTTTATCCTGTAGATCTGGGTTGTTCTGAAATGAATGTTAACTTTTTGGTAATTGCATTTATGCCCCTGTGAGTGTTATTTATGCGCATGTGCGGATTTTAGTGGGATTTTTGCATCCAAGCCCCTGGACTTTTGGTACGAGTTACCAAAAGGTCCAGAAACTTGGTTTTTATTACCAAAAGGCCCCTGAGTGCCCCAGCCACGCGCCACGCGCGTGACTTGCTGGGAATTTTGCACCAAGGCCCCCAGACTTCCGGGTATTTGCACATTCGTCCCTGTGCACAGTGCCCACTTGTTATTTTTGAATAAAATATTAAACCACCTCCAAATCCAATGAGATTTTGACACATGGCTCCTGCCATGGTGTAGGAGTTTCAGTGATTTTTGAGGACATTTTTACTTTCATTTAGTATTTTTAAAAATTCAAAAACAGCCTTTTTAGTGACTGTCTAGGTTTAAAAATACCAAAAAAATATAAAAACCCCACCAAAAATCCCAAAAAAATTAGGTTCTGTTGTTTGCTTGTTGTTTGATTTTCTAGCCAATTTTGGCTATTTTTCATCACTTAAAAACCTTAAAATTGAAAAACCCCTAAAAACTCATAAAAATTATAATAATTAATTTAAAAATCCAAAAACAATAATTAGGGTGCCTAAATTTTCCTTATTCTTTCTAGATTACAGGAAAATTACCTCCAGGGCTTTTTAAGATCCTTAGATATTTTATTTTTGGGTCTTAAGCCTTGTTGGACAGTACCTTACCTTTTTTACATTGTTTGATTTTTAGAAAATAATTTACCCGTTAGAAAAATCTCAAAAATTCACCAAAAACACTTAAAAACTTAAAAAACTTAAAAACAATTTTTCTTGAATTTTTGCTTACTTTTTGGTGTGTTTAATAAATTGCCTAAGTGTGTTTTTATTTCTTTTCTTTTATTTTCTTAATCTTTTGAAAATCCAAAAAAATATAAAAATTCATAAAAACCTCTAAAAAACATTTTCTTTTATTTTTATTTCATTTTCACTACTTCGTAGGCCTACGGCCAACCCGTACTCCTTGTGTTCGACCCTGGGGGCTATACCAGGTTAATCACATAGCTAGGACCGCTTGATTTGTTGTTTGATTTTCGATTCGTTCCGCGGTTCGATTCTTTTTCTTGATATACATGGTCTGATTGCTCGGGTCACAACGACCTGATTTTTGTACCTCATACCCTAGTGATCAGGCGTGTTATCAAGTTCCTCCGCTCGATTAAGCCTTCCATTCCATCTCCCATTTATCCAAATAAATTTGCAGGTTCTTGGGTGTGTTTCTTTAACATCTACAGGTGGAAAGAGGTCTTTAATGATTGGAATTCCATTGGAGCATGGTTGCAGACCTTCGTCTCCAACAACCAGAGGTCGTCATGGTGTTTTAGGGTAGTCTTTTGAGAGATAAGGACTTCATCTTGATCGCCTGTGCTCCATTGACCTTCCCCGACTCACAAGCAACTCAGACACAGGCGGAGGAAGAAGATCGACTCTGCTGGAGCGCCCCCCCATGTGTTGCCTTCTAAGGACGAGAGGGAAGAATGTAGCGTACAACTATCGTTCAATCTGGTCCTCCAGATCAGATCCAACGGCTCGTATTTTATCCGGTCCTCGTCTTTGGGGCAACATTTCATCCCTAAGGCTTGGAGCGCTCCAAACCTACCACGAGCCACCAGCGAGCGACGCGTGACCCAAGCCTCGTAATCCGAGCCATGGCCCTGGTCACGTGCATAGCAGACATGCTTCAGGGCAAATTGTAGATAAGCTCAGGGAAGACAAAAAATGTAGATAAGTCCCGCTCTTTGGAAAAACTACAATTATGACTTAGAAGGTTTATGTATTTACTTTTAAGTCCAATTTGTACTTTTTTGTAATAAAATAATTATGTTTTATTTCATGTATGCCCCTGCATTACTCTTTTAATAACTTGTGAACCACTTATCCATTTTTAATGAAATTGGTGTCGTTGGAAAGCAAATTTTATGCTCTTTAATTTAATGCAATAAAATCACTAATTTGATCTTAATTTAATGCATTAAATTTTGGAGTGTTTACTTTGTTTATAACCTTATTCTTCCTTAATAAAATAAATTTTGATTAAGGATGATTGCACTCTTTTTGGCACTGATTATTGATTAGATTATTTATTGATTTCACAAGTATTTATTTTATTAAATCACGAGCATATTGTGCATTGTATAGGGATGCAAATAAACAGATACAAAGACATATATATGTATTACTATATTCTTATCCTTTTTAAATACAAATACGAATGCGGGTACAGATATTGTCGGACATTAAAACTATCTTACCATATCCTTAAAAAAAGGATACGGATGTAAAGCAGATACTGATCTCATAAGAGTAATGTTAGAGATGCTCTATAGAATCAACTTATATATATACGAATTGGATGAAAAACACATGATATAAATTTACTAAATGTGTTTGTATCATAAAAAATATACAAATATGGTAAAAGGAGGTATCAAATTATGTTATATAGCGTTAAAAATAAATCTATGACTATATTTATATACAAAAATGGATATACAGATATAGATACAAATACAAATGTTTGCGGATATCAAAATGATATCCATATTCGTATCCATTTTAAAACAGGTACGGATACAGGACGTCAAAATCTGTATAAAACGGATATGGTGATGGATCAGATATGGATATATCTGTAACCGTTTGCATCCCTAGTGTTGTATGTCTTTGTTAGTATTTTTCATTATTATTTGCCATGCAAAATAATTGCATAAAAATGTTTTAGAAAATTCATGCTTTTGTTTCTTTGCATTTTGCTTGACCTAGAACCTATAAATTGCTTAAATAAATAATTAGCTTCTAAATTTGATAACATAATTGCTCGTGTTCATGTGTTCGACCCTGGACTTGCCCAAGTAAAAATTAAAGCCGAGAACTCTTCACGAAGATCTTCTCTCAGTTCTGAGTGATTGTTGATTGGTCCATACTACAATAAGAGCAATTTTAGCTGATTGACAATTCATTACTTAGTTAGGATGCATTATACCCCACTGCATGCCTACGAAGGCACTACGACCCTAAGGCCTTCTTCTTGCCTTAGAGTCATAGTGTGAGGTCTCACTCGGAACAAGACCACAGACTATCCACGAAGCTTGGATGATCCATATCAAATAATATTGATTAGAATTAATTCTTTATGAGGACAGTTTACCTAATTATTTCTTTTGCATGCTTTTTAATTATATCTTACTTGTTGTTATTTTTTATATCATATTGGGTAATTTGGCTCATAATGTATCTATGTGTGGATCCACAAGTTCTCAGAAGCAGCCACAGTAGTTAGTGGTCGTTAGTTACTTGGAGGTTTCTTTTTGTGCAGCTACACGATTTTCTTTTGTGGTACAGTTACTTGTAGCTTTCACTGTTCATACTTTACTTGTAGTTTTGAGAGACAATGTGATGTGCCATCTATGTATGGACAATTCTTTAATGCATATATGTGATATGATGTTGTGGACATGGATTGGATTATAATGTAAATGAGTGATGGCTATAAAATGAATGGAAAGATATCTTTAATTCCAGTCTTTTTTGCTATTTTCTCCTACTTATATGTATATCATGTGTTTCGAATGTGGAAATGCATGTGCATGGAACTAATTTGTCGAGTACCCCATTCCTAGGGGACAGTTCTTACAGTGTGAGGGATCTGAGCAGCTTCTTCACTTGCTCTACATCAGTGAGTTCAATTTTAAGATTTCTCATATGGTTGACGATAGTTGAGAATCTTGTATACATATCCCTAATGGATTCTCTGCTTTCTATCTTGAAGAGTTCGTACTTCTGTTGATGCATACTAATCTGAGATTCCTGGAACTTGGTTGTACCTTTGTATGTGACATTGATCTTGTTCCAGATCTGGTAGGCTGTCTTACAGGCTGATACATGACTTAACTCATCTACTGTGATAGAATAGAAGATAACATTCATTGATTTTAAGTTGTATTTTTCTTTCTTTTTTTGGCACCATGAGAATCATCCCCGCAATTGGCCTTATGTACTTAGTTTCTATGATATTCCATGCATTAATATCTATATATTCTAAGAATATATGCATGTGTACCTCCTAGTTTTTGTAATCGGTTTAGTTGAAGTGTTGTGGACAGACAGCTGATGGACTTTCAAAGTCCCTGCTTGTTATGGCTGCCATATATATCTGTGACTAGTTACTTCAAGAACTGATCCAAGATCTAATACCAAATATAAGTTTGTTGATTGTGACACCACTAGAGGGGGTGAATAGTGGTTTGAGGCACCTTTAAAAATCATCACAGAATAACCAACAAGCATAGATAAAATACTTAAGCAGACCAAATAGCACACTTGCACATTATTTTTACGTAGAAACCCACCTGCATAAACCATGACCTGAGTCTTCCCGACTCGGGATTTCTTGATTAGTCGAGCTAATCAACTACTTCACTAAAGCTCAAGATATTTACATAGATATCTCAACCATTTACAAAGTTGATGCTTCACAATCTTAGATCAAACACCATGATCAACACTACAGATCAAACATTGTAGCCCAAGCATAAGAGCATGTGAGCTTTCGACTTTCTTCATGTTTCGTTAGAGGTCTCACTTCTAAGAGCTTTCTCTGCACTCTTAGGATCAACCATCTAAAGTCCTGCAGAAAGATGATAATTGGAAACAAGATGTATGGCAGTAATAATATGCAGATAGTGTTATCTCAGCAGATATCACAAAATAATTCTCCAAGCAATAATAAATGATATCTAGAGATAAAAAACAATAGTATAATTGCATAGATAATTCACAAAGAATAGCACAAGCAATTATATCACAAAAATCACAAGTAGATAAGGCAATATCAAAAAATAGTAAATATCACTACATTAAGACGAAGCTGTCAGAAGTACACTAACTGATGCTGAATAACTTGAGATAAGGCTAGTAGAGCGACACTGTCGGACGAACAAACTTATTCAAAACTTTTTCAAAAACATGAATATTCTTCTCAGAATATCGAACGAGTTGAAGAATGAATAAAGTATCGAGAGAATTACTCAAAATAGCTTCTAGCTTTTCTAGCGAGAATAAGAGTGAATACTCGAGTGGTGTGGGTTCCAACAATGGGTATGTGGTCCTTTATATAGAAGCTCAAGAAAATGGTCGTTGGAAACAAAAATGGTATGAAATCAAATGGTGATTTCCTAATATGACTAATCATGTTAACAAATATGATCAATCAACTATAAACGATAAATTGGCTAAAACTTTATGATCGATTAATTGACGATTGTTTTAACGGTATTCAAAGAATATCGATAAGTTCAAATTGACATGATCGACAAGGAATGATTGATCAATAGAAATAAATGATCGACAAGGAGTGATCAATTAGTAAGAAATGAGAACGTCAAACTAACATTCCTTAAAAACAAACTTGTCGTTTTGAAGCTTGTTGGAGTTACAATTTTCAAATTAAATACAAATAAATGTATTACAGATCTTTTGAACAAAGAAACAACAATACTAAGCAATTGTTACTTGCTTCTTAGCAGAGTCATGTTGAGCTGAGTTCCTCATAGCAGTCCTACAAACATAGAAGAATATACAAGAGACTACGATATCTTCTTGTGTGTCATCTTTAAAATCACGGAGAACCAAAGTACTAACAAATTCTAGTAAAAGACACGAGGATTTGGTCAATATATTTGATCTAACAGAGCTTTCCTTTAATCATAGCTATAATATGCCATGCACAAAATTTATGAACAACATGAGGGAAATAAATTTTAATGGTTGCACCAATAGTAGGGTATGCATCCGTGATTATCAATATTGGATGTTTCCCTATTGCTTCAAGGAATCTATCAAATAACCAAGAAAATGATTCGGTCGTCTCCCTACTAAGGAATGCATTAGAAAAAAAATATGCATCCATGGTGGTTAACACCACAAAATGAACCAAAAATAAGTTTTTATTAGTTGTTTTTGTAAGTCATGTCAAACAAAATAGTATCTCCACGCAACATAGTCTTCAATCGATGCAGTATCACTCCAAAAATAATGCATCATCCTATTCCTTTATCTATTAGGAATGAATAAAAAATGTGGTGTCATCTTCTTACAATGCTCAATTTGTTCAATGACTAAATGGGAATCCAAACCAAGACATTTTTTTCCTGTTGAAATTATAAATATCTCTGACTATACTGCCAACCTGATTATGAAAGCAGATTGCTTAGACACAAGCATGTTCACGTCAGTCATTAACTTGAGTAGCATTTTGGTGGCTTTTGAAAACCTTCTATCATGCCTAAGGTAGCTCCTTTTTAGGGGGTTATGAGGTTATGATTATGTTGACACTCAAAATTAACAATAACCCAGTCATTATGAGAAGATCTAAAGCTTATTGACATCATTGCTTTGTAGTCAGTCCTCGCCAATCAAACTAGGCATTCCTCTTTGTAAAATTTGATATCATCACAATCATCACTCTTAATGAGTTCGGGGAAGCATCAGTATGGATATAGCTTTAGTAAAAGCTTCTTTCCAACTTACAATAACTTGAAATTATTATTTGTTCTTTCGTGTCTTTGGTCGTACCAATTCGAGAGCTACTTTTCTGAGCATTAAACCCAATATCAATCACATATAATTCATAAAATTATATGCAATGTTAATTGAACCAAATGACATCCCTATTTCTGGAGTCTAGACAATCAAGTTTTCTTTAATTAGGGAATGTGAACATGATATTGGAAATAATATAAATGTGGTAGAAATATATGAGGAAATGTAATTCCTATACCAAATATAAAATGCAATAATTTGAATGTAAAATATAGTAGATTATGGTGTAATTTGAATCTAAAATGCGAAATGCTTATATGGATTGTAGTTGCGAGAATGAAATGGAAGGGATATTTAAAGGTTTTGTAACACAGATATGAGTAAGTGCAAATGGTAGAAAGAACAATAACTATGATCCAAAGAATGCATACTTAATCATAAGAAAATTGATATGAGGAATGTAGCAAATGCTCAATTATTCAAAGAGAAAAAAGATGTGAGCATCTATTAGATGTGGCAGAAAGATATGAGGAAATGTAAAATGCATATATGTAGTGGCAAAAGCACTTATTTGAATGTACAATATAGTAGAAAATGGTCAAATTTGAATCTGAAATGTGAAATGCCTATATGAATTGTAGCCGAAGAATGAAATGGAAGGGTTATTTAACGGTTTTGTAATACAGATATGAATAAATGTAAATGGTAGAAAGAACTGTAACTATGATCTCAAGAAAACATACTTATTCACGAGAAAATTGGTATGAGGAAAAGTAACAGATGTTCGATTATGCAAAGAGAAGGGTTATTAGAAGGTTTCGTATTACTATACGAGTAAATGTAAATGGTAGAAAGAGCATTACATTAATTATGATCCAAAGAAAACATACTTAATTGTGAGAAAATCAATATGAGGAAATGTAATAGATGCTCAATTATGCAAAGAGAAAAAGAATTTAGCGTATGTTAAATGTGGCAGAAAGATACAACGAAATGTAAAATGCATATATGTAGTTTAAAAAGTAATAATTTAATGTACAATATACTAGAAACTGGTGGAATTTAAATCTGAAATGTGAAATTCCTATATGAATTGTAGTTACGAGAATGAAATGGAAGGGTTGTTTAAAGATTTTGTAATAATGATATGAGTAAATGTAAATGATAGAAAGAATAGTAACTATGATCCAACAAAAACATACTTAATCATGAGAAAACTGATTTGAGAAAATGTAATAGATGCTCAATTATGCAAAGAGAAAAAAGATTTGAACATCTATTGAATGTGACAGAAAGATATGAGAAAATGTAAAATGCATATATGTAGTGTAGAAAGCACTGATTTGAATGTAAAATATAGTAGAAAATGGTGAAATATGAATAAAAAATGTGAAATGCTTATATGAATTGTAGCTGCGAGAATAAATTGGAAGGGCTATTTAAAGGTTTTGTAATACTGAGATGAGAAAATGTAAATGGTAGAAAGAAAAGGTATAATAGCTGACAAGATTGTAAAAGTTGGCAACATAATGTAAAATGTATGGATGAATTGTAACAATAATACATTTAACAAGGAAATAATGGATTTTGAACATAAAATCGAGATTATGACTATGATACAAATATTAAACAGAAAATGAGATTTGAAAAATAAATAAATTACCTTCTTTCTGAGATTCATGAATGAAGGAATCCAAGCAGACCTCAGCTTCATTTGGGTTCTGATAATAAAAAGAATAAAAACAATAGGATCTGAATGCAAATAACATTATGATTTAGATAACTTGATCCTGAAATAATATGGATACTTGAATTTAACATGTACGAGAAGGAGATCATCAAGAGAAGTGAAGCGAGACATAGGATTCCTTGTCGAAGATGAATGAGAATCCATGAAAATCGAATAGGAGGAAGATGAACTCGTTGGGAATGACTGTAAAGAATATTCAATGATGACAACGACCATGTCACTGGACATTTCTTTGATAGGAGAGAGAAGAATTAAATATGGAAATTAATTAGCATGATAATTATCTTTGCACGAGATTCAGTCGATATGAGAGAGAATGATTACTAAAAATGGAATTCTTACGAGTATGAGATTATTGATTTTTGAGTTGAATGGTGGTTTTGATTGGGATCATAGATGGATATCGAAGGGCTCTTATGGGTTTTCACACAATGTGTATAGAGAGGTGGCACCTCATTTGAGGTTTTTTTTGACATAAACAACACACACACACACACATATATATATAAATAACTTGAAATGAGATTGGGGCTCACTATCCCTATGGTGAGCAATCAATCTCATCCACCTATTTCAAATCATATGGCTGAAATAAATGACCTATTATTCGTATTAATTTAATTCACATTCTAAAAATAGAATGTGACAACCATATGACTCAATTTATCTCCCTCAATCTCTTCACCTCTCTCTCCCTCGCGACAGTGGCCAAAAGTCTGCAAGAAAAATGATGGGAAAAATGGCGGCACTCTATGGTGTGCAAGGACGACAACGTTCTATGGTGCACGACAGAGATAGTGACGCGTGGCTATGAAGTGCAATGACAGTTGCATGTGACTGTGTGGAGATCTGCAGTCGTCGTGTTCTACAACTGTCGTGGATTCATGCGGTGCACGAGGACGATGACGATGTTTGATGCACGACGGTGACAGCATAGCATGCTGTGATGTATGGTGAAGGTGGATTTCTCGGTGGCACACAAGGATGTGGGTGTGAGTAAGGTGACAGAGGCATGGGTGGCAGTCGCGAGGAGGGCAAAGGAGGGGTGTGGCCTGTAGGAGGCGGAGTACGTACGTGACTCGTAGGTTTTTCTCATTGTGGTATATAAATTTAACATAACTAACATTATTTTTTACATATTGATTCACTGATTTTACAAATAGTCGATTTTTTTTACAAAACTCCATACAAATATTACAAAACATTCATGAACTTTTACAAAGGCAGTCTGGATATTGCAACTATGATATGTTACATATAGAAGCTTACAAAAGGAGGCGTGATTTTTGACAAAAGAGCATGAAAAGTTACAAATTTCTATACAAATTTACAAAAGGAGATAGCCGTTTACTAAAAATGTTTTGGATGGAAACGTAAAAAATGCATTATCGAATTACAAAATTGAATATAAATATTGGTATTATATAAATTTACAAAAGGAATGTATTCATTTACTAAAGACTATTTGACTGGGAATGTAGAAAAAAGTATCATCGGATTTGCAAAAGTGAATATAAATTCCACATAAGTCGTTGATGTTTTACAAATATATGCATTAACTCAATTCGTCGAGAACGTTTTTTTGGAAATTGACAAATAAAGAAATTAACGAAAAATTTCAAGAAAATGAACTGAAAATAATAACGGATGTATTGAAACAAAATGACAGAAATAATCCTTTTGGACAGCGTACCATTGGATCAAGATCCAATGAATCCTGTTGATTGCTCACCATCGAAATGGGGAACCCCAATTTTATTTGAAGGGTACTATATATAGAAGAAACTTAAAATAGGGTGGCACCTTTCCACATTTACGATGTGCCACCTCAGTTCAACTGTCTAATAAAGATCAACATCCCTCATTAAAACCACTAAGTTGTGACAAAATCACTCATCCCATCCACATATGATTGCCATTTTTAATAACCATTCTCTCTCTTTCATTTTGAATCAACTATTTCATGTATAATTATTGTTGACCTCCATTAATTATCTAATTAATCATTAAACATGTGGTGACGTGTGGAGGTGGTGGTTGTTCGTGGAGACGATGATGGTGTGTGACGACGGTGGCTGAAATGCGTGGCAACGATGGGAGCAATGTAAGGAGCGACAATAGGTGGTTGCGTGTGGAGGACGTCACATGTTCTTAGTAAATTTTTCATGCTCTTTGTATTCATCCATTAATCGAGTTTGAGGATAGTTTGAATTAATTTTTTTATTTTATTTTGGTTTAATTTTTTTTCTATTTTGACTCCATCTCGATTCAATCTCTAATCCTCCTCGATTGGAGATCTTGTTTCTCCTATGTTTCATTTTTAAATTCATGTCTCCAGCCTTCATTTTTCCTAAATACACCTCCATTTTCCTAATTTTTAATTCATTAGTTCTGATCAATTTTTCCTACTAGGTATCTTAACATGTGTGAATTTAAGGGGATTTGGCTTGTACAAATTTTATCTAATTTGTGAGTGGACTGAGCCACAGATTCTGATGTGTTTTATTTCATTTAATAGTATCCTGTAAGATTTCTTGATGTTTTCACTATCATGAAAATGATGATTATATTTTACATTTTTATTTATTAATTTAAATGATTGATATTGTTATAAGTTACATTCTGATACGTTTATTTTAAATTTTTGTATGCGTTTTTTACATGTTCTTTTTTACTTTAAGAATAAATGACAAATTGTTAACTGAGTTATTATTTTGCAGTTCAACACATAAATTTTACAATGAGAGCGTGGATTTTACAAAAATCACATAAAGTTTACAATGGATGATGAATTTTGAGGGACACATGATATTGGCAAACATGTTGGCTGGAAACATAAATAAATTTATACATTACTTACAAACATCACACTTTACAAAATTCACATGTCGTTTACAAAAGAGACCACGGAATTTATAAAAAATATCCAGTCAAACATTGCTCCCATTGAATGTTTGGCTAGAAAAAGATTAGATACTAGCAAATCCCTTTTACAAACATCCCATGAATTTTACAAAAGAGACCATGAAATTTATAAAAAAAATATTGCGATTTACAAATATTTCTTAGACGGAATGTTGGATGAAAATGAGATTTATCATGTACTATGACATTTATTTTTTTATTTTAAGAATTAAACAAATACAGTCCACATTTAACACCTCTTAAAAATAATATACATAAGACATGCAACATATTTATTGTGTTAACAATTTAATCCAACCAATATATTAGAAATATAATTGTAATAAAAATCTTGTCATTCTAGGATTGTTTTCCATGTGTACATAAATAAATTTACTTATGATCAAAGCACCTTATATTCTAGAAAAAATAGCTACACAAAATACACAAATGTTCATCAAATTTGGGGTTTTTTCGAGCATCTATGGTTACATGGGATTACAAAATATATCAATCTTTTATAAATTGATAAAAGTTATTTCAAACTGTGATCTTTAATTCATCATATGTTTCTGAAAAATTCAATGCACATTCCTTGATGTCTGTCTAAATATAGAATGTTGAATGACTTGGATTTTATTAATTAAGCATTAATTTAGTCTGTCCCTCATTTTAGGAAGCTTTGTTACATGAAAACCACCAATTATATCATGGTAGTTTTAATCTCAAACGCATACTTTCCATCTAATGGCCAAATTTGGTACCTTTCCAAAATCAAGGAAAGGTGCCACCTCATTTGAAAGCCTCCCTACATACACACACATACACATACATACATGTTCCATGTGAATTCAATTAACACAATCTACTTGTAATATGGTGATACATAGATATCTCAATTCATGACGTGAATAGTGAAATCTTGGATAATGTTATATGCGGAGAGAGAGAGAGAGATCCCAATCACATTGGATATCCTTCTTTTGTGCAAACTTATGCCGATACTTGAAGATATTAGCAGAGAGTTAGTATAACAATGTACAGTGTCAGTATTAAATTATGATATTAGGGATAAGGGTCACTAAAGTTGTTTAATCAATAAATCCAATGCTGAATGGTATCGCTAATTAATCCAAATCTTGCATATCAATAACCAAACTATTTAGAGCTTGATCAGGTTCATTGAACCAAGATTTAAACCATTCAATATCATTCAACTTAACTTTAACAAGGTGAAAATTGAATTGACCTATGTGCTAAACTGTGTCTTACATTGTAGTATCAGATCGAGTGATTAGCAACATAATCTATTTCTCTTTTTATTAATTGGGGTAAATCTCAGGCATGAATCCAAGGAGGCAAACTTTTAAATATGATTGGTCTAAACAATGAGACTTAGGTTACTATTATGGTAGTTTATGAATTTTGAAGTTTTGTATTTTCCGTTTAAGGATTTTTTTTAATTTTTTGGACTTTTGTTATACCCATAAGTAGAGGAAAATATATAAACTTCATATTGTTATGGTGTTTATATTTAGAAGTTTTCTTAGGATTTTAATGTTATAATTTTTATCTTCTTTTTATTTTTTACCCCTTGTTAGTTTTGAAAATCTATTTAATTCCATTTAAAGTATAAAAGTATACACACAAATGAGTAGTTTTTTGAAAAAGATGTTAAAAATATGGAAAATAGAGAATAAATATTTTTCTAATTATATATTTTTAAAGTGTTTGCAAACCTCTAAACGTATTTAGAACAATTTCATCTAATTTTTATAGTAAGGTAATGTGAAAATATAGTTGGCTTAAGTAAAATAAGGTTTTTAACGCCTTGTATATAGCTTTGAGTTATGAATTTTTATCGGACTATTTTTATTGGATAGGCTATTTATTTTGCTATAAAAATTGAAATTGTAATTATTTTGCACTATTTATGAAATTTTTATAGTATTTTTGTAGGTTTGTCAACATTTTTGTATTTTAGGCAATAGATATTATATTTTTTGGGATTATTGGATAATGTTATACTAGATATAGAAGTACACCTATGTCTTTTTTTGGAACTTTGGAGTTATTCACCTATTAAGGGATTCTATTATGTTTGTGTTGTTTTGGGGTTTTTGATTTTTGAAAAATACTAAAGCGTTATAACTCTTAAAACTAAAAAAATGAGAAACCTATAGTTAAGGGCTAACCAAAGGTATTTTTATTTTTATAGAACAATAGATATGTTAAATTAGAAAATTAAATTAAGTAAATAGAGGGAAAATTTTCTATGACACAAAATTTAATGAATTTCAACAAAATTTGCAGGCAAGTTAGATATCCTAAATACCTATCATGTAGCAAAGTGAGCTCCTAGATCAGCATGCGTGAATAACCAGTCATTATCAATACATTATACTAAAGTTGGATTCTCCTAGCTTTAGCCCTTGCAATGACACGTGGACAGGCTCATTGGGCTCCTTTGTCAGTTCTTACTTCTCCCTCTTTCTCCCTCTACCCATGATCTCTCTCCCTCTTTATCTCTCTCCCAAGTTTCTCTCTTCCCTGGGGAATCCCCATCAACTGCCTCCTCGGCCTCACCGATGACTCGGGAGCTGCAGCACCCCTCCCATGCAAGACCTCCCTCCTCTTCCTCCTCCCCCTCCACCTCCTCGCCTCCACCCATGCCCATGTCTCTTCCTTTTTCCCTACCATGGAGAACCCTAATCCTATTCCCTTTCGCCTCCCTTCCCGCTCTTCCCACTGCTAGACCATCTCCAGCTCCAGCAGCCCTTATTCTATGCCAACCACCCCCTTTGCTCCTTCACACATCGCCACCAACACCAACACCCTCCTTCCTCTCCCACCACCGCCTCTCCTATTCACTCCCGGACACTGCCACCCTATCACTTGACAGTCACGCTGTCACCATCCTCGCCCTGCGTTGCAGACACCCCTCATTCATTGCCATCGTTGACGATCCGATCCGATCTGAAACATTGCTCTTTCCTCCTTGCTTGCTATTGTGATAACTTTCTTCCTATTCCTTTCCCTGGAATTTGAGATGGTGGTTTGTCCTACATTGCTTGCTTGATACCCATGCATTCTTAATGATACCAAGCTGGTTGTTAAAATGCAAGATACATATTGCAATGGTTTGTGTGCTTGGCGGAAGGTATTGTTCTGTTTTAATTCCTGGACTATCTTAAGGGTGTAAATAGATTGAGTCCTGATAAATATTATATTGATTTTTTTTATTTTTAGGTGTGGGCATGGGTGTGTTGTAATATGGAAATGTATACACAGTTCTGGGAGAATTGTATTTAATTATTGCTTATATCTTTCACGCACACACATAGACACATGCACTTGACAAGTTGACATGCATCCTCCAAGTATATATCGTATTCAGAATAGGTGGTTGAACGTGGTAGATAATGAAGAAAGGCTGGTAAATCAAATGAATAAGGCAGCATGTACGGGATATCTTGCATATATGAGATTACATATTAAATCATTTCTTTGTGAACTTCAAAAAAAAGCTATTGTTCGTAATATGGGGAAATCTGCTCGCTACCTAGTGCATTTGTGGATTATACACTTACAATTGGGATGTGGTAAAAAAATTTGCCAGCAAACGATAATTATCTTTACATTATAGGCATGAACACTGCGTTGAGCATATTAACAGTAATAACAAGTGGATGAAGTTTCTAGAAACACTACCTGAAACAATGACACTACATTTTGATGTACGCACACAAATTCCTACTATATTTTTATGCAGCCAAATCCAGTTCTTGACAAGTGGTGGAGGGTACAGGACGTGGAGAGGGGTGTACAATCCGACTTCAAAGAAGTAGAGATTCTTCTACGATGGACATGCTAAAGATTTCTAAGGCTAAGGTTAAGATTCGATTCTATGATCTCAATGGGAATGTCGTGCATAGATGGTGTCTAGAAGATGGGTGTTGCCCGTGGAGACCATGACTGTGCTATATAGTCCTTTAGAATCAAGCCCAAACAGGTCTTATGAGTATGATTATGATGTAAAATAATAAGATGACTCATACCAAATATTAATGTTTAGGAATCATGTGCCTTTTAGATCGTTTTAGGGAAGATAAAAAAGATAGTTTCAACTATGTGATCAGATCCATATGTTGAAAGAAATATAAGCAATTAGAACAGTGTAACAATTCAAATTTAAGTACATTTGCATCATATTGGTATTGACATAAGTTTAATTGGACTGTCGGCATTGGATTATAAGTCCTCGCTACCAATGCAACATAGTCCAGGTACCCTCTCGCTGACTCGTTTATGTCCTCCGTGACTTGGACCGTTCTCAATACTCAACCTACTATACTTGGTCTGATTTTTTCTATTATACTCTATTAGAAACACACATCATATTTGTAAGAAAGAAGAACAAGAAATATTAGCAAACCAGATAAGACAGATAGCTAAGTTGAGGATGTTCACTGATCATCGCAATGCAAAATATACTTTTTCTTATGTGAACAACTTTTACTTACATTTTATTCTTCCACTTGGTACAATCTAATGTTCCTTAGACTCAACAGTATCTCTTCATAAACATGTCGATATTAAAAAAATTTAAACTTTATGCATGCGAAGTTTATGCATCGAAATTATAATAATAAAATATTACAATTTACGCTCTTGGTAATATCTCATAGATTTGCCTTCTATCAATAATTACATTCTTCCAAACCGCAGCGAAGCGCGAGCACATGCACTAGTTTACTATAAAACATCCATTGTGCATAAATAATTATCATAAATCAACCATAATGCAATAATTCTGAAAACTCTTAGAATACATGGCTATTTTATATGAGACATCTAAAAAATTTCTAATAAAAAATAGTCAAAAGTCTAAGATTTATTGAAGGCCAAAGAAATGGGCCTAAATTATGAAATATACAAATTAAAACTACTTAAAAATCATCCACATGGGTTTTGTGCAATAAAATAAAATCATCATGCTATGTATGTAGAAAACCCAATATAGGGGAGCTTATAGGATAAAACTATTTCTTATATTTGCTAAGTAGCCCCTGATGGGGACTAATAATGTGAAACAAAAGAGATCGAGGGTTTTCTACAAAATTCTTACGCCTTCGTCATTGGGCAAAGGGATTGATCCAAGTAGAAAGAGAGGTCATCTTCTTAAATGGGCCTTCTCATGCATGGTGGCGCACTAGAATAGCTTGGACCAACATCTACTTCCTCTACATTTGAGATTTTGAGGATGTCTGTGCTCTAACCACCTCACTAAAGGCACCAACAAGTGCACTTGAGCAAGGTTTGATTGCTTCATGAAGGCGTTGAAGCATGCAGAAGGCTAAAACATCTATACATTGGAGCTCATAAAAGTTCATCAAGGAAGTTCAATCATTCAACTATGGTCTCCTAGGTGCATTGAAGTAGCCTCATGAGCACCTAAAATGAAACCATGCTTGTGTTGCATAAGGTTTCAATACAAATCAAAAGCAAATAAGGTAGAAATAAGGGTACTAGAGGCTAATTAAACCGAGGAGGTCGGGTTGTCTAGTTTTCCAGCTTGGGTGCACTCGCATCTCCTTGGAGGGACATGTAATCATGTTTACATGACCTCGTCATATTATCTAAAACCTCAAATAATGAAGCTTTCATCATCGAATCCCTAGATGATGAGGATCACTATAGGCTAATGAATGTTCCGATGCTTAGGTAAGAACATAATGGATTCCCCTTGATTGAATTAAGAGGAGATGGGCAACATCGAGCCCGATCAAATTTAGGGGACGGTATGCTCACATAGTGTAAGAAAATAGAGAAATCACAAGAGAAATATAATGATGGTGGTGGTGGTAAATCATAGAAGAACACAAAATACAAGGGCAAACACACAACTAAGTGGGAAAATACAGGGACGAAGACAGGAACTTCTGTTTGGGGGGGCAAATTATTGAGACTACATGTATAATTCATCTTTGTTACTATTTCTCATTGTAATTATTAAAATGTGTTTTACAAGTATATTTCACAAAGATACCCTTGTAAACTTACATTTTCACATAAATATCCCAATAAATATTGTATTGATAAAAAGATCGTTACAAAATTCTTCAAATCAAAATACACTTTCATTAACACAATGTTAAGTTATACCATTAAAAGTAAGATTTTAAAAAAGTAATATTATACGCTCCTAATGTAGGAATGTAAAGGATATATATATAACAATTTCATATAATATTGCATATTTGGAGTGCATACAGATCGAATTGGATCAGATTTTAGCTTAATCCATGTCCAATCCAACCTTAACAGATTTTAACTTTTTCCAATCCAACTCAATCCATCAAATATCTGAATCCAGACCAATCCAATCCATCAGATTACATATTGGATCGGATTTGGATTTTTTTTATACTTATATATTCCATCTCAATTGTTTACACTCTCATGTTGTACTTTATCACACACTAGCCGTAACGACTTGGTTTTTTTGAGAAACCCCGTTGCATTTCAGTAGCATCATTATTGGCACATTCATTGGCAAATCAATTAGAACTTAATAGCCGATAAATCTCAATCATTGTCAATCTTAAAATCCCATCAATTGCCTCATTTTTATCTATAAATAAACCCAATAACCACCCTCTCCAACGTCACTCTTACCTTGCATTTTGAGGGAGAGGAGAGAAGAGGATAAGAAGAGAGAGAATAGAGATCTTACCGGCGTCCTCCATCGTCGCGGGAGAAGACGGCATTGAATCGGAGGAGGAGAGGAGCACGGATCCATTACTGGAAGGAGGTGCAACGACCACCACAGAGAGTGTCGTGCGTTGGACCTAAGATATGTATCGGTTTAGGATTTCGTATGAGCAATTATCTAAATGTATATATTGAATTTGTGAGATAATAAGTATAAGATCAGAATACATGTGTCGGATTCATAGGATAAATATTATGAATAATGATCATATTTGGAAAAGGATGTCGGTTTCATACTGTTGGACATGCGAGCCACGGCGAGCCATTATGCAATAAATGTTATTGCAATTCACTCCTTAATCTGAAATAAAGAGTACATAGTTTGCATATAGGTCCCTTAGTACAATTAGGGTTATGTACCATGGTCATCTTAATGATCATATAGCTGTTGATTCAATTATTGAATCATAGAGGCTGGTGCTTAGATGAATATCTAATGAGTTAGATTGAGGACTCATCAAGCACCGTCGAATGATTATTAAGAGATGATCTCCAGCCTGAGTAGGAGATGGTAATCCTATCTCATTTAGGTTGATATCTGACCGACCTCTTGATGCAGGTCCTCTGCATAGGAATAGAGATTCGGAGGTGTCGGATGAGTTAGGTCAAGAGTTGACTTAACGAGATCGAGATAACCAAAGTCCTATATCGTATGCTGTCACGATACAGGCACACATCCTCTGACCAGAGACAGATATGTTACTATATGTCTGAGTATGTACATTTGGCAGACCAATAGGTTGATGGCCTAATCAAGGTCTATACACCGGCGCGCTGGTGTGCATATAAGGGCATATGAGTAATACGATCTCTCAATGGGATCATACAGGGTTCACTACTGAACCGGAAGACATGAGCTCACTCATGAGATATTGGGAAGAATCAAATTCCGTGCGCACGGTCGTCTCGCTTTGAAAGCTTGACTGAATTTGTTGGTTTGATATATACTTTTGGAAAGTATATGATCAAGACCTAGGTATGATATATGCTTTTGGAAAGTATATGATCAATACTGACTCCCAATGATCGAATGAGAATCTTACTGATAAAACCATGAAGTAGATAGTATAAAGTTGATCCAATACTTCGGGTTTAATCTGAGTCTTCCAGTATGCAGGATGTACAGGTATTGGGAATACCTGAGGGTGATGTGATCATAAACGGTTGTATAACCATGACGCTTCCATTCCTAGGGAGTGATGAAACGGGTCTGGATTTTAGTGACTCCTCTCAGTAGAGAAGTAATCTGATCTTAGTCCAAATGTTGGACATTAATCTGAATGTGATTCAGATTCAATGAGAAGATTAGATTTGCGGTCTTGATTTAATCAAGCATCTATGGGAGGCCCGCGATCTGGATTTGAGATATGATCTCAATATCCATGTCACTATACGTGGAACAATACAATTGCCCTGTACTTATCTCCAAGTATTCGCGGAGAAAGCGCATTATCCTTGAAAGAGTTCATGGATAATTCTATTGTTGATATATGTATCCGAGCATTGAGAAAAATGGATAATTAAATGTGATTTAATTATCGTGAGTAATATGAATTTGATTCATATTATAAGGAGAGTTATCTTAGATAATTAAATGTGATTTGATTATCAAAGATGTGAATAATGTGAATGTGATTCATATTATTTGAACACATGAGATAAAGAGATCCGAGATGATTAAATATGATTTAATTATCAAAGGATAAGAATAATGTGGATAGTAATATCCAATTATTCATAATATATTATAAATGTGATTTATAATGTATTAGAGAGAGTTAAATATAATTTATATTGGTAGATTAATTATTAATGTGTATTGGATACACATTGTCTAATTAATTGAAAATGTAAATTACATTTTATTTTGGGTTGTGAATATGATTCACAATATTCCAATGTCAAGATTGCAATATTCCCAAAATTAATTGAGAATTATTTTGGTGAATTAAAATACCAACAAAATTGTTGTTGGAAAATAAGTAGAGAGAAATTCAAGGAGATGTGCAATCTCATGGATTGCCATGAGATTGCCCTCCCTTTTGGAAAGAGGGGGGCGGCACCAATTTCCTTGTGAAATTGGTGGCCGTCCCCCCCCTTCCAAAGAGGAAGGTTGATCTCTCTCTATTCCTCTCTCCTTATTTGATTGATTTAATATGGTATTAATATTTATTTGATTTATCAAATATATTTTTATCAAATTAAATCACAAGTTGTTGGTTTTTACCAACAACAATCTTGACCATTGGATTGGCATAAATCAATCTCATCCATGATTTTATATGTCACATGGATTGAGATCCATGGATCCCAAAACCCTATAAATAGAGAGGCATACCATGCTCTCTATTTTACACACAATGCTTGAGAAGCATCTCTCTCTCTCTCTTTCTCTCTAGAGGTCAGCCCTCTCTCTCCCTCTCATGGTCGTCCACCATGGATGCCATGGGGAGGTTCTCCATCGCCGCGGCATCGTCGTTATGCTGCCCGTTCGTCTGCTCGTGGATCTCCCGTCTCCTTCGGTGTGCCTCGCTCGTGAAGAAGACGTCGGATCTCGTGTGTCGAGATCAGGAGATCCGCCGCTTGGATCATCAACATGGATTGCGAGAAGCACGCGGTTCATCCCCGCGCTCGCAAGCGTCTCCTCCGTCGGATCGGACTTGAGACAGGAGGTCTCTTCTTTTAGAGACTTGATCGCAACCACGCTTCAAGAGGTAATATTATTACTTGTTTGTGGTTTAGACGAGACGATCCGAGAAGTGTTCTTGGATCATGTGGTTTCGTCGTAATAAATTTTTTTAAATTCCGCTGCATCGAGCAACTAGTCCGACTAGTCGCTCCACGTCGTATTCGATGCGACGCTCACGCTTCCGTGATGCGCTTGAGGATTAAACCATATCCTTCACATACTATTGGGAAATTCCACTTCAAGGGTATACAATGATTCGTATCTATGTTATCACGAGATGATTTTATAATTAGATATGCATAATCAGATGGTTCCTCGGATATAATGGAAGCGTTTGACTAATCTTTGATGACAGTTTCGGTTACAACACTTAAAGAGTTGTGCATGAAATCAATAGGGAATAATGGATCCCTAGATTATGTGTAACCACAATTCGATGATGCATATAACTCTAGATATATACCTCCTTGTATGATATTCACACTCTAACCTTAGCATATATGGAATCGTCATAATTTTATGATTGAGATAAGCTGGAACAAAGAGGATTGCATGATGCTTTCTCTAAAATTGTAACAATAAAAAGAAGGCATGATGGGAAAAATTGTTGACTATGTAGGTATAATTTTTTTGTTACTTAAGAAACCTCCATTACATAACTAAAGTTAGTAATATACGTTAGGGTGTATATGTAGGTCATTATCCGACCACAAGCTAAATTGATAAATATGACAGAGGTTAACTCGTCAACAATATCACGTATTCTTATTGTACGTATTTGTAGGAGCTTATTAAGGCAGTATTACATTCTATTATACGTATAGCATCTTCCACGTTTTAATAGTGCACCATCCTTTTTCCATAAATAATGTAATAAACATGTCATTGGTGATACAATCATTAATATATAGAGTGCCAACATATCTCTACGTATGGGTATTGTGTAATATGAGTATGACACTCAAAATACATCCCTCTATTAACATGATGTCCTAACGTGTTCAAACTTCATGTCATAAGTTATATGTTTCAGTGTGGTTATATGCTTGGGATCTTCATTAATTATATGACAAAATAGGGATAAGACTATATTAATGTATTATTGCAAAGCATAGCATACCCTAGAATTTCATACTTATTCACCAAAAGTACTTATTTATAAACCGTGGAGCATGATATACCTAGTATGAAAGTAAATGTATGATTTTTGACAAATTCACTATCAGGAATACTAAGAAATTTTAGTATTGGTTGTACAACCAATACTAATATGATGTATATATAAAGATAATAACTCCAATTGATAATTACTAAAGCAATTAAGTTATCAAAGTTTATATTAAGAATTTAAGGCATAAACTCAATAAAGTCACATTGATGACCGCAAGGAGTCATGTTTAGCTGCAAGGGGGCAACGTCGCAAGGGGCATATGGTTGCAAGGAACCACAGAGGCAAAAGCTAAGTCCTCTACAGTTGTATACACTGTCATGTTAATGCCGCAAGGGGCAACGCCGCAAGGGGAGTATGGTTGCAAGGAACCATAGAGGCAAAAGCTAAGTCCTCTACATTTTTAGCTACACCTGTCATGGACCGCTAGTGCCAGCAGTTGAAAACATATAACAAGATACATATATGAAAGTTATATAAAGAAAATTAGTTTATAAGGTAAACTATTATGAGTTATGCAAAGAAAATAGTTTAAAAAGAGTAAACCATTACATGTTATACAAGAAGTGATTTAAGAAAGTTAAACCATCAAAGTCATGGCGGTTAATATGCAAATGATTTATATGATTTAAGAAGTATGTAATTTGCCATGTATTTTATGAAACAAGCCCCACAAGTTGAAAGAAATGGTTGTCATATCTACTTCTGCAATTTACATGCACATCCATGTTTTTTTAAAGAAGTCAAATTACACATGATATGGATCGAACTTAGACATGCATGAGAAATATCTAGGCACAGAATGATGTGTATACATGAAAATTCAAGTACAATGAATTATAACAGACCAAGGACGGTTAGAATACCCATGCATGGACCCTGATGCATACTGGGCATTAGGCTCATGAAAATTTATGTTTGTAAATTTCAGGTGAAGAACATGGTTGACTGCTTAATCATGATCGAGCTATGGATTCCTCGGGATTCCTGACGTGGTATGATACAACTCGTGAAGATTTAAGGATATCTATATGCCTACAGGAATTGTTGAGATGTTGTATTAAATTCTTATAGTATTTTTGCAAAAATACCCAGGTGGACTTGTAATATGGAACTCTTTGTTGAATGGACTTTATATGAAATTTATATTACTTTTGCTCGATGATTGCCATGCATGTTTTGGTAATGGTTCGATCGTGCGATCTATTATTGCATGCTTCTACCGATCGACGCGATCTGTTCCGTTACAAATGGTATCAGAGCATGAGTTCCTCTGGATATAGGATATCCGCAACTATAGTAATCTAAGACTTAGACACCTCGAGTAAGACTTAGGTATTACATGTAAGTAGTTGTTACTTTATATTCCTGAATCACGTGGACTCTTTTCATTGGACTAAAGTGAACACAGATCATGAGTTGTCATTTAATAATGATATCATGGATATACAACAATCATTACTAGAGTTGATGAGCATTGGTGACTCACTGGGAAAAAAACATCTTGTTCGGATTTTTAGTAGATTTATCCCAAAGACATTTATTCACAACAACAACCATTTATCTTGGAATGTGAACATGAGATGAAGGAAGTTGAGTATGGGATATAAGACATGGGTTGATGTTAAGAAATGAATACAAGAGACGGAGACGTCAAATTGAAAGTACATACTATCTTAAGGAAAAGCATGTTATATCTAAGACTTATTACAAAAAGGTAAACAGTGGAGTGACAGATTGAATGAAAAAAAATCAACTGTTATGAGACACCTACCATTGGGTGGAGTAATTTGTTGGATTCTCCATTGAATGATACATTTTGAGAATGTCAATGATTTCAAGAGATCAGAACTCTTCAACGTTTGAAAACTATAATAAGATGGTCAAACCATATGCGATCAAGCTACAAAGTTGGAGAAGTATGAAAAGAGGACATATCCAAATGAGAAGCAAGTGAACTATTAGTTAGATTTTAAACAACATATTTGTTAGTATATGGTACACAGTCATCTCAATTATATAATGAGAATCTAGATGTTATTGGAATTTTCTAGATACATTTCTGAATGATTGTTGAGGTTACCTTCTTATAGACAAGTAGGTTTCTTTATTGGTGCTATTCCAAAAAACTACATTGATTTTGAAAGTTCCTCTTACACATGTTCAACTTGAAGGATTAAAAAAATCAGTTACAATAACAACTATGTAAGGGATAATTTTGTGACTCAATATTTCTCCATAGGGAGAAATTTATGCTCTTAGAGAAAAGAAAGATACCTCTCAATCGTCTCATTCTTTGTTGAAATGTGATAAGGCATGGATGAATATTTACTGCTTTAGATCATGGACTTATTGCTTTGGATCATTGATTTAGCCAATAGTTTATGGGAGGAAAGAAATAAATGGGAATATTTCAGATATAACCTTCAGAATAAGGTCGGATGGTTGCAAAGTATTATCGTGATATTTGATTTCATAAGATCTCTTGCATCTTTTATGATGCTTATTAAAGGATCTTTCGAAAATACCTTGATAAATTTATGGTCATATCGATAGAGGATTTTTATATACTCTTACGATGTAGATAAACACCACGTACAAATCAATATCGTATTCGGGGTCTTCTGCCATTATCTTAAAACACAGTTTTCTAAATAATGTCGATTGGATAGTCTTCTCATTTAAAAATAGCATGGAGCCTGGCCTAATCAGGATGAGAACTCTAATGACTTGGAGTTAACAGAGATGATCTTTACTTTAAAATATGATGATACTACCAGCATGGCAAAAAAATTGAGGTAATTGGAAGGATCAATGTAGGATATGAAGATGTAATTCTCAAAAAGGAAGATTCTTATTGTATGGACTCTATGAAGATGTGAGATTCCATGATAGAGTTTGAGTTCTGGGTGAATTCAGATTAATTGACCAAGGTAATTCATTTCTTACAACCCGTCTAGATCAATTTGAAAAGAATGAGATAGACAGCTTCTTTTAGTGGAGTTTGCATATAGTAATAGATACACTTTAAGAATCAAGATGAATCCCTACGAAATAATGTATAAGAGACTTGGTAGATCACCGTCATATTGAAGTGATATTGACGAGAAACATATTTTGAGATCATAACTTATTCAGACAAGTAAGCAGGGTGTTGAACTAATCAAAAAGAGATCATTGGCAGCTCAAATAGGCAAAAATCTTATGATGATCGTCATATATGAGAATTGAGTTTCGCAGTTGGGGAGCAAGTGTTCCTAAAGATTTCTCCAACCAAAGGCATCTTGCGATTTGGCAAAAAGGGGAAGCTCACTTCGAGATACGTAGGACCAGTTGATATTCTGCAGTGAATTGGAGAGATCGCATATCGTATTGCGTTACCACCTCAATACTCGAAACTGCATGATGTATTCCATGTGTCTATGCTGAGGAAGTACACTCATGATCCTTCACATGTCATCGAGCACGAGGCTGTCGACATTCAACCAAACTTGACCTTCGAGGAGAAACATGTCCGCATAGTAGATCGTAGAGGCCATGAACTTCTTCGACGTATAGTCCCAATGGTCAAAGTCATTTGGCAGCACCATCAGAAGGAGAAGGCTATGTGGGAGCTAGAAAGTGAATGTGGGAAAAGTACACACAACTTTCCGGTATGTCCCTTTACTAAAGAAATTTCGAGGATGAAATTTTTTTCAAGGGTGGTAGATTGTAGCGACTTGATTTTTTGGGAAACCCCATTGCATTTCAATAGCACCATTATTGGCACATTCATTGGCAAATCAATTAGAATTTAATAGAGAATAAATATCCATCATTGTCAATCTTAAAATTCCATCAATTCCCTGATTTTTATCTATAAAAACCCCAATAACCACCCTCTCCAACGTCACTCTTACCTTGCATTTTCAGAGAGAGGAGAGGAGAAGAAGAGAAAGAATAGAGATCTTACCGGCATCCTCCATCATCGCAGGAGAAGAGGCATTGTATCGGAGGAGGAGATGAGCATGGATCCGTGACTGGAAGGAGGGGCAACGACCACCACAGAGAGAGTCGTGCATTGGACCTAAGGTATGTATCGGTTTAGGATTTCGTATGAGCAACTATCTAAATGTATATATTGGATTTGTGAGATAATAAGTATAAGATCAGAATACATGTGTTGGATTCATAGGATAAATCTTATGAATAATGATCATATTTGGAAAAGGATGTCGGTTTCATACTATTGGGAAATTCCACTTCAAGGGTATACAATGATTCGTATCTATGTTATCACGAGATGATTTTATTATTAGATATGCATAATCAGATGGTTCCTCGGATATAATGGAAGCGTTTGACTAATCTTCAATGATAGTTTCGGTTACAACACTTAAAGAGTTGTGCATGAAATCAATAGGGAATAATGGATCCCTAGATTATGTGTAACTACAATTCGATGACGCATATAACTCTAGATATATACCTCCATGTATGATATTCACACTCTAACCTTAACATATATGGAATAGTCATAATTTTATGATTGAGATAAGCTGGAACAACGAGGATTGCATGATGTTTTCTCTAAAATTGTAACAATAAAAAGAAGAAGGCATGATGGGAAAATGGTTGACTATGTAGGTATAATTTTTTTGTTACTTAAGAAACCTCCATTATATAACTAAAGTTAGTAATATACATTAGGGTGTATATGCAGGTCATTATCCAAACACAAGCTAAATTGATAAATATGACAGAGGTTAACTCGTCCACAATATCACTTATTCTTATTGTACGTATTTATAGGAGCTTATTAAGGCAGTATTACATTCTATTATACGTATAGCATCTTCCACGTTTTAATAGTGCACCATCCTTTTTCCATAAATAATGTAATAAACATGTCATTGGTGATACGGTCATTAATATATAGAGTGCCAACATATCTCTATGTATGGATATTGTGTAATATGCGTATGACACTCAAAATACATCCCTCTATTAACATGATGTCCTAACGTGTTCAAACTTCAAGTCATAAGTTATATGTTGTTAGTGTGGTTATATGCTTGGGATCTTCATAAATTATATGACAAAACAGGATAAGACTATATTAATGTATTGTTGCAAAGCATAGCATAACCTAGAATTTCATACTTATTCACTAAAATACTTATTTATAAACCGCGGATCATGATATACCTAGTATGAAAGTAAATGTATGATTCTTGACAAATTCACTATCAAGAATACTGAGAAATTCTAGTATTGGTTATACAACCAATACTAATATGATGTATATATAAAGATAATAACTCCAATTAATGATTACTAAAGCAATTAAGTTATCAAAGTTTATATTAAGAATTTAAGGCATAGACTCATAAGAGTCACATTGATGACCGCAAGGGGTCATGTTAGCCACAAGGGACGACGCCGCAAGGGACGTATGATTGCAAGGAACCATAGAGGCAAAAGCTAAGTCCTCTATGGTTGTACCACACTGTCATGTTAATGCCGCAAGGGGCGTATGGTTGCAAGGAACCATAGAGGCAAAAGCTAAGTCCTCTACAGTTGTAGCTACATTGTCATGGACTGCAAGTGCCAGCGGTTGAAAACGTATAACAAGATACGCATATGAAAGTTATACAAGAAAATTAGTTTATAAGGTAAACTATTATGAGTTATGCAAGAAAATGGTTTAAAAAGAGTAAACCATTACATGTTACACAAGAAGTGGTTTAAGAAAGTTAAACCATCAAAGTCATGGGTTAATATGCAAAATGATTTATACGATTTAAGAAGTATGTAATTTGCAACGTATTTTATGAAATAAGCCCCACAAGTTGAAAGAAATGGTTGTCATATCTACTTATGCAATTTACATGCACATCATATTTTTTTTAAAGAAGTCAAATTACATATGATAGGGATCGAACTTAGACATGCATGGGAAATATCTAGTCACGGAATGGTGTGTATATATGAAAATTCAAGTACATGAATTATAACAGACCAAGGACCGTCAGAATACCCATGCATGGACCCCGATGCATACTGGACATTAGGCTCATGAAAATTTATGTTTGCAAATTTCAAGTGAAGAACATGGTTGACTGCTTAACCATGATCGAGCTACGGATTCCTCGGGATTCCTGACGTGGTATGATACAGCTCGTGAAGATTTAAGGATATCTATATGCCTACCGGAATTGTTGAGATGTTGTATTAAATACTTATAGTAGTTTTTGCAAAAATACCCTAGGTAGACTTGTAATATGGAACTCTTTGTTGAATGGACTTTTTATGGAAATTGATATTATCTCTGTTCGATGATTGTCATGCATGTTTTTGGTAATGGTTCGGTCGTGCGATCTATTATTGCATGTTTCTGCCGATCGACGCGATCCGTTCCGTTACACTAGCCCTCAACATGTAGATTATCGCTCAAAGAAGATCATTTCACAATGAAATAATACATGTCAATGATGTCACTAACAATTTAAAAAGGGACTTTATGCGATGAATTAAAAAATCACTATAAAGTTATTTTGTTGTTGGGGTTATGTGTAACATGTAGTTACATAAAACTTACAAATGTTATCATTAGATTATTGCATTCATGTCATATTACGATTTTTATTGGGAGATGGGAGGTACTAGGGATGCTGAAATATATATTTATATGGATGTAGGCGTTCCCATATCCTTATCTGCTTTAAATACGAACGCTATGCATATAAAGATAGTGACTGATGAAAAATATATTACAATATCCGTAAAAATATATTGATTATCGCTCAAAAAGATCATTTCACAACGAAATAATACATGTCGTTAACAATTTAAAAAGGGGCGTTATGCGATGAATTAAAAAAATCACTATATAGTTATTTTGTTGTTGGGGTTAATATATGTAACATGTAGTTACATAAAACTTACAAATGTTGATCATTAGATTATTGCATTCATGTCATATTATGACTTTTTATTGGGAGATGAGAGGGATTAGGGATGCTGATATATATATATATATATATATATTTATATAGATATAGGTGTTCCCATATCCTTATCTGTTTTTAAATATGAATGTGATGCATATAAAGATATTGACAGATGAAAAATATATTACGATATCCGTAAAAATAGATATTGATATAAAATGGATACCGATCGCATAAGAATAATATTATAAATACTCTATATATTAGGTTAAATATACATGTATTGGATGGAATACAAATGATAAATATTCTAAATGTGCTTATATCGTAACAATTATACCAAATATGACAAAAGAGGGAACATAATTACGTTATCTAAAGTTAAAAATAAATATACAACTATATTTATATATAAAAATGGATATATGATTACGAATATAGATTTTTGTTGATATGAATGTGACATTGGTATCTATACCCATTTGAAAACAAATGTAGATACGGATGTCCAAATCTGTATAATATGGATACGATGGCGGAATAAATACGGATATATCCATATCTATACACCTTGTAAATGGGAGTTGGGGGGTCATTATATACAACTTATTATTGTTTATAGTTAACTATTTTTATATAAATCATATTCTATTATAATAATATAATATATATGTAGAGAATTAATGGGAGACTGGGGGCCAAGCCTCCTCCCACCACTTGTCTCCGTCCATGGGAAAATACTAGGAGAAAATAGTTAGAACTTAACATGGAACAAAGGTGACGAACAAAGGGGAGGTGGCTAACTTTGTGGGGAGGTGCTAAAAAATTTTACTGATCGCCTCTATTATTGGTCGAAGAAGAGGTTGTCACAATGAAAATTGAAGTTTAAGGAATACAACGGTGGTAATGATAGGGTCTGGCATCACAGAGGCATGTTGATGAGAAGGAAGACACCGATGTAGGTGAGATGCGATGTAGGAGAGCCGGTGGTTCAAAGAAGGGGATGAGACACATATACCTTTATTAAAAATAAAGAAAAAGAAAAAGAAAAACAAAGTCAAATGGAAAAATAAATAGATTTAAGACTTAATTCAAAAAGCAATCAACACGATCTCAATGAGATCTACAACTTTCATGAATGATTCAAATACAAATTCTACTAATTTCTAAGTGTTAGTATTTTTTCGGGTATTTTACAAGTATAAGATACATGATTTTGAGATTTTTTTGTATTTTTCTTTATTTTATTGTTTGTACTATATATTTTTTATATTTTATTGTAATTACATTGTACTATACATATTATACTTTTTTTATTTTAATTGGGTTAGATGAATGTTATGTAAAATAGGTTAGATTATATATATCACATGTACCCATGTACATATTTTTCAAATTTTTGTTTGTTTTCCATTTTACACATTTTTACGAGTTTTGTATTTTTATGTGTTAATATACTGTCAAAACATATTTACAAACACAAGAAAGGAGCAAATGAATATAAAACATATTGTACATACAAACGATGAAAATGATGGAGAGTTGTTTATATCGTACAAATATAATAGGTGTTCAAAAAAATCTAACTATCACGTATGAGCTATATTTCCTTTGAGAGTAAGCTTAAAACATAGGGGATTTTATGTGTTTCACTTTAAAGGTGAGTAGATTCCATTAGGTGCTATTATAACCGAGATACATGCCTTTAAGTATAGGTATACGAAGAATTAGGGTTTGGTTTTTATTGTGATATCTATGAGGATACATTTTCTGAGTTATTTTACATTTTTATATTTAGTATTATCTACAAGATGCAATGGATTTCATGTCAATCATAGTTGATATGAATTCAATCTGAATGAGTGAATATTCTACATACTATGTAATTGTCTTATGTATAGTTGTGAGTATATTTTTTAGCCCTTTTCTAATTTTCTCTCCTTATTTATTTGTTGACCCAAGGGGGTCAGGATGAGGTATAAGCCCCCCTAACAGGATACAGATCAAATTGGAGTTTCCTTAGGAATCAAAGTTTCCTTATGTAGCTACATACCTACAGTTATCCTGAAACTTCCATTCTTATTGGAGAAGAAAAGAAGAAAGGCTCGCTTGCTGTCTTGTTCTCTATTGGGGACTGGGATTGCTCACCATCCCTCCCCTATTTTTTTTTGAAGTATATGAAAGCTAGAATTCTAAGAGAACATACTACCCGTCTTAGGGGACACATGGTAGACCAACCTCTTGATCTACCTATTGCAACCTAAGATATGCCTCATTGTTTAGGCCTTCCGTCTGATCTCCCTACATCGATGACATTGTTTAGGTCAAGATACATAATTAGTCATTGTTTCAATTGGGATTGATGTCTCTTTTGGGTTAGGATCATAAATAGTATTTTTATCATATTTATTTTGGGTTTGTTTGCCGGTCTGTACGTATATTCATATGTTCCATACTTCTCTCATGTTTTTATTTGATTTTTATTTGATTTTATATTTCTATGTGTTTTTACTGTTAACTGGGGTTTCTTATTCATGAGGTGGTGCTTATAAAAACACAAAATAGTTAGAATTTCATGTATTTGCTAAGGATTTTAGGCCAATATGAAAGCATAAAGTAGATGAATTTTAGGATTTACCATGGAGTCATTGAAATCTATCTTGTTTCATCGTTCCCTCTAAATGGAAGCCTCGTGGTATACAATCTATTACTCATCAACTTTGAATCTTCACAATACTCATGCATACTACATGCTAGAAACATAGCTAGCCCAATTTATATGTTCTGATATTTAGTGTCTCCTTCCAATGTTAAGCATAAGATGGTTCAATTGACCACAAGGTGATGATATCAATCATATGCTTTCCCAAAGCATATATTGATATTTTCTAATTTATATCTCATTCTGAAAATAGTATGATCTATAGTGGAATTCGTTTTACCCTAATGTCTCATGGGCAAGCCATGTCTCTCGATTTATCGTATATAAACACGTATGATTCCATTGAGAGAGATATATCTAATATACCCTTATATGCACATTATCTCATTTGTATATAGACCTTCTCTAGTTATCAATTTGGTGGTCTTCCAAGTACAAATACTTAGATATAGAGGTAAATATCTACCTTTAACAAAGGGTGAATACCTATCTCATGACAGTCTACAATATGTGACTTAATCTATCTCAATCTCTTCAATCATTAATTTTCTAGTCTGATAATTATGAACTCTATTCCCATGTAGATGACCTCTATCAAGAGTACCACTCGACCATTAGCCCATGGATAAGATTACCTTCCCATATCAGATTGAAGAGCACATTATTGAAACATTATGCGATTTTAGTTTCCCCCTGATCTAAATTTTTTGACATCAACTAAACAAAAGTTATTCTGATATAACTCTTTATATCATTAACTAAATGATATCCAAAGTGGCTAAGTTACAATCTTTTGTTTATCTTTTTGTTGGTCATAATAGGGTACTATGCTAATTGTGATGTCTCAAAGATCCTTTCTAGCTACATTGCGTTAAGACTCCCACTTTACTTTTGAACTCTCTATCACTGGATAGTTACAAGGTCTTCAAATGCATGTAAAGACTAGGAAACATTGTTCCCTGTATCTCGCATGGAATCTATTGCCTCCAACTGTTAAAAAATTAGTGAGGCCCCTATTTTATAGTCCATCCTCTTAGCATGAAAGAAAATGTGGTCTTTAGCTAATGAGGATTTCATTCATAAGGTAAGTTATAGTTGTCAGTTCTGAGAGTCTACTTCTTGCTTGTTTTAAATTTCAATCGTCGGCCTTCTATAAAGGTAAGAACTTTTCCCTAGCCTTCCATAGGATACTTTGATTTATATCATTCCTCAGAACATAAATAATCGAAGTTTGGTCCACCTTTATGTTATTAAAAAAGCACAACTCTTTAGATCAATAACTGTATGATATCTAAGGGGGGCAATGTATGTAAGTCTAATCATACAAAGGTTAATCATGCATACTAAAATGTACTTTACTATATATATGGAATGACAAGGGTGCCATAATATTTATTTTTAAATTTCTATAATATTTATTTTTGAATGGCTCATCATGGGCATACATGTCCAACAATGGTTCTCACAAAATGTTAGTAGTTGTAACATGATGTTGCGAGATCATACATGATGTGGTGTGATCATACATGGAAGATACCGATGAGGAAACTCAAGGAATGAAGAGGAAAATAATGACAACATTTACTTCAAATAATTATGAGGGTGATCTTACATACTTCTCTATCCAGAACAATCAAATTATGGAAGCCAACCTACATTGTGTAAGAGTCAATAAACTTACATGGGTCATGACGTAAATACAAAGTTTACAAGGTATTTAATATTTGAAAATGGTACAATAGCATATACATAATAATCCCTTAGATAGTATAATACAAGTTATTTTATCAAAACTTATTAAACATGTCACACCATAAGAGGTTTATATGCAAAAGCTAAACAAAGAGCATGAAAAATACAAGAAATGTTAATGATACGAATGTTAAGATGCTTCATTAAATTTTTTGTATATCTTTCGTGTTTTGTTATATCTTTCATGTTTTGTTCTATCAAAAAAACCTCTTCAAGCACATTTTCATCTCAACCATGCTAGAGTTTCTATTTGAAAAATGATTCAAGCACCCTACTATCAAAATACATACTTATATAACATACGGTCGACTAAATAATTTTGAATCATATTTAATAGATTGTTATTTAAATTTTAGATCAATAACATATTCTTCTTGTATTTATCTCATTTATATACCAGAAGTCATGATTTTTGTATAAGTATGTCTGACATACTAATAAAAATTACTATTAAAATATTCAAAGTTTTTCTACAACATATAAAATTATTTCTTGAATTACTGAAGATGCTTACAAAATATATAATTATATAATAAGAGAACTGCTCCTAATTTTTCATCTACTCCTTTATATTTTCCTTTGTTATTCTTATTTTCTTTAGTCAAGATAAAATTTCTTTGGGCAGACAAACATCTTAATTGTTCTAGAGTTCTTTGCTTGAAAAGCGACTAAAAAACACTCCACTAACAAAATACATTCTTATAAAATACACGCCCTACTTACCAGATCATTTTTAATCTAATTTTATTAGAAATCCAATTCAATGTCACAACGAGAAAATAATTTCCTTTTAGTTGTACAATTCTTTTAAAGGTATATAAAAGTATACAAAACTTTCTTATACATGATGCATGCACACACACATACATACATACACATATACACACATATACACATATACACACATACATACACACACATAAACACACATACATACATACACACACAGACATACATTTATTTGAAATCTATTTCAGTGTCGCAACGAGAAAATAATTTTCTTAGTTGTACATTTTTTGAAGGTATATAAAAGTATACAAAACTTTCTTATACATGCATGCACACACACACACACGCATACATATATACACACAGACACACACACACACATACGCATACAAACACACATACATACCTACTTACCTGCCTACATACATGCCTACATGCATACATGCATCCATGCATACATGCATCCATGCATCCATACATGCATCCATCCATACATATATACGTAGATACATACATACATACATGCATACATACATGCATACATACATACATACATACATACATACATACATACATACATACATACATACATGCACGCACACACACACACATAGACACACACATACACGCGCGCGCGCGCGCACACACACAGACACACACACATGCATTGATGCATACATACATACATACATACATACATACATACGTACGTACGTACATACCTACGTAAGTACGTACATACATACATACATCTAAGAAACACATGATTATGCAATAAGAGAATTGCTCCTAATGCTAAAGGAAAGAACATAAATAAGATGAGAGTGTCCAAGATGTGAATGCTTATTCGGATCATGTATCTGTTTTTATATCTTTCTTCTTTTTCTTTATCAAAATAGAACCTATTTAAGCATAGGACCATCCAACTCTTCAAGAGCTACTGAATGAAAAATGATTGAACACATAATTATATCTTTTTATGTAATTAGGAAAATAATTTCCTTCCAATTATATGATGGGATTTTTACCCGGCAGACCCTGTAATCTTTTGCAATTACCGCTACGACCTTCGAAACATCGTAATTCCTCCCTCGACCCCGTAAACTTGTTAACTCTTACCCCACAGACCCTGTAGTTAATCCCCATCCATTTGTCCGTTAAATGTTACCAGATTCCGTTAAAAAGATGTCCATATTACCCTCTTTATTTATTTAATTTACTAGGAATGCCATTCCCTCCCACCCTCCACCTCCAGCTGCCCTCCCTCCCTCCCACCGTCCACCTACATCTGAAAACGTCGCCTCCCTACAGTGTCCCCTCCTCCAGTCCACCGCCGCCCCTGCTCGAAAACTCCCCTCCTCAGTCGGACGGCGTCGAAGCTCCCCCCTCCTCCCCGTCTTGTCGCCTCCTGCAGAGCCCCGCTCCTCCGTGGTCCCGCCGCTTCCTTCTGCAGAGCCCTCCCCCCGTCGTCTTCGAAGCCCCCCCTCCCCATCTCGCCGCCCCCTTAGAGTCCCCTCCCCCCCGGTCCCGCTGCTTCCCCCTGCAGACCCCCCTCTCGCCGCCGTTGAAGCCCTCCTCCCCCCGTCCCGCCGCCCCCTGCAGAGCCCACCCCCCGGGGTCCCACTGCTTCCCCCTGTAGACCCCCCCCCATTCTTGTCTCGCCGCCCCCTGCAGAGGCCCCCTTCCGATCTCGCCGCCCGAAGCCTGTGCATCACGAGCTAAACCCGCCATGGGAGATCGGATGGGGAGGGGTCGGCTACGGGAGGACTTGGACTTGGAGGCACGAAGCTTGGAGTCTGAAACTGAAGGCGACTCCACCTGGAGTGTCTCATCGTAGAGTGTTTCCTCGCGCATGGAGGGGCCTCAAGCCTGGACTGAGATCAGAGCCACCGCCTGCTCCTGGAATTGCACGATGGAGCGCAGAACAAGAGGCTCACACGGAAGGGGCTCGCGTGATGGAGCGTGATGACCGTCTGAATGACCAAGGCAAAGGTGTCTAAAAGGTCGTTGAGACCTCAATCACTCAGACTCGGGTCAACAAGAAAAATGAACCACTCAATACAAATAAAATCAATCAAAATTCGAGAAGCGGTCCTGCTATATGTTTAACCTGGTATAGCACCCAGGGTCGAACTCAAGGAGCACGGATTGGCCGAAGGCCTACGAAGTAGTAAAAACAAATAAAATAAAAGAGGAAAATGTTTTTAGTGGTTTTTAATTGTTTTTATAAATTTTTTTGGATTTTTAATATATAGAGAAAATAAAGAAAACAAAAACAAGCACACTTCAACAAATTATTTCATGCATCAAAAATCAACCAAAAAATCAAAACAAAAATATTTTTATGTTTTTTAGGTTTTTTAGTGTTTTTGATGAATTTTTGACAATTTTCTGATGTGTATTTTATTTTCTAAAAATCAAACAGTGCTAAAAGCAAGGGGTACTGTCCAGCCACGCCAAAAGTCCCTAGATAAAATACCTAAGGGCCTCACAAGGGCTGGAGGTAATTTTCCTGTAAGGTAGAGAAAACAAGGAAAATTTGGGTACCAAGTTTATTATTTTTGGGTTTTTAATTAATTTATTAGAATTTTTATGGGTTTTTAAGTGTTTTTAGGTTTTTAAGGTTTTTAGGCAATGAAAAATAGCCAAAATTGGCTAAAAAATCAAATAACAAAAATTAACCAGTAGCTAATTTTTATAGAATTTTTAGAGGAGTTTTTATATTTTTTTGTGATTTTCCAATCTAGACAGTAACAAAAATGATGGTTTTTGAATTTTTAAAAATAGCAAATAAAATCAAAAATGTCCTCAAAAATTCACAAAAATCCTACAACATGACAGGAGCCATGTTTCAAATTTTCATCGAATTTGGAGGTGATTTGATATTTTATTCAAAAATAGCAAAAGGGTAGTGTGCACAGGGACTGAAATGCAAATACCCAAAGTTCTGGGGGTCCAGGTGCAATTAACCCAGCAAATCACACGCCACGCGCGTGCCTGGGGCACTCAGGGACCTATATGTAAGGAAAATAAGTCCCGAGGACCTATTGGTAACATGTACCAAAAGTCCAGGGGGCTCAGGTGCAAATAACCCAAAATAAAACGCACATGTGTAAAATAACCACGCACAGGGGTATAAATGCAATTAATTAAAACCTTTCATCCATTCATAAACATCCAGAACTACAAGGGCATAGATTGCAAATACACCAACAAAACACGTGACGAAGCACGTGGCTCACAACAGGCAGGGGTATAAATGCAAATATCTAAAGCTCAGGGTCCTCTATGCAATTAAACCTAAAACTAAACAACGCATTTAAATATTTACAGGACTAATGCGAAATTAAACAAAGATAAGGGCCTAAGGGTAAATTACCCTTTATTAACCGGAGCGGCTGGATGGCTGCCACGTGTAGATCGGACGATCCAAATGGGGGCGGCTCTCAACGCAGGTGCTGCTCTGGTCGATCCAACGGTCCAGGCCAGGACACGTGTGGATCTAATGGTCCGGATCAGGTACCTCAGATGTGACGTCCACGGGCGCTCCAGGAACCAACGGTCAGGATGACGCCTGGAGCTGAGGGCTAATCCGACGACGCTGGAGGGTGCTGGAAGAACTGGTCCCCGGCGAACTTCGCCGGGCTCGTGCGGGTGCTGGCCTCCTCCTTGGAGCGCTCTGGTGATCGGAGAAGAATGCTGGTGCACTCCTGCGTCTGCTGCGGTGCTCCGATGATCGGCCCGAGCTCGGAGGAGCTCAGGCACGGTCGGCGGAGCTGGGTCTCCCGGCCTGAGTGACCAAGCCCTCAGATGGGCTCGGAATGACCTGCAAAGGGGCTCAGAAGACTCGCGGGTCGAGGACAAAGTGCCTCGACCCCATTAGGCGATGTGAAGGTGACTGGTGCGTCGGGGCGGCGGGCTCCGGCGAAGGTGGAAGACGGTGGAGCCCGGTTCCCAGCTCCTGTGCGAGCTGGGTTGTGTGAGTGGGTGCAGAACGTGCGGCGGAGGAAGGCGAACGTGTGGGTCGGGTCCGATGGTCGAACGGTGGTCGGAACCGGGGTGAATCGAAGATATGCGACGGCGAAGCGATTTGGGGGAAAATGGAAATCAGATAAAATGGCTAAGCTAAGAGGGTACCTGGGTGAAGGAATGGGCTGTGGTCGAGCTTGCGCAGCTCTGGGTCTTCGCCTCGAGGAATGCCGACGTCCGAGGCTCGAGCTCCACTCAGGGCGGAGCACGGCGGTGATACTCGCCGGATCAGTGGTATTCTCCTCCTCGCCTCGCTGCAACAGGTGGAGACGCTCGCTGTCACTCGTGCGATCACTCTGGAGCTCCCAGGGAATAAGGGGAATGACCAAAGATGGAGAATTAGGGTGGCGAAGCAGAGCTTAAGTATGTTGGCGGGTCCGGGAAGAAGGGCGCGGGTAGGGTGATGTAGCGTGCGGATCCCGAGGCGAAGGCTCCGGCGAGGTTCTCGGGTATGACGTGAGCAATCCGGACCCGGGGTTTGGGCAAAAAGGAGTCGGGTCTGCATGGGAAAAATCCGAGAAGATGGGTCGGGCGCAGCAGACCCGTGGAAAGTGGTCTTGGGGGGGGAGTTGACCGGGCGGTCAACATCCCCCAGGGCCAATGGGTGAAGGCCACGTGGCTAAAGTTTGGAATTGAAAAATAAGGTAGCAAATGGCCGAATTTGTAAAAAGTTAAAACATGAAATATTTTTATTTTATTTTTTTTTCTATTTTTTGGTGATTTTTAATTAATTTTTCGAATAAAAATAAGGTATTTACATAATATGTAATATATAGGTATATGTACACTATATTTTGGTATTTTTGATTTTTCTATTTTTATTTTGATTTTTGTTTTGATTCTTTTTATTTTATTTACAATATATAACATAGAATATTTACAAAAAGTTTGGAAAATAACTTTATTTACAAGGTTAAATAAATGTAGAAGCATGGTTTATGTACATGATGAAAGGGTGTTTTTGATCTTTTTGATTTTTAATTTTTCTTTTGTTTTTATATTAATAAATGGATACAAATATTTACAAGCATATTTTTGGGTGAGGAAAATATAGTTTTATATATTTACACAAATATTTACACAAGAGCCCCTATCTCCCTCTATTTTGGCTTTTATGCGGTCAGGCCCATGCTGAGCCCTCCCTTGGGTTAGGTTGCTCAATATTTATTCTAAATATTTCCCTCTTTCTCTTTTTAATCTTTATTCTTTTATTTTTGCACAAAAACATGCTAATTATAAATTTTTACACAATGCATGCTTTTGGTAATTATTCCTATTTACACATATCTACATGCATTTGCAAAGGTTTTTGTAGCTAAAATATAAGAATAAAGAGTGATGAATGAGTATTCATCAGAGCGCAGGTGGAGCTTCATCGCCTGCATCGCCGCCGATTGGAGAGCCACCGCCTGCTCCGATCCCGTCGCCGTCAAAGCCCCCCACCCCTGCAGAACATTCTTTTTTATTTTTTTTTTATTTTTTGGTCAATTATAGCCGTCCGATCATAGATCGGTTAGATTAACTCATTTCTAACTCAAGGAAGTTAACTTTAGATGTGTTAATTTAACGGTAGGGTTCGTGGGGTAAGACGGAGCAAGTTTATAGGGTCGGGGGAGGAATTACGATGTTTCGAAGGTCGTAGCAGTAATTACAAAAGATTACAGGGTCTGCCGGGTAAAAATCCCTTATATGATTTATATTTTTTACATGGCATATAAAATATTTTAATTTTTTGTTAAAATAATAATATAAATCATATTGAAAATAATCATGTTTCGAAGTTAACTCTAAAATATTGTATAGAAGTACGTATTAAAAATGTTGAATATGCTTACAGAAAACAAAAAAAATTACAATATGATACTTACTTCCAAATGCTAAAGGAAAGAATACAATGAAGACAAACGTAAAAAATATGAATGCTTCATCGATTACTTCGTCAATTTCATTTCATCTTTCTTCTTTTGTTCTATCATGATAAGACTTCTTTGATCGCATAATCATTCTAAAATTCAAGATTATTGCTTGAAAATGATCTGGACATCCAAATAATTTTTATATAACATGTGACCTATTGTATCATTTTAAATCATACTTGAATATAATTTTGTTTCACTTCTAGAATAAAAAATACTTTTCTTTGAGTTATATGATTTTTGTTGATGACATATAAATAATTTTAGGAAAGTTATATGGTAATGCAAATTACAGTTAAAAAATATGAATACATTACCTTTTATAAAATTATTTTATAATTTTTACGTGCATACAAATAATTGTTAATTTTGCAATAGGAGACTTACCCCTAAATGTTAATGGAAAGTGTACAAAGAATACAAGAGACGTCTACAACATGAATGCTTTATCAATTTCTCCATCTGTTTCTTTGTATCTTTCTTATTTTATTTTACCATATTAAAACTTCTTTGAGCAATGAATTGTCTTACCCGGTCAAAGAGTTTATTAAAAAATGACTGAAACATCTAAAAATGCATTCTTACACAACATGTACCCTACTAGATCATTTTAAATCATGTTTGAGTATATTTCTATCTCACTTCCAAAGTAGGAATATGATTTATAAATTTTTAGTTATATAATTTATTTTTAGGAAGGTATATAAACATTTTAAAAAAAAATCTTATCAAATGATGCAAACCATAATTTAAAAAAATGCAAACGGGCTTCCTCGATTTTGTCACCACATGCAATCCCACTTTGTTTATTAAAAACATCCATCGTTCTTCGCAAAAAGTTAAACCACCCTCCCCTTTACCCAAAAAGAAAAACAATAAATTTAAAACAAATTATATTCAATGATTACATTTATTACTACATACCATTTCTCCAATAAAAATTGCTCTCCCTCCTTCCCCTGTTTCCTTCTGCCAACAGAGCTTCACCATCTCCCTCCTCTCGTCTCCGCTCCCCAACTATTCAAACCCATCAAAAAAGGAGTGCCACATTCTCCAGATAAACCTCTGTTCATGGCTCCAAGTGAAGCTGAAAGCTGAGAGCTTTTCACTTCTCTCTTCTTCTGCTCCAAAAGTCCTTTTGTGGGTTTTCACCATGGAAGGAAGAGAAGCAGTTGGAGCTCCCGAGAGTGTGGAGAGAAAGATGGAGAGCCACGGAGAAATTGCCTTTTCTTCTTCCTCCTCCTCTGCTGCTGCTGGTGTTGCTTCTGTGTCTGGTGCTGTGGCTCTGGTTGCAACTCCTGCAAGCATGGGGTTCATGGGGGTAATGAAGAAGAAGGGGAGGCCGAGGAAGTACAGTCCAGATGGGAGCTTGGTGGCGCCTTTAAGCTTGATGCCGATCTCCTCATCTCCTGGGGAGTTCACTGTGACTCATGGGGAGCCCGTGAGGAGGGGGAGGGGGAGAGGGAGGGGCAGGGCGAGGCCTTCGTGGAGCAAGATGTTCTTGAATCCCGAGATGGACATTTTGCGTAAGCTCTCTCATGCTGGAAAAGATCGTTTTTTTTGCGGGAAAGATTGGATATTGGGAATGTGGGTGGCGAGATCTTCGCGTGGTTTTGCTGTGGCGAGTTGGGTTCTGGGAGATTTGGGGTTTTTGGTTCGATTCTCGGGTCCACAGTTTGATCTCGGGGAAGTACAGTGGAAGTGTTTGGGTTTTTGAAGCAGAGTGTTGCAGGTGGGGACACTCAGGTGAGAGCAGCAGAAGTTGCTGGTTGCGGTCAGGGAAGGGGTGCTACTTGACAAAATGTTAGGGGTTTAGGTTTGAGGAGTGGCATGGCGTGTGGCGATTCTCACATGAGCGCTTAGAACTAAGAGGAGGTTATTTGTGGTTTTATTGGGGGTTATTTGGTGGGTTGATGTTTGATCTTACCTGTAGTGAAGGGCGCAGCGAGGTCTTACAGTTGACTTCAAAGTTCGAAGTTTTTTCCTTGCAGCTGTGAAGAATGCGCTAATAAATTTTTGACTAGACATGAAAACATGCCTTGGACAATCGGGATTTGTGTCATCGGTACTGTGTGAAGGTTATGAATTTACTTGCGACTCTGGTGCTCGTTATCTTCTTAATAGTAAAAAAAAGATATTTCCTTGACATAGGATTTACAGCAAAATGGCAGAACCTTGTTGAGAAATCTTTATGTTCTTTCCTACGGTGCTTGATCGTGCTTTTTGTTCTTTGTTTGTTTGGCATGTGCTAATTCAATATTATTAGTTGCTATATTCCTCTATATAAACGTCCATATTACTTGGTTTTTTTCCTTCCTACACCTGGTTATAGTACTTAATAGATTTCAGCCGTCAAAGAAATTTGAATTAGGAAGATTTTTTGTAGTCTTCCAAGCCCGTGATGATCTGTTTGAGTCTGCAACTTAACCGTTTTCAATTTGGTGAAGGATTCTGAAATTAGTCTGTCTAAGATTGCCGCAGTAAAAGACACGATATTGGTGAATGTGGGAACTGATGCAGGCTCTGAAAATGTTTCTTTGCAGGTGATCTTCCTGTTTTCTCTGGTCGTGGTAATTTTGTGCCTCACATTATCAGAATCGGTGCGGGTGAGGTATGAGTTAGCACTCTATTTTATACTGGGCCAGGAGGCAACGCTATCAAACTTGTTGAGAAGAAACGCACCACCATTAGAAGTGATTATTTTTTGTGTGCTTTTATCTTCGTCAGAACCTAATTCATAGTGATATATTAAGAACGCAACACAGTAAAATCTCCTCATTATCAATTTTTTTGTTATCAACGCCCTTCTGTTCGTAATATAGTTGTTGATTTAAATCCCAATGGAACAATGATGGATTTTTTTAAAGTTAAATGTAAGCTTCCGGAGCCAATGTCTCTGTACATGCACAAACTATCTCCTATTTTGCAGTGGACTAAAGGATTATTTGGGTTTAAGGTATGATCTTACAATCAAATGAAATTGACTATGAATAACCAAGATCTGGGAAGAAAACTTTGGAGTTGATGTTTGTACCCATCAATCTGATTTTCCCCCCAACAAAATGCGCCACAATGCATGGGTCAATATTACTCTTCCATTGCATTCTCTCCTAACATTGTACCACCAGTAAGAAGTCTGATTTTGATTTTCTTGCTAGATACATGTTTCTGCAAGGCAGAAAATCAAGTAAGAGCTAAGATCAAATTCATGCAGTTACTCACAAGTTACAAATTCAATGATGTCCTACCGAATTCTGCAATATATAGAGGGAGAGAAGACCAAGAATACCTATCATCATGGATCAATGCTTATAGCAAATTGATCCATGCAGTTGATTTCACCTAAGATAGGAAATTGCATGATTTTGCCTATTTTTTAGTATTTGGTGTCCTATTTGGAGAGCACACAATAGGGAAGGAAGATGCCTTTGATCATGGTGACGTCTTGAAAGAAAACAACCTAGATTCAAGCTTGCATGAATCAAGAGAACCAACTTTTGCCTTCCCATGCATTTGAACAAAGGACTTATTTGTAGAATAAATAATGTCTTATTCCATAACCATATTCCTCTTACTATAGAGCGGAGGCAGCAGAAAATGAGAAAGAGACACAATAAAGAAAAATATAACTAATTTCCACGCATATACCTTGTCACTCTCCCTCAAGCTGGAGTATGCATGTATGTATGTGCTATATGTCATTCACATCTTGCTACAAACATTTCTTAAAAGTAACTCAAGGAAGTGCTTTGATAAACATGTCTACAACTTGCTCTATACGAGGAATATTGGTAGTTTGAAGAAGACACAAGCTGAATCACAACTATAGTAAAATGGAAATCTGCTTGTAATTTTGGCATGCTCATAAAGCATGCAATTGTCGGCAATATGCATAGCTATGCAATTGTCACATTGTAATTCCATCTGCTTGTAATTTGCCACATGTAGATCAAAAAGTATAACATGAATCTTCTTTTAAAAAAAGGTATAACGCGAATCTACTTCATCTATGAGTATTGATATGCTTTGAATCCTAACCATGTGTTCTGCTCATGGTTCTAAAAACGTGTCTTTAGGCGTTGCCTTCCCCTCAACGTGGCTTCTGTCTACAATCGATATTGAGAAAGTCCAGTCAATGTTCGAACTTGCTTTCTCCTTTGTGAACATATCAACTAGGTTATTTATCATGCTAACCTTCTTCACATTGACCATCTTCTTAGAAAGGGTGAAGTGAAAGCTAACAACAATGTATTTGATCTCTTTATGATGCACTTGATCCTTAATTAGGTATATTGTGCTAAAATTGTTAGAATATATGGTAGCATGGTCATGTTGTAGGTTGAGATATCCAATCAAGACTTTCAACCAGGTGTCTTCCTTTGTAGCTTCTGTCACGCCATATACTTTGCCTTTGTAGTAAATAAAGTAATTGAAGGTTGTCATCTAACCTTACAATAAATGATAACCTCTCTAAAGTAAAGATAAAAAATCCCATTGATCTCATCCCATCAATACATACAACATAGTTTGAATATGAAGATTTAGCAATCAAATATTTATAATCACTTTTATAGATGAGGCCAATATAAGATGTTCCTTTTTAAGATGGTCCTTCCCAAGATTCTCTGTGAATTTTCTAACGACGCTTATAGCATGAGTGATTTTTAGTCTTGTGCATATACCATGACATACATAAGATTCCCAACTACCCTAGTATAGGAACCTATGACATATGCTCTTTAACTGCATTTGACTGAGGTGTAAAAGATGTTGAAAAATGAATATTTGCAGCAAATGGAGTACTCAGGGTAGTTACCGTGGACATCCCAAAATTTGTAAAAACCTTTTTATTATAGTTCTTCTGAGGTAAGGAGAGTTTCCCTTGCATGGTTGCTGAATTTCCATTCCCAAAATCTTCTTTGTTTTAGTTGAAGGGATGATTCCTTTTTCCTGTATAGAAAGGGAATCCCTAGGGCTCTTTATATAGGTAGAGAGGCCTAGGGTTACAATGCAATTGCCATATGAGATGACTAATCTACCCCTAGGGTTTGTGGGTAGAGTACTATACAACATGAGTAATCTACCCCTAGGGTTTGTGGGTAGAGTGCTTCTCAACGCTCCCCTTCAAGCTGGAGCATATATATCAATCATGCTCAGCTTGTTCTGCCAGTTGTTTCTTTACTTCTATAATACCATCGTGGTCATCTCCTGTGAGGATAATGTCATCCATCTCGAACCATTCACCTTGGCAACATATGATTTTCAACCCTATCTTGTGTTTTTTGAGGCTTTGCAACGTTATAAAATTGGTTGCAAAGCATGTGATGCCAGGCCTCACCAATGCACCATTGCACATCCGCCTCATCAACGTGAGCACTTTGGAATGGTTGTAAATGAATGTGGTTATCGTCTGTGCTTGCTCCACCACCCTTGAGACGAGCTTCCTCTTGTTGAAATCCTTTAGAATTAAATCAATGCAATGTGCAGCACACAGTGTCCAAAAAATGCCATAGCTACTAGACTTCATTATTATTTTACCCGCTTTCTTGAAGTTTCTGCCATTATCCATCACAATCTGGACAATGTGATCTTTCCCAACGTCTTTGATGATGTCCTTTATCAACTTCAGCAGGTACTCGTGGTCCTTCACATGATCAGATGCATCAAAAGATTTCAAAAAGATTGTCTTCCCATTGCAGTAAACGAGGAAGTTGATGATCTGCTTCCTCGTGTAGCTTGTCCACCCATCGCACATCAACGTCACCTCGTACTCTGACCATCTCCTCCTTAGCTCGGCGATGTACTCATTCATCTCCTCCTTCTCCATCCCTAGATATTTGTTCATTATCTCGTAGGATGTGGGAGCCTTCACTCTCGTTCCCGCTGCAGCGATCTCATCAATGGCATGCTACAAAAATGGCCCGCTAGCAATGTTGGTAGGAATGTTCTCCCTAAAGAAGAGCTTGTTGATGACCTTTCCTACCCTCTCTCGTGCATTGGTGAACATACCCTTCACCGTCTTCTGCCTTGGATCATTGCTTGGCTTGTATTGCATGGATCCGCTCCTCGTCAAGAAGGGCTCAATTCCCTTCCCCTTGTGTTTTTGGTGGGTGGTGGTATTGGTGCACCTCCAGAACCACTCTCACTGCTACCTGCACCATAGAAGCCGCATCGTACACCACCGAGTTCTCTCCTCTCAAACTCGCTCCTCATTGATTCTTTTATTGCCCTCTTGTATGCCCTCCTCTCCGCTGTAGTCTGAATGTCAGCGGGATAGACAAAGTCATCGTCGTATGAATCTAAGAAGACGTTGAATTCTTTCTCAAACATGAACGCTTTGAATTGTTCATCCCTTCTTACCCTCTCTGTATCTCTTTCCTTCTTCCCATCCAAGCTGGCCTTCACATTGTCTCTCACATCTTTGGGACAACACATGCACTTAGCAACATTCTTGTTATTGCCAACAAGATGTTGCTTCATCCTCGTGATCCCGCCTCCTCCCAACTTCTTCCCACAGAAATTGCATTGTGGTTTGGCTTTATTTCCATCAGGAGCGGAGGCATACCTCCAACCAATGTCCCCACTGAAATCGCCCCTCTGATCCTCATAACTGACATATCCTGATCCGGAACCGGAATGTGCCATGATGATGATCATCGAAACCTGCGAGGAAATTGAAGAACAATCATTCAAGAGCCATACAATGCGACCGATTAAGAATTTGCTAATTATTTTATGTTTTAATTTTCAGAATTAATATATTTTTAATTTTTCTAACACCTAATACACACAAAATCGTAAATACTTTGTGTTTGAAATTGAAAGTATACTCTTATTCTGATTTTAAGAAAAATACCTTAGATCTATACATTAAGGTCCTAGATCTACCAATTAGGGGACCATTTTCGAAAAAAACTACCTACGTGACCCAAAACATGTAAAAGAGCATAGATCTAAGATTTAATTTTCGGATTTACTCAATTTTTAAATTTCATTTACAAAAAAACCGAAACATGTTTTCTACTTCCGTAACTTAAGATCCGAGTTTATCCTTGAAGAGCTCATCATTATTCCACATATAAAACACAAAAGCCCCAATTTTCTCTTTCATAGATCTCACAAAATATTCTCGAAGTACACTTTACTACATGTTATGCACGAGATCCGAGTTAACACATTCATAACTCATCATTATTGTGCATTAAAATACAAAATTCTTAATTTTGATCTCCAAAAATCAAGCTAGATATTCGAAATCTCTCAAAAAAACACCACACTAAGCTAGATCAACATCTTAGGAGTAAAACCCCTAAAAAGTTTGAAGAAATTGATGAAGATTTGGCCAATTTTGGCTTACCTTGAAGCAAGGGGCGAAATATGAGCTTGGAGGAAGCTTAGAGAAGTTGGCAGCACAAAGTCGGTCGAAATAGATGAACTTCGACCGACATTTTGGTCTATCTCGCCAAAAGTGGGTATTTTTTTATTGCAGATTCACTTTTTTGGGCGAGATGACGAGATGACCCAAAATCTCACCGATATTTCGCGAGATTTCGAGCGAAATCTGGGAAATCGACATGCATATGGGTTTCGAGATACGAAACCGTCGAAACCAAATTTCGACGATATTTCGCCGAATTTCGCGAGATTTAGATCGCTGCTCACATCCCTTGTATGCATGTCAGCTCGCCGGTGTATAGACCTTGATTAGGTCATCAACCTAATGGTCTGCCTAATGTAATACTTAGACATATAGTAATATATATGTCTCCGGTCAGAGGATGCATGCCTATACGTGACAGCATACGACATAAGTCTTAGTTATCTCGATCTTGTTAAGTCAACTCTTTGACCTAACACATCTGACATCTCGAAATCTCTATTCCTATGCTATGCATCAAGAAGTTGGTCAGATGTCAGCCTTTGGAGTAAGGATTGCCATCTCCTTCTCAGAATGAAGATCATTTTTTATAATCACTTGACGGTGCAGTTGAGTCCTCAATCCAACTCCTTAGATATTCAACTATACACTAGCCTCTATAATCCAACCTTTGGATCAATAGTTGTATGATATAAAGACGGCCATGGTACATAATCATAATTGTACTAAGGGACCTATTATGCAAATTAATTATTCTTCATTTCATATTAAGGAGTGAATTGCAATAACTTTTATTGCACAATGGCTCAATGCGGGTTTACATGTCCAACATCAATGGCTTCATTGATCGGAATCTTCATGGAGCTCCGGTCGAATCCCTCTTTTCCGATGATGCTACATGAGAAGCTTCCAGACCTTCACAGCTACATGCCTCCCCTCCAACATCTTTGTGAGGCTAGTAGGAAACTTTTCATTCCTTTAGGATGACCATCAGAGCGTAAATGAGGCACCTAGACCTAATCGGAGCTCCGCCCCGCCACCGCCTTGCACGGAGGAGAGGGATAAACTCGACACACAGTTGTCGTTGGATCAGATCCCTCTGATTTGATCTAATGGCTGGGATCCAGTTCGAGCCTCCCGTCGAAGCGACGATTCATTCATGAGGTTTGGAGCCCCGAGCCTTCGCGTGAGCCACCACGGTCTGCCACGTTACCCGAGCCTTCAGCGCCCGCCGAGCCTAACTCCCACGTGAGTTACATCATGTGACTGGGCAAATTGCAGCGTCCGGGCTTAAAGTTTCAATTATTGCAATCAAGTCCAGCATGTGCAAGCGCCGCTTGGGAAATTTTAATATAAGCTACGTCAACTTCTCATAATTGCATTTATTCCCCCGTGCAGGCTAATTTGCATTGTATACCCATATAGCTTTTCTTATTTGCATTTTTATCCATTTCAGGAACTTTTTGATATGTTTTGTTAAGTTTTATTGCAAATTAGTCCATATTTTAATGATTAATAACTTTTGAACCATAATTCCAATTTAACTGAAACATGTCTTGATAGAAAGCTTAGTAGATGCTCTTTCATTCTATATATTTCTTTTCTGATGTGACTCGCTGAAATTAATTTAAAATTCAGAGAGATATTGTAGCTTTTAAACTTGAATTGTTGAGTTGAAAATTGCATGCTCATGTGTTTAATGATGAATTGAACCCCTTCCATACTTCATAATTATTTTGCAATAGTCGTGAGCTTGATTGATGTACCTTTCTTGATTTTTCCTGATATTCTATCAACTTAGAGAGTTCAAACCATTAAGTGAGTAATTGGTCTTTGGTTGGAATTGGAATTTTACATAGATTGAATCAAAAGTTAATTTATGTATTCTTTGGACCATTTTGAGCATGTTATTTAATTTACATTATTCATTGAGATCAGGAACTGAATTTTGATACTTTTTTTCATGTGAGCATATTTGCATTTTAGTCATTTTTGTTGCATAAAATATTGGCATTTGAAAATCAACTAAAAATCATGCATTCATCTCATTGTATTGTGCATACTTAGTTTAAATAGACCCTTAGAGTAATTTAATAATTTGATTTAGGACATAATTAGATGACTTATACATTAGTGTCCATGTATTCGACCTTGGTATATTTGTTAAGTTAAATTCTCCACCTATTCAAAAGGGTGGTCTTTGATGAGTGATTTTCCACCTCATATGCTACGATAATTCCACATTCTTAAAGAAGTCAAAAATCGATTTATCAAGTAAGGTTTCCTATATAATGTGAAACTCTAAGTCCCAATAAGCAACATTTACATAATAATCGCCATGGTGTTACATATAGAAAGAGCATATATGGAAATAGACTAGACGTAGAAATAAACTAAAAATAGGAAAACAATAATAATGTCAACAACAAGTAAAGGTAAAAAGGGATATTTATAGGTTATGGTACATGTCTATAAGAATATATAATATATCCTCTTTAGCATCAAGTAATTGCATGTAGGAATTGTATCTTTGATGAGAATATATAGATCACCCAAGGATCGAGTCCATTGATACTTTGACACGTAACGATATCCATGAGCAAGTGGAGTTTGTAATAGCACTAAATAGTGATCAAATAGTGATCAGACTACTTTTGACAAGGTTGTTGCTGAACAACATGAAGTTGAGCAACCATAGGACATACCCCATAGCATTGTTATTGATTAACTTCACAGAGATACATCTTCCTCAAAGATATGGGGTTGAGGATTGCACTACATGTTGCTGATAAGGCGGAGTTGTCCAGAGTCATCCATATACAAAGACATTGTTGCATGAGCAGAATTTGGATAGTGCATTGTTGCTATGAGTGAGCAGATGGAGTCTCTTCACAAAAATCAAACATACGAGCTAGAAAGGATTCCAAAGGAGAGGAAAGTCATTGGTTGCAAATGGGTTTTCATATAAATGAATGAATCTCGAACAGTAAAGGCATCATATACCAGGCAACTAGTTGCAAAAGATTGCAGTTGAACGGAATGTTACCTTTTATAAGAATTATATACTTTACTCCAAGATCGAATATGTTGATACTTAGACATGTGACGATATCCATGAACAAGTGAAGTAAATGGAACTAAGTAGTGCTCAAGTAGCTGATCACACTACTTTTGATCATGTTGTTGAATAACATAAAGTGATCAACCAGGTTGATGATATCCATTACTGGTGATTAACCTCGCAAAGAGATATATCTTCCTCAAAGATATGGGGTTGAGGATTTCACTGCATGATACTGAGGCGGAGTCTCCAAAGTTGTCCACATACAAGAAGGTTCTTGCATGAGCAGAATTTGGACAATGCATTATTGCTATGGGTGAGGATATGGAGTCTCTTCATAAGAATCAAACATAGGAACTTATCAGGATTTTTAAGGAACGAAGTTGTTTGCTACAAATAAGTTTTCAAGAAAAAGACAAGAATCTCACGCAATGAAGGGATCATGTATAAGGCATGCCCAGTTGTAAATGGCTGCAATCAGAAGGAATGTGTGGATGACAATGAGATATGCTCTCCTTTTGTTAAGTTGATGTCCATTAGGGTGCTACTAACTCTTGTAGCACATTGAGACTTGGAGCAGGAGCATTTAAAAGTTATAATAGTTTTTTTGCATGGTAAAATCGAAGAAGACATTCTAATGAGCCAATCATACAGATTTGCATTTAAAGGTAAGAAAAATCATGTGTACAGATTGAAGAAGTCATTATGTTGACTCAAACATTCTCCCACATAGTAGTCCCAAAGGTTTGAAGCTTTATGATTGGTCTTGAGTTTGACAAAGCCTATATAATTGTTGTATTAACCACAGGAAGGTGAAGGATGGGTCATTCGCCTATATGTTGCCTTATGTCGATGGTATATTAATTACTATTTATCACTAAGATGTAACATACAATTGATAATCTGAAGACGCTCCTTAGTTTAGAGTTCTATACGGAGGATCTTAACAAAACTGTTGAGAAGCACTCTACCCACAAACCCTAGGGGTAGATTAGTCATGTTGTATAGTACTCTACCCACAAACCCTAGGGGTAGATTAGTCATCTCATATGGCAATTACATTGTAACTCTAGGCTTCTCTACCTATATAAAGAGCCCTAGGGATTCCCTTTCTATACAGGAAAAAATAATCATCCCTTCAACTTGGTATAAGAGCCGCCCCCCTCTCCCCCTCCCCCCCGCCGCCGCCGTCCATCCCCCTCCCCCCACCTGCCCGCTGCTTATCCACCGCCTCCAATCTCCCGCAGCCCCTTCCCCCAGCCCCAACACCGACCGCCCGACCTCTCCACGATCGTGAATTGACGCCCCCGCCCCAGCCCATTTTCCTGATCCCAATCGCCCCCACCCCTCCCCCCGCTGAGCGTCGCCTGGCCTTCCCGATCGCGATCGCAATCCCCCTCCCCCCATCACCGATCGCCCGACCTCGCGAATCGCCCCCTCCCGGCCCCCTTCCCCCAACCGCCCTAGCACCGACCTCTCCACGATTGCCCTTGCCCCAACCTGTTTTCCCGATCCCAATCCCCCCCCCCCGAGCATCGCGCGGACCCCTGCCCTCCCCCCTCCCCCCGCTGTGCATCGCGCGGACACCCACCCACCCGACCCTCTCCCCTCCCACCTTCCGTTGAGCATCGCCCCCTCCACCCTCCCGACTGAGCGTCGCCTTTGCCCCCCCCCCCCCCCCCCCCCACCCGGTCTGTCCACCATAAAGTACCCCCGACCTTGCCCTCACTGCGGCCATTCCCTGTTAACCCTGCGGAGCCCAACCCTCTTCCACGACTCTTCCATTCCCTGTTACCCCTGCGGAGCCCCTGCCCTTGCTGCCACTGCTCTTCCCTCTCCACGTGCCAGGCGCCTCCCTCCCGATTGTCGTCTCCAGGCACCACGTAACCCGCAGTTTGGCATCGACTCCAGCAGAGCCTCTTTGTGGCTCCCGTCTTCTCCAGCACCTCCCTCGACACTTATGATTGTTCTTCAGCCTTCGCCTGACATGATATAGGAAGAAGTTGCTATTTCCTATCTTATTTTCAATGCAGCAGGTCTGATTACCTCTAACATCATGTCACAATCAGATGTGACATCACCAGGATATGATGGAGGGAGCACCGACTCCCCTCATTTGGGTCGATTCCTAAATTAGACTACACCAACTACCCCAAGTGGTCCTGCATGTTCCTCATGATCGTACGAGGATACGGCAAGGAACACATTCTCTTGGAGTCAGAACCTGCTGAGAAGACAGGCAAAAATGCAACATGGGACAAAGACGACGGTATGGTGAGTTCTTGGATTATGGTCAATGTTATTGACCGGATTGCTGATGAACTCGTTTATTACAACACTGCCCACGATATGTGGACCTCTCTTCAAGCCACATATGGTCAGGATAGAAATTCAACCAGGATGTATCAGATGTATTTTGACATGCTCAACATGAAGCAAGCAGGACGCTCCCTACCGGAGTATTTCTCTCTCTTAAAATCGCTTTTCTAGCGATATAATGCTTGTATTCTTGGCTGCACATGTCTGACTCAGAAACAACATCGCCAGCAGATGGCAGTTCTTGTATTTCTTGTCGGACTCGATTCTGGCTACTCGGTTGCTCATGATCAAATGATCACAGCAGCCACTCTCCCCACCATTGAAGAAGCCTACAGTACCCTGAGTCGTCTTGCTATTCCTCATACAAGTGCTAAAGGCACTGATCAGGGGCAAATTTCTGCTCTCGCTGCCTCATCTGGACGAGGAAGTCGTGGCTCTTTCAGGAGCCGTGGTCGAGGATGCTTTACACCAGGACGAGGTCGTAGCACAATCCAGTGCTCTTACTGTCATAAATTTGGTCACACAGAAGCGGTATGCTACAGCAAGCAGGGGTACCCCACTCCGAGTGCTCGAATGGCCAATGGAGGAGATAGTCCTCCAGTGGAGGTCCCTAGACGGGACTTCGATGATCTGATGCAGCATCTCAACAGGTTACAATCGAACGAGTCCTCTTCCTCATAGCAGGACAATACTACAGACACTGCTGCTATGGCACGATCAGGTATCTTTATCGCGTCTGCCAATAGTATTACAAAATCAGAATGGTTAATTGATACAGGTGCTTCCACTCATCTGTGTGGCGAACGAACTCTCATACAAAAGATGCGTAATGTCCCTCCTGGACGGACTGTACAGGTTGTTGATGGACGACTTTCCCTAATAAAAGGAAAAGGCTATGTCCATCTTACTCCTAATATCAGACTCAACAATGTTTTATTGTTCCGGATTTTCCCATCAGTCTTCTTTCAGTTAGCCAGATTTGCAAAGAACTCAACTGTCGAGCAATATTTGACGTTGTATCTTGTGTATTTCAGGACATACTAACTGGGAGGACGATTGGTGCGGGCCATGAAGAAGGGGGAGTATATCATCTTGTCCAGTCCTCTGAAACTACAGCTTCCTCTGGGACCACTTTCTCTGCATCCTCTGGTGCTCTTTGGCACCAACGTCTGGGTCATCCCTCTGTTCACAAGCTTCGACGAGTTCTTCCCCAGCTCCCTCCCACTGTCAACCTTGAGTGTGAGGCCTGCCAACTGGGGAAACATCACCGGAGTTCTTTTCCTTCGTCGGGTACCGTTCATTCTAGTAGCCTATTTGAACTTGTTCATCTTGACATATGGGGACCCAATCGTTATCCTGATCGACTGGGGAATAGATATTACTTGGTTATTATAGACGGTTTTTCTCGTGTGTCTTGGTCTTTCTTAATGAAAAATAAGTCTGATGTCTTTCAAGTCATTGTTCAGTTCATACATGAAATAAAGAATCAATTCGGTACCACTATAAAAACCCTTAGATCTGACAATGCTAAGGAGTTGGTCTCACATAACATGCAATCATTCTTAGCATCTCAAGGCATCTTACATCAAACCACCTGTCCTCACACATCCCAGCAGAATGGAGTGGCAGAGCGTAAACATAGACATATTCTTGATATTGCTCGCACAATACTCATTGACTATCACGTGCCATCTACATATTGGGGTGATGCGGTACTAACTGCCACATATCTTATTAACCGCATGCCATCTACTCCCATTGACGAACAAATACCTATTGAGGTTCTTTTCCCCGGAAAAGCTATATTTCATGTCCCTCCAAAAGTCTTTGGTTGCTCGCCTTCGTTCATCTTCTTGATCATGGTAGGGATAAACTATCAGCCAGAGCAGTCAAATGTATTTTTCTAGGATATGCTCTAAATCAGAAAGGTTATAGGTGCTATGACCCACGTGCCAAGAGACACTACATAAGTGCTGATGTTACTTTCTTTGAATCTCTCCCTTATTACTCCCAATCCGACACTCATGTATCACCTCCCCCCGTTACCACTTCTCCCCTTCGTATTCCCCTTCCTCAGGTTGATTACACCCCTTCTGCGCACGCACCGTCTCCTCAGGTATGTCCCTCGACTGAGTTATTACAAACTGAAGATACAGATGCAGATACAGGTGTCTCCGCCAACCCAAGGGAAGCTCTAAGTGACATACCTATTGCACTTCGGAAGAAGACCAGGCAATGTCCATCGCGGTTGAGTACGAAGCATCCAATCTCTGCTGTTGTAACTTTTTCCGGACTCGGCCCTACATACAGACAGTTCCCCAAGCCATCTCGAGTACCATTATTCCTCGTAATCATATAGAGGCCATTCGGGACTCGAAATGGCGCCTAGCAGTGGAAGAAGAGATGTCTGCCTTGATCTCTCGGAATACCTGGACACTTGTAGATCAACCAGGCGATAATAAAACTGTTGGCTCCAAATGGTCTTCATCGTGAAGTACAATCCAGATGGATTCTCGCTACAAAGCCCGACTTGTGGCAAAATGGTTTACGCAAACTTATGGGGTTGACTTCTTTGATACCTTCTCGCCAGTTGCTCGTTTATCCACCTTAAGAATTCTTGTGGCAGTATCAGTACAACTTGATTGGCCCCTGCATCAACTAGATGTGAAAAACGCATTCCTTTATGGAGACCTCCAAGAAATTGTGTATATGCATCAACCACATGAGTTCGAGATTCAAGGGGAGTGTCAGGAAGTTTGTTTACTACGCAAGGCCATATATGGTCTCAAGCGGAGTCCTCGCGCATGGTTTCAAAAATTATCAGAAGCATTAGAGAATCTTGGCCTCATCCGATCTTCAGCAGATCATTCTTTGTTCATACGGAAGAATGGAAAAGGAACTGCAGCTATGCTGGTATATGTGAAACTCGGACTGAAGGAGGAAGGAAAGTAGAGACATTGATCAATGATCTCCACTTTTGGGTTGACGTGACTCGGGTCACGAAGATCATGGATTCGGTTGTTTCTGCATTGCGGATCGTATATGGCGATAAGAATCCCACCATGGGAGTGATCTACAAGGTAATGCGCTGCATGAGAGAGGTCAGAGAAGCAATTGGAAAAGGATCCAAAGCATGGTTGGACATTATAGACGAGCATTGGTTCAAGATGCTCTCACATCCTCTTCACAAGGCCGGTATGTATTATGTAATAACCTAATTTATTTTTTATTTTTTATATCACTTTAGAATATGAGAATTGTGCTTGTTTGTGTCCAGCTTATTACTTAAATCCTAAGTACCGGTATAAGAATAGTCTTGGTACAAATGCTGACCTTCTAGCAGCTGTACAAATTGTGGTGGAGAAGCTCGTCAAGGATGAGAAGTCACAGACCTTGTGTGTGACGGAGGTAATCTTGATTTTGAAGCTAGATTGGGACTCACAAAAATATTCTTTAAGAGTATTATGTAACAATTTATGACTTCAACCTATATGCAGGTTAAGTACTTCAGGGATGCCTTGGATTCCTTTGGTCGAATTACTGCGGTAAATGGACGGGGCAATACTCTTCTTGGTAGGGATGAAGACAAATAGGTCCATTGATTGTGTGGTGATTTATTGCTACTATTGATTTATCTCCTTTTGGTTTTTCCGCAGCCGAATGGTGGTTACTATACGGGGTGGAAGCTCCCAACCTACGAAAAGTGGCAGTGAAAGTGTTGTCTCAAACCGCATCTGCTGGTGGTTGTAAGAGGAACTGGAGCACATTCAACTTGATCCTTTCGAAGAGACGGAACAAGTTGGGAGAATAGAAGCTCAATGATCTTGTCTATGTGCATTACAACTTGAGGCTGAAGATGAAACATGCAAGAAAGGGACAGGACAAAGAGGACTACACATACCCTATTGGTCTTGCCTACATTTTCATGATGCACGATAACAATGCTGATGAATATGTTCTCCAGAGGTGGATGGATTCCAATGGTGCTCCCGTTCTCGATCAACCAAGTGGAAGACCAAATGAGAATATAAGCCAGCAAATGGGAGCAGATGTAGGTGACTATCTGGCAAGATCCGGGCGGATTACAGACCCTCTTGGAGGTTTGGAGGTCGAGGTTGATGCAGTTGTTGATGAAATTCCCTCCACTAGCTCCAAATCCAAATCCAAGTCAAAGGATGACAGTGGAGGTGATGATGATGATGATGTTGGTGGTCGTGGTGGACCTAACGATGGTGGGGAAACATACTCAGGTGGGTCAAGAGGGGGTGGTCATGGACCACAAGATACAAGATTAGAGGAAGGGCTACACGCAGGGCGTGGATATATGGAGTGACAAAGGAACACACATGGACAGTTTGTTCCAAGTCCGGTCCAGGACCTATGGATTACGAGTACAGTCGTGGCCATCGTCCAACCAACAGCTACATGGACGATTTGATATCATCTGTAGGTTCCTTGAGTTGCATGGACATTGACAACCCATATCGTGGAGGAACACCAAGTCCCTTAGGCGGATATGGATCGTCGCACGATGAGAGATCATTTGGCGTCTTCCCGGAATACTTCCATGCTCCTCCTCCAGGACCTCCTCCTCCTCAAGCGTATGCACCTCCATCATATTCATATGGTTATAGTGGGTATGGGGGATATAGTTGCTATAACGGTGAGAACTACCAAGGTAGCCAACCTAAGCAGAGGCAGGGCAACTTTTTTGGCGGTAACAGTTATGGTTTCTTCCCTGAGTACACACTAGTTCCTCCTCATCCTCCGTAGAGATCTTCTCCTACTCCGTCGTTGTCCCGAGGATCTCAAGCCAGTACTTCGCAGCCTCGTCGTGCCACTTGTGATACCGGATCTAGTGTTGCTTATCCTCGTCTCAGGATACTCGTAGGCATCGATGACCACCAATACAGGCAGTATGTGATGGATTACAAAAGGCCATGTACTCGTACATGACATGGGAGAACTACTGCGAGTTCATTGAATATGCGATGCATTATGAGAGACAACAAGGAGTGGGGGGATTCAGATCCACCGCGGAACTCTTGGTTCTGAGCCAAACATATCACCAGGTAATATATTTTAATCTTTTATAAAGTTAATCATTAATGTGCATGTTCTTATTACTCTACGTGAAATATATGTATTTTCACTTGTTGTAAGACTGTTACTCTGTTATTAAGTATTTAATATTAACAACGATATGTTCGATATTGTATGTGATATACCGTCATAGTCATCGATGATAAGATGATTGATATGTATGCTATAAGCCTATAAGTGTATATCTATTATTTCATTGGTTTGAAGTACTCAGATTAACTCCATTTGCAATATCAAACATATTGTACAATATGACCGATATGAATGATATGTACAATATAAAGGGTATAGATGAGCAATATGTGTGAAATAATTGTGTATTTATAAGTTATTTATTGTTCTAATAACTTGGAAGCTCATAATTTACAATAAAATTGAAAAAATGGCTTTTTGAGCCATTTCCGACATTTCCACCGAAATCGTCGAAATTTCCCGAAATATTAATGTTTCGGTATTAAGGGTGATCAAAACGAAATCGAAATCAAGATTTCAAACCTTGCATATGAGTAATACGATCTCTCAAAGGGATCATGCATGTTCACTACTGAATCGGAAGACATGAACTCACTCATGAGATATTGGGATAAACCAAATTCCAACGTTGATCATCTTCTTTTGGAAACAAGACAGGATTTGAAGGTATGATATATGCTTTTTGGGAAGCATATGATCGATATAAACTCCCAATGATCGAATGAGAAACTTAACGATAAAATCCTAAAGGAGATAGTTCAAATAAGATCAAAACTTCAGGTTTATTATAGGTCTTCCACTATGCAGGATGTACGGATGTTAGAAATACTCGAGGGTAATGTGATCTTAAACAATTGTATACCATGTCGCTTCCATTCCGAGGGAGTGATGAAACAAGTTTGCATTTAGTGATTCCATTCAGAAGATAAATTATCTAATCTCAGTCCATATGTTGAAATTAATATGATTATGATTCAGATACAATGGGAAGATTAAATATTCTGTCTGACTAGATTAGACAGCTCTGAGAGGTCTTCTAGATCTGGATATGAGATTGGATCTCATTATCCAAGTCATTATATATGGCTTATACAATTTCCATGACCTTATCTCCAAGTATCTAAGGAGAAGGCATACAATTCTTGAAAGAGTTTAGGAATTGTTCCATGAACAACAATATCTAAGCATTTAGAAATTATATAACTAAATGGGGTTCAATTATCATAATTAATGTGTGGATAAGAATCCAAGATAATTATTTTGGATTTAATTATCATGGATATGATTAATGTAGATAACACTATCCAGAATAATTATGGATCATGTGGATATAATCAATAATATCCCGAAGAGAGAAAATAATGAATGAGATTCACAATTTATATGTTATTTTGAATTGGATTCACATTATATAATTTAATATGTAAAAATGATTTACATTAAATATATGATGGAAGTTATTAATTATTATTTATCAATAATTTTGGTGTAGTTATCACAAATGTAATTATTTGACGATAAATGCAACTAATTTAAATATTTAAATTAATAATTAATTAAAAAATAAAGTTGACCCATTCCCTTCATAGGGTGGACGTCCACGGTGATGTGTCACCATGGTGGATGTCCCCTTAAAATAGAAAGTGGAATGGTTTTTTTATTATTTAATTATTTATTAATTAGTTGATGTTTGAATTAATTGAAAGAGATAATTTAGATATTGTTGTTGTTCAAAGTTATAGTTATTTGTGTTTTTTAAGAAACACAAATGAGTCTAAACCATTGATCTTGAGAGCACATGGATTGAGATCCATTTACTTCCAAAATCCTATAAAAGGAGGTCTAACCTTAGACCTCAAAGACACAAGTCATATGCAATTGTTGCATAGACGAAACTCTCTATATCCCTATACACGTCCGATCTCTGCCTCTCCACAACCCTAGGTCGTTCCCTTGGCCAAGGTTGGTGGAGATCTCGATCATCACTAAGCTACCATCGTATCGCTGGATTGATCGCTTAATGAACTCCACCCACTTCTGTGGATAGGATTAATGTAGATAACACTATCCACAATAATTATGGATAATGTGGATATAATCAATAATATCCCAAAGAGAGAAAATAATGAACGAGTTTCACAATTTATATGTTATTTTGAATTGGATTCACATTATATAATTTAATATGTAAATATGATTTACATTAAATATATGTTGGAAGTTATTAATTATTGTTTATCAACAATTTTGATGTAGTTATCACAAATGTAATTATTTGGTGATAAATGCAAATAATTTAAATATTTAAATTAATAATTAATCAAAAAATAAAGTTGACCCATTCCCTTCATAGGGTGGACGTCCATGGTGATGTGTCACCATGGTGGAAGTCCACCTTAAAATAGAAAGTGGAATGGTTTTTTTATTTTTTTATTATTTATTAATTAGTTGATGTTTTAATTAATTGAAAGAGATAATTTTGGATATTGTTGTTGTTCAAAGTTATTCTTTTATATTTATTTGTGTTTTTTAAGAAACGTAAATGAATCTAAACCATTGATCTTGAGAGTACATGGATTGAGATCCATTTACTTCCAAAATCCCATAAAAGGAGGTCTAACCTTTGACCTCAAAGACACAAGTCATATGCGATTGTTGCATAGACGAAACTCTCTATATCCCTATACACGTCTGATCTCTGCCTCTCCACAACCTAGGTCGTTCCCTTGGCCAAGGTTGGTGGAGATCGCGACCGTCACTAAGCTACCATCGTGTTGCTGGATTGATCGCTTGAGGAACTCCGCCCTCTTCTATGCCTCGTGCTCCTGAAGAAGACAAGTGATTTCATGAGATGAAATCAGGAGATCTCTTGCTTGGATTGTCACTCAGGATTGCATGAAGCATGTGATTCATCATCATGTCTGCAAGTGCATTCTCATCAAATCGGACTTGAGTAAGGAGGCTTCTTACTTTAGAAGCATCGAGGATTACAACCACGCTTCAAGAGGTAACCTTAGTATCCGTGTTTTCTTGATGAAATTGTATGGGAAAGGTTCTTATGCCATCTGATTTCATCTTAAATATTTTTTCTGTTTCTCTGCTGCCGTGCCAACTAGTATGACTAGTTAACTCTGATCGCATATGATGCTATTACACATTTCCATGATGCACGATGGCTAATACCCCGCCTTCAATTAGACCCTCCTACAAGTGTTAGAGACCACGTAAAACATGACGTGAATCTACTGGGATGCAAGTGAGGCGAGATGAAGGCTCTGCATGGTTGGAGGAGGCAGGAGCCTAAACGGATAATCGCCCTTTGCAAGGTTGTGATGGGTTGAGGTAGAACTGGAGATGGAGAAGCGTAAGAGGGCAGGGAATGAGTGCGAATTTTCGATTGGTGAAAGACGAAGGTGATGAGATACTCAAGCGGCTAAGGATTGATGTGTGCAGTTGAGGAAAAATAAAAGAAAAGCAGAGATCAAGAAGAAGAATCTCACATGGAGAATAAGGTCACGAAGGAAGAACTGGAGGAGTGGAACAAGCTTGGAGAGTGGAGCACAAGTTGCTCCGATCGTCGCTTTACCAAACGGGCGAGGTTTGGAAGCTTCAGCAGCTCTGGTCATGGGTTGCGACAAGGTGGGACCACCTTGGATCTTGTCGATGATATTCTCGATCTTTGCACTGGAATTGAAGCTCTCCTTGTTACGAAGATTGTCTATGGTGCTCGGAGCTCTTGCGCATAAAGGCAGATCAGGTCAAATTCTGCCATTGAAGAAGGATAAAAAGGAATATAGGGGGTGGTTCTAGGTAATGAACATTGGAGAATAACCGCCCCCCATGACCGACTGTTAGAGGATAGAGTGGCCTAGGTGTCACATGTGAATTAGGGCAGTTAGGGCTAGACTTAGGGTTGGTTGGTTGGCGAAGAGGTGGATCGACGTAGTTGAGGAAATGGGGTGAAGGGGCGAGATTGGTGAGGGTGCGTCGTGGAAGAGAGTGATAGCTGGAGGTGGAAGATGAATGGTAGCTGTTGGATCAGAGGATTCAATGGTTGTGAGTGGGCGTGGATGAATGATCCTAATTAGATCAATCAGGGCCATCGAGCGACTAAAAAGGTAGGCGAGTGGAAGAAGAAGAAGCAGGCTACGTGGGCGGCCCAGTTGGTGCCATATGGTCCAATAGAATAAAAGAAAAAAATAAAAAACAAAGAAAAATACTAAATAAATATCGATAAGCCTCAAAATAAAAAAGTGTTCAACATGAAAGTTGTAGATCGTTTTGAGATCTACAACTTTTATGTAGAACTCAAGGTGAAAATAAGTAAAATTTACAAGACACACTTTTTGTAAGTATTTTTAAGTAATAAAAAATACTCTTTTTAATTTTTTTTGATATTTTTGGTATTTTGATTTATAAATAATTACAAAACAAATATATACAATATTAAACTAATTTTATGGCATTTTTGATGTTAAGAAAATAAAAGAAATAAAGAAATACAAAGGATGTTATTTATGTACACATAATCATAGTTAATTAATTACAAAGGGTTAAATGTTAAAGAGAGTTAATTGGGGTTGATTCTTATTAGATAGTTTAAGTAGAAGCGTTAATAAATAAGAAATCTGATGATAAATCATGGATTTATCACCCCATATACTTAAACCATACTTGTCCTCGAGCAAATAAAGAATGAATAAGTTGGATAAATCCCACACCGTGCATGTGAAATATAAGACTCAGTCCGTTTAAAAACCCTCGGTTTTAGTGGTCCTATAACTTTAAGCTGAACCAAGCTCTAGTCAAAAGGTATCCAACTTTCCTAATTATGAGACTCTCTTTGTGTACATAAATAATAAGGATATGCCATTAAGTGTGGACTGCAGTTACAAGAGTAGAGTCAAAGCGTCACTCAATGTTCTAGTCCGAGACTCTCCTAAGAACCCAATCCTCAACAGTAGGGAATAAATTATTTCTTGCATCCAATTCATCGTCTCTTTAGTTGTCAGTCTTAAAAGTGAATATGGAAGGCCAGTTGATAGAGGGTATAGGGTGGTCACTCAAGTTTCTAGTCCAAGAGACTCTCCTAAGATCCCAATACTCAACACTAGGAAATAAATCATTTCTTGCATCCAATTCATCGTCTCTTTAGTTGTCAGTTTTAAAAGTGAATATGGAAGGCCAATTAATAGAGGGTATAGGGCGGTGTCTTTTCTTCTCTCCCTCTCATTGGAACAAGGATCCTCTCGAGTGCCTTATTAAACTCAACATATATATTTTTTGTTGTTGATTAGTATGTCCGTCAAGAGATTGCTAAGTCATCCGCACTTATTTTCTTGGGAATGCACCGAGGTATCTCTCTTTTGAGTGCTAATATGCCTTCGACACCCAGGCTTATATCACTAAACGATACAGAGTCCTTTTTGGGTGCTAGTGCGATTCATAAAAGCCTATAATGTTGGCCTAAGTGGACATTTAGAAAGGTTGGGAGCGCTTGCCTTTGGTCTAAGCTCCTTTGGATGTATCTTTGTAGTGTAAGATCTTTTCTTTCTCTTTCTTTTTCTTTTTTTGGCTAGCTCCACTGCTTTTACCAAGTTGGCATACAGTGATCAACATTTTGTTATGTTTCATCATACCCTAGCACTTAGGCATATATCAAGAGATAGTACGAGAACCATGTTCTTATAATGGCTAAAGTTGCTGACTCTAAGGTTTCATGAAGCCTTCATTGAATTTATCCCATCCTCGAGTATCATAAATTAGATGCAGACTCAAATCCCTCATCCCAGTTCATCAAGTGAAACCTCAACTCATCTCATCATAATTGTAGTCATGCATGTGAGGTGCTGATAATATTCTTTAAGGTAAAGACTAAGTATGCAATATAGCATACACATCTTTCAAACTAGGGAAATGTGAATAATTAAGTGTTATACCCTAATGACTATGGTTAGTTAACTTTGACTCTTAAGATCTCATAAATCAAGTGCTCTTGAACTTCACAGGTCTTGTGTGAATGTGTATGTGTCAGGGACTAAGTCAACTTATTAGGTTAGTGTTTTTGTGGTTATATATATATATATATATATATATATATATATGGGAGAAATGGTTACTGCCCCATGGGGGAGATAACTTGGCCCCCCCACCCCATTTTCCCCATTTTTTATTTTTTTTGAAAAATGAATCTGCAGAAATTCATCACTATATCCTTATATTACGTCACTAAAGTTTCCGTGCAAAATAGAGACTCCTACAACCTCCATCTAAACAATCATTTTTTAACGGTCGCAAAATTGTTGAAATCGACCCCGTCTAGATGGATCCCGTAGGAGTCTTTGTTTTGCACGAAATTTGATGACATAATATAGGGATATAGTAATGAAAATCCATGAAGCATTTTTCAAAAAAAATAAAAAATATTAAAAATAGGGTGGGGGGAGCCAACTTAGCTCCCCAAGGGGCAGGTCCATTTTACCCTATATATATTTATTTTTTGGATTTAATGTTTTTTGAATAGGGTTAGAATTATTTTAAAAAATACAAGTTAGTTTTATTTTCACCCTCCTTTTTGAAAAGAATTTTGCAAAGATTTTCAAATCATGTCACATAATATAGATTTTCAAAATATTTTGCATATGGTTTCCAAAACAAGTCAAATATTCATTTTTTAAAACATCATAAAATAATTTTCAAAGACAATATCACACAGTTAGAAAAATTTTCAAATCATTGTAAAATATTTCTACACAAATCAGTTCAAAAGAACTTTGCCGTAGCCCACAAAGTTTGAAAATTTTGAAAATATAAGCTATGGCTAAATTATATATGAAATATATATGGTACACCCCTTAGAGGGAAATTCCTAAGTAGTACCTCGGATTTACTTAAATCCCTAGGTATTACGCATATTTTTTTATCTGGATGCTATAATGGTATCGCATGCTGAACATGCGACATCATCTAATGTTCTTTTACCCATGTACTACAGAGAAAACGCATCCTATCTCTAAAAACTCCTGGATGTACTATTCGAGGTTGCTTTCTTTTAGTATCGCATACTCAACATGCAATATAAAAGAAACTTCCTGGAAATTTTGCGAATCCAGGTGTTTCTCCTATATCGCATGTTGAGAATGGGATATTGGACAAACACACTGGATCCGCAAATTTTCATGAAGTTTCTCTTATATCGCATGTTGAGTATGCGATATTAAAAGAACTTCCTGGATATGCAACATTTCCAGGGAATTTCGGAGAATAAAGCCATTCATTCATAGTTGATCTTGATTTCCACATTTAAATTGGAATAAATTAAATGCACATGTCTATAATATATTAAATTATCTGCATTGGTGCGTACAAACATTCACATAATTCACTCCTAAACATTCAAAAATATAAAAATTTCATTAACTTAGAATTTTAGAAAATGTGTTTTCATGAACAACATCATATTTAGAATAACTTAGAATTTTACAAATTATCACATTATTTTCCATTGATATGTCCTCGTTTTATCATGCGGATCAAAGGGTAATAAGCGACTGCCCTCATCTATCACCGTTATTTGGGAGGGTCCTGCACCGTCGTCCTCAAATGTTAGAATTGGTGGCGGTGTCAACATGCGGTAAATGAGTTGAGTATCTCTAATGTCCACGCCAAGCATCATCGGTGCCTACGGTGTTAGCATGTCCTAACTCGGTCGTTCGATAATTGGTATGACAAACTGGCTCTCCAATTCTGGGGATGGAACATCTGCATCTGCCCCCACGACTTCCTCCTCGTACACTGGTATGGCTGGTGGTTCATGCGCTCTGCCCCTGCCTCGTCCTCTCCCTTTAACCCTTCCTCATCTAGCCTCTGCCTGAGCCCGGTCAGCATGCTCCTCGTGTATTGTGAGCGCATTTGCAAATTGGAATGCCAACCATTGCTCCATTTCAGCTTTTGCTTAGACTGCAATCTCCCGACACTCCTGGTGTCCGGTATCGTATATGCGGTCCCACCTGGACATCTGCATAAAAAAAGGAATACACATAGTGGTTAATCTTTAAAAACATCTTGGTAAAACTGATAACATATTTGGTGAGTGTTCTTATGTTGCTTGCCAAAGTTGCCCCTAACCGACCTACAAATCTCATCGTAATCATTCTATACCAATCCATATAGCTCGGAGTCGCAATGATCCCATTGGATTGATCGATGGAAACAACTATATCCACTCGATAATCCCACTCACGTATGTGCACCCAATGTTTGGTCCTTCAATCAATATGTACCTTTCCTCTCAAGTCGATGGCGTGGAGGTCCTGGAATGTAAAGCACGACACATGAATGTCTTGACGGCCGCCAAATTGACGAAGAAAACAGTCTAGAAAATAATATTCCACAATGTGGAAGTATATCAACGGTACCCTTGCCCTCCAAATGTTTTGTCCCTCGAGACAACATGCAGGTACATGTGCAAGCATGTCATCAATATATGGCGTCCACAATACCTGCACGAAAAATTGATATGTAATTTAGTGGTTGTCTTTCCAGAAAATTGAAGGAGTGTATTGCTGCTTATTTACATGCTCTGGTGATTGCATGTCGAAAACATCGCGGTATGGTCTCACAACGTGGGTTGGCTGTTGATGATGCGCGAACAACGCAACCCAACGAACCTCTAACGGATGGCCATGCCACTGCTGTGTTTCCCTAATCACAGGATCAATGCGTGGAAAATACTCCCATGCCCACAGCTGAAGCAATATGACCGAGCCTCTAATCTCCTCGGTCGCCATATCTGCTGCTAAACATAGATGTCTGTATAGAAATGCAAGTACCACAGATGCCCGGCTCAGCATCCCGGAGTATTGTAGATCATCCATATATTGAAGTGTAATCAGAGAAACCATTGACCCTGATTTGTTCGTGAATAAAACACCGTCCAGTAATTGTAAAATATATACTCGTGCATGCCTCTGCAAGACCACCTCTTCAACATCTGGTGCAATTCTGCAAAAATGTGTGAATAACTAGCTAGCCATTACTCTGCTGCCAACAATCTCAAAAGGTAGGGGCCTGATACCGAGAAGTTGCTCGCATGTGTCAGCCCACATCGCTTTAGGGGTGGTCTCTCCTGTAACCACCGGTCCATCGATCCTTAACCCTAAGATGAGAGCGACATCCTGCAACGTAATAGACATCTCTCCACGGACCATGTGGAAAGTGTGTGTCTCAGGTCTCTATCGCTCCACCAAAGCTGTAATTAAATGCCAATCTAGTGTGATAAATTCCAATTCCGATATACATCCAAATCCTACCTGAGCTATATAAGGCTGCATGCGATCATCCAAAGGGATGCGGCGTACATGTGATTCTCGTCGTCGTTGCAACCACAATGATGCCTACAATTGGAATGTTACAAGACGTATTATGGCAAGTACTTAATGATTTAAGATTAATAAATGGCTTACATCGCCTACCCAAACACGACGTGAATGATGACGCTCCTGCTGACTCAAAACGGATGGATCAAGCAGCTCGGGGTCCATCTGTACTTCAAAAACAATGAAATTTAGAAGACGTAAATTTGCATCAAGCAACAAAAAGAACATGTATTCTGTCGACATTTACGTCTAAAAAGAAGGTAAACTTACTCAAAGCAGGACATTTACGTTTGTTATGTCCTTCGCCTCCGCATGTGTCACATTTATTTTTATTCATTTCTAATGGTTGTGCATTAGATGTAGATGTTTGAGAATCCCTTCTGCTTTTATTAGGACAACCACGTTTTGTATGACCAAGTATACCACAAATAGAACATTTATTCTGTCAAATGACATCCCTAACATCCATTTCATTATGAATCCTAGTTGACCGTGGGCGACCTTTTCCACACTTATGTTTTTATCATGACGTAATTCCGGGTACTTCAATGGGATCCATGTTTCTCTATGACCAATTGGAAAAAACCGTCCTCCGTAAACCTTTAATTTTTGTTGCCACGTGTACCATTCACCAACATAAGAATCAACTTCTGCTCGACGTTTAGAAATGATCGCGATAGCATGGGAATATGGGATACAAAAAATTTGTCATTTATTACATGTACATCTATGTTGGTCCAAGTTTACCGTGTACCGTTTGTGACATTGAATCCCATACTGCGTACGTCGGACACCACTCAGTACATCAAACAATATGTCTGGCTGCCTTTGTATTTGGGTTACTGTGTGTCCATTCGTAACTGCACTCCAACAGTGTAACTCTAATGCTGCAAAATGCGTGAATTTACCTCCTGCCGCCAGCGTAGCGCTAGCCTCTTCTGCACACTAGTTGAAGTATAAGACAGAATTATAAAATGTCTTCTCGATCAATGTAGAAATCGGCAAACATCGAGCATCCTTAAGAACTGCATTATAGCTTTCACTAAGATTTGTAGTCATCTGACCAAACCTACAACCACCATTATATGCTAAAGTCCATTGCTCTCTGCGACAATCGTGAGTTGAAAACCATCTACCTTCTTCTGTGTTCCACTCCCGCAATTTCCTCATGAAATACACAAACTTCCTACTTGTCGTTTGAAGTGCGGTTGCCTGTACTAATGCTTTCATAGAGCCATTCTTAAAAACACTATTGAAGTTGTTTGCGACATGTCTTGAACAAAAACATAAGTATGCAAAAGGTTCTAATAAATCCACATCAACGCCATTCATGGATTTTATTCCAGAATTACGATCAGAAATGATACATATTGTCCCTGCATGCACACTAATTAATCTGATACGTAGCAACGAAAGAAATGACTTTCATGAAGAATCAGATTCCTCATCAACAATTCCAAATACTAGGGGAACAACATGTTTATCCCCATCAATCCCACAAGCAATGGACAATTTCTGTTTGTACTTTCCTTACAAATGAGTCCCACATATTTGAATGCTTCAATGCAATGGCCAAATGCCCAAAAATATCGTTGAAATCTACGACAATGTGGTTTCCAAGGATCTGGATGTTTGCTATGTTCGATATCTATTTGTAGTCCCGGGTATATTAGCATTCATTGCACGTAATAGATAAGGCATCTCATCATAAGACTTCTTCCAATCACCGAATATTATTCCGATTGCTTTCCTCCGAGCATCCCATGCCCTTTTTTGGTAACTCAGTAATTGTACATCATGTGGATGTGAGTTCTATAAAAGTGATCTAGATATGAATTTGTAGTCTAATTAAGGATAGTCCTGATTAACTGTAGGGTTTATACAAGTATGCGGGCCAACAATCTTAAAGATCACCCACAAACCATCAGATTTCCTGTAATGACCACATAAATACAAACACATCCTTTCGATCGGTAGGTGCAAAAAACAGACCAGACCAAACTGGTAGATTCTTTAACCATGAAATCGTAGTGTGCCAGGATGTGATATTTCTTTACAACAAATCATCTCTACATTTGAAGGTTCTGCCCTTGCGTATTTCATCAACAATACCGTCAAGTCCAGACTTCATTCGAATGTCATCCTCATAGGTTGAACGAGTATCGAATCCTCTCACCCCAAAAAATGGCAAACATGGAACAATCGATTGCATGATTTGTTCATCGACTCGCATCTCCTTGTTTACGACATTGTCTTCAACATCTTGATCATTATCTTCTTCCAGATTATCGTCGGTTCCCTAAGGGATGAAGTCATCCAAGGCATGATTAACATCTCTCAGTAGGGCGTCACTCATGCACCACTCATGATCTGTAGATGGCAGCATTATAGGTACATCAGTGTTAGGGACAACGGTGGGTCTCTTGCTAGGGACAACGGAGTGTCCGGGAGCAAGGTGATCATCCACATCAACAATATTCGGGACTTCGCATGCCGATAGAGTTTCAATAATAATGTCGTAGGCGTCGATGTCCCAATGGTTCGAGCATACACAAAAACTCCTTGTACATCACGTAATTTCTTTGTGACTTGTCTGGTTGAAACTATATTCGTAACTCAAAATTACGCCTGACGGGATCCTAGGTAATTGAGATTGAGAACACCAAGACCATCTTGACTCGATTGTGTAAGACTCGCCTCGGAAGCTCTAATCCGGGTGTCCTTTTCACTACTCAAACCCCTCGAGCACCCGCTCTATTCTACCATTACCCACACCCTTCCTCTTCTTCTATAGTAGTGCGAAAGGGGTCGGTCATTTCCCCAATCCTTTGATCGCTCATAGGGGGGTGCCCGAGCAACTATTTACAACCTACCAACATTGCCTATCGACCAACCTATTATATCTATAATTTACCCCATCACGTGACTTTCCTCACGTTGGGGCCTAGGCTCGGGTGGCGAGTGGTTCGGGCCACATGGCGGACTGGAATGCTTCGACTCTGGTTCGGGCCACCCGAGCCTCAGATATGAAACAATACTTTGGGCCGAGGTCGAGATCTAATCCTGGCCGTTAGATCAGTCAAAGAGATCTGACCTAACGGTATCTGCTCCTCGTTCCTCCTCTCCGACTAAAGGCGGTGGCGCTCTATCGGAGCTCCGACAAGGTGGCTCGGACTCCTCCGTGCTCCTCCTCACCGCTTGAGGGTCCAAACACCTCCGTGAAGGTGTCACAAAGATGCCGGAGATTTGGTGAAGCTCCGACGAGGTCAGGATCAGTGGGTTAATGGCATGTCATCAGAGGAGGAAAACAAGATCGGCAAGGCGCACGAATTCCGGCATTCAAGGAAGTATCACATACCTGTAGATGTCAACTAATAGCCGAAGCAAATTGGGGAGCGATTCGGATCGAAATAGGATGGAATGGGGGCTCACCGGAGGTGGTAGATCGGAACCCTAATGGGATCATACCTTCGTGTGAGAGGTGTGAATGATCTAGACGGAGTGGATGATGGAGAAGCGAATGGAGAAAGAGAGGTGGTGCGTGAAGTTCAACAGAGTGTGGCAAATCTCAAGGTGTGGTTGGAAGGAAGCGAGGAGGAGTGGGCGTGCTATTCTAAATACAAGAAATGAGAAGAGAACAACGAAACAGAGGTGAAGAGCTTACCTGAAGGACGAATATGATCAACAGAAAAGGAGGAGCCTGGGATGAGGTCGAGAGCCTCGGGTCGTTGCTCTACATGCCAGCTGTGCACGGAGCTCAAGCAACTCCAAGGTTGGGCTACAGACAAGGTGTTTACACCTTGGATCATGCCAAATACAAAACCTTTGTTGTCGCTTGCTCTCCCTCTCTTCCTGTCACGAAGAAGAAGATGGAAGCTCGGAGGAGTCGCATGCATGAGCGGATGGGTGAAAAATCGCATGGAGGAGGACTATAAGAAGGAAGAGGGCTCATCTCCAGGTGGTCCCGAATGAGTATTCAACCACTGATTCACGATGTACGGTTGGAAATGAGCGGGGGTGAGTGGTCATGCGTGGATGAGGGATGTTAGGGCGATGTAGAGGAGCGAATATGAGGTGAAGAGTCGACGTGGGGAGGTTGGAAGAAAGGGGAGAGGAAGAGGGGTAGATGAGGGAGAGATTGGTGGCTGGAGGTTGATGACACTCGTTGACCGTTGGATCTGGTGATTCAACGGTCGAGGATTGGGCGGTGAGGTGCCGTCCTGATGTGATATGGAAGCGTGATATGAGGGTGGAGATGCGAGTGGGAGTGGACGACGATGATTAGATCCATCAGATGGTCAGAGAGCTGAGGAGCGGGCACACGTCAAAAGAGGAATGGGCCATGTGGGCGGCTATGGAGGCGCCACATGGTCCAATAGGAAAATAGAGAAATAAGAAAAATAAAAATAAAAATAAATAATTACAGATCGAATTAGAAAAAGTGTACAACATAAAAGTTGTAGATTTCATTGAGATCTACAAGAACCATGTTGAATAATAAAATAAAATAAATCATCTATACATACTTATATTTTTATAAGCATTTTTAAGGAATAAAAACACTTATTTTTAATTTCTTTTCTATTTTTTGTATTTTTAATTTATAGAAAAAGCCAAAACAAATAAAAAACAATTATCTATTTTTTTGGGATATAAAAGAAGTAAAGGAAAATAAAATAATGTTAATTGTATACAACAACTAGGGTTAGTTATGTACAAGGGTTAGTTTGTTAATTAAAGTTAATTAGGCTTAGATTTTATTGAGAAGTCTAAGATAGAGGGATAATAAATAAGAAATATGATGATAAATCACAGATTTATCATGTGGCAATCAAGGTGATTCAACCAAAAAAGAATGCGATTTGTTCTTTTGTATTTTAATTATTTCTTTATACTCCTAACAAATGTGTAGCGACAAGTATGGGGAGTGTCGAAGTCAGGGAGACAAACTTTCAACTAAGTGGTGGTGTAGGTATTATAAGGAATTTTCTACAAAATTTAAGGATTTTTAATGGATTTTATGAATTTTTTATATATTCTAATTAATTTCTAAATGATTTATATTTTTACATTTTTTGATTTTTAATTTTGCAATTTTTTATATATTTTTAAATTTTAAAAGAACTTACTATTAAAATATATACAAAAAGGATAGGCACTCATTTTTAAAATATGTGAAATAAAATAAAACATAAGAATTTTTTTTTGTTTTTTTAATATTTTACTAATTTTGTGGTGTTTTTATATTTTTATGGATTTTATACTGAATTAAAGTTGAAAATATTTTTTAAAATAAACCAAGCTACTAATTTTGTGGTTTTTATAATATAAAACACATTTAAACTTTCTGAAAACTAATTTTGTATCAAAATATATTATTTAAACTTTAAAATAAGGGTTATTTTTATGTTTTTTCTTTGATTTTATATGATTTTTTGTAAATTTTTTCAAATATTTGAATTTTTAGGGTTTTCTTTTTATATTTTTATTTGATTTTTATATATGTGATGAAAAACGGTAAAATATAGCTAAAGGAATATTTTTGTAACTTTTTTCAAAGCATTTTCAAATTTTTATGAATTTTCAAATTTAAAACAATGAAATATGGTTGTTTTTGTATTTTTAAAAATATAAAATAAAAGAAAATTTAGTAGGAGTTACATAGGTTTATTAGGTAATTAATAGACTTTTTGTTGAATTTTTTAGCCATGGGACCTAATTAATTAAAGTAAAAAAAGAATATACAGAAGTAGAAAGACCTAAATGCAATTTATAGAAACTAAACAAGCATTTAATAACAAAATAAAAGCTTCCAGGAACAATACTGCAATTAACCAAGAAAACTCGTGGATCTACGTGTGATCTGCTGTATACAAGGACAAATATGTAATTAAAAGAAAACTAACTTTTTTTTATTAACATCTATAAAAGAGTTCATGAGAATTATTGCAAACAAACCACACGATGCATGTGAGATGCATGTGAGCACAGTTTACACGGACCAAATAGCAAATAAAGCAAACAATAAAGTATGTTCTATAATTATTTCAATACTGTAAGTGACTTATTTGCAATAAACAAAACAATTAAAGTGTGATACACAATTTTACTAGGTGTACGTCGTGTGTGGCACATAAGGGGGTTGGAAGGGCGACGAGTGCCTGTGATCGTTCCTCTAAGGTCCGATCAACGACTGGAAAGAGGCGTGCAATGATGGTGTTAATGCACCTCAAATCTGATCGGGTGGATGGAATTTGGGTACGAACGGACGATGCAGATTGAATCTGGGGCCCTCCTCTTCGATCGGACGACTATAAAGTCTCCTAAAAGAATAACTATGAAGAAGGCCACATGTGGACTTCAATCGAGCCAATCTTCTTCGATTCGTGATTGATCTACACTCTGAAAAATCTGGGTGGTTCGTTGATCATTCTCGCGGTGAATTGAAGTGGTCCAAGACTCTAGATCTCGCTGATAAGAGATCTGGTAGTTTTGCAAGTCGTGTTGGCTTCTCCGGCATCCTTTCGTACTCCAATCGCACTCCATGTACCTGCAGAGATTATTAAAGGGCTCGAAGGCTTCTGAGACCTTGGTCGAGTGTTATTGAAAGCAAATGAAGATAAAGGGAATCGAGAATCTCCGACGATTGTGTGGGACTGCATATTGGGTTTCAGATTTGATCTGATGATCATATCTGATGATGAAATTGTGTAAGAGTATATGGAGAAGCAGAGGATCGCATTGGGTCGAATGTGAAAGATCTAATTGATGATCGGGATGAAATCAAACAAGATAAAGGACCTCCAATCAAAGTGATCGGGGATTAGGATTATTTCGGCTACAGAACTATAGATTGGATGAAATCAAATGAAACTGTTGGAGCATATGCGTCACTTATGTAGAAGGGTAAATGGATCTCTCTAGGATCCATTTACCTCATCCAATGTTTAGTCCCACATCTGCTAGTGGTGGGACTTGGAGGGTCTGTGGAGGCTATATAAGAAGCCCTAGAACTCCTGTATCTAGTGAGAAAGTGCAATGCATACATCAACCCTTTGAGGCGTTCTCCCGTGGTTTCATCCCGCTCATTAAGGAGTAGGGTTCCACGTAAAATCCTGGTGTTCCTAAATTTTTATTCTTTATTTCTCTGATATGCTTCTGCATTTTATTTTCTAACATGGTATCAGAGCGGTCGATTCTCAAGGATTTTAAGTTCTTTATTTTTATTCGAGTTTCGATTTTGGAGTTCATGTTCTTGAAGATTTGTTGAAGATTATTGTGTTTGGAGTTGTTCAAGTTCTGTCCAAGTTCTAGGTTTTCTATTGAACCCCTAATTTCTGTCCAACCGTAGATCGTGCACTCAAGCTCTCAGGCTTCCTTCTCTAGGTGCTCAGGAGAGAGGAGAGCCACATCTTCCTTCTCCAGTACGCAAGAATAGATAGCAGCAGCATGCGTCCCTCGCACAACCCCTATTCGCGCCTCTCCAGGTCCAGATGGAGTCACAACTCTCTAGGTGGTGCCCTCACCGCACCTCCATCCTTTGCTGCTCCTCTAGATCGACCACCTCCAGGCAAGGTCCTCCCAGGCGACGCACCTCCTCCATCGTGGCGTAGTTCCAGCGACGAAAGACTCTGCGCCACCCATCAAATCAAGCTCCAAGCGGATCTCTCCCATCCAACGCGTCCCCAACCTTGCAGAAAAGTCCCAATGCGCCTCCAGGCGACGCATTGCGAGGCCCCTCCAAGCGGTGCCTCGCCCCAACTCCCTCCAGGAAAGTCCCCTCTAGTCACCTGCGCTCCCAGGTGGTGGCGAGCTCCTCTCCTCATGCTGCCAACTCCTCGTGCTGCCAGGCAGAGTTGCCTCCTCACCTCCTTCGCTCCAGGCCGCAGTGTAACACCCCTCCAGTCGCGCCCCCTTTGCTTCAGAGACGTCGATCGTCCATCTCCAAGCCCCAGGGAGGCGGCGTGTCTTCGTAAGAGGGTTCCCAAGTGGGACCCTAAATAACAACCGAAGTGGGCTATGGTTCGTTTGGACCCTTTGGACTGTTTAAAAAAAACAATCTGTGTTGTTACTGTAAGCCCAGTTGGGTCGTCTTTTAAAAAGAAAAGAAAAGAGAGAAAGAGAGAGAGCAAGCCTTGGGCCCACTGTTTGGGCCATAATCTTTGGGCCCAAGTGGACAAGTTTCTTTGTTTCAAAAATATGATTGCAAAAGTACCAAGGGTGCCGGGACGCTTCTGCAAAAGGTTGGAACTTGAGGGGTTTCGGATGCAAAGTCCCCCCTCAGCACGTACAGGGCACGAGGGAGGGGGTCTCGGGTTGGCCCGGCGGATGGAGCGGCGGAGGAGGTGGGGCGCACCGCCTCCTGCGGCGGTTGACGGTGTCAATGGCGATAGCCGGCTGGACGATGAAGCGTAGCTTTGCGGGTCACGAGGCGAAGCCCGGTTGTTGGTGGCATTGTCGAAAGCGTGGCATGGCAAAGACGGAGCAACTTTGTCGGTGAAGACGACGCCCGGCACCAGCCAGGAGATGTCGGTGAAGAAGTGCAGCAATGGTGTTGATGAAGACCAGCTGTGGCGGAGGGTTGCGTCTGGTGTTGATCGGCATCGATGGAGCTCGTGGCGGAGAAGCAGAAGTCGAAGCGGAGGGCCGGGGGAAGATGTCATTGACGGTGGTGGAGTTGAAGGTGGTAGATGTAGGAAGCGTGGGCTCAACGGCCACGATGACCGGAGCAAAGCTCGAAAGTCGAAGACGCGAGCGACGATCACAGGAGGCTCGGATCTCATCGGGAAGGAAGAGGAGCTCAGGTTGTCACCACCGAGCTCCATCGCTATGGAATGCTACCAGCGGATGGGTTCCAAGGAGGGGCTGGTGATGGTTTTATAGGGCTGGAGGGTGCAGTCGGAGAAGGAAAGTCGAAGGCCGATATCATAGGGATTCGACGGCGACATTGATTGGCGGCGTTTGATAGCAAGATGGGAGTGTGGACGGGATTCGACGAGGGCGACTGTGCGAGATCAGAGCAGACGAGATGCGGTGGAGCAAGATACGCGGGCGACCAAATTGGGAAAGTAGACGGATGAAGACGATGGGCCTTGGCCGTCCGATCGGTCGAGATCGGGCGGCCAGATGGGCGCCACATGACGGTAGGAGAGGCGAGGGTGCGACACGTGCTGGTCATGTGCGACAGAGGCATGTGTCCCGCATGTGTGATGCTTTTAATTTTATTTTATTTTTATAAAAATGAAATAACAAAATGTCTAAAAATGGGTGACACGTGGCGGCTCCAGGAGCGGCCACGTGTCATCCCCACAAAAATCGAAAAACAAATACCTTGATTGCTCGTCTCGATGAGATCTACAACTTTCATAAAGGGACCAAAACCAAAATCGATCATTTGCACAAAGTGGTATTTTTGGGGTATCCCATTTACATAGAATACCTTGATTTTTGGGTTTTATATTTTTTTGTCATTTTTAAACCAAATAAAAATCCGAAGAAAACATGATAAAATCAAAGATAAATATTTACACATTAATGTATTTTTTATTTTTTTTGAGTAATAAAAGGAAGAAATAAAATAAAAGACGAAAAAGATAATTTTTGTACAGATAGTTAGTGAAGACTCAGATTCAGTTAGTTTCTTTGATTTCAAGCTTAGTTTGGATTTGGATTTTTGCGCATTTTAATAAAACTTTCATCAAAGAAGATAAATGAAAAAGATTTAAAATAAAATGAGTCAATTATGTAAATAAAATAATAGGTTAAAAACCACTAAAACCCAACTTTCACATATGAGCTCCGATTTATTTGAACTTGGTCTTGTTTTGAAGGTAATTGAATGTACATTAGTTCAAAAGTAAGTATGATCAAAATGGACACTGGATGAGGAAGATATGAGGGTTTTATTCTGGAAATCCTAGAACTAGGGTTTGGGTTTTGGTCCACTTATTTGGGTTACTGATTTTTTTGCATTTTCCATTTATTCTTGTCAGTGATATGTACACAGTGGAGCTAGTTTTAGGTCAATTGGAGTTAGCATGAATTAGTTTAAAATCGGGAAATTTAGGCTATTTACATGTCAATTTTGGCTGGGATTTTTTGCTTCTTATTTTGTGCAAAAATAAGTGATAAAATGCAATTCTTATCAAAAAACATGCATGAATGCTAATTATGCAGTATAAATGAAGAAATACCAATGATTTTTAGGGATTAGAGCTTAATTCATGACTTTTAGAGTGATGAATATGAGATTCATCATCCCCCTATACTTAAACCATGCTCGTCCCTGAGGATCAAAAGAAATGCCATGAGGTGAAATGAGATTGAGTTCCATACCAAGATCATGAGATGAAGGTGAAAATGAAACTAGACTCGACCTTTGGACTTTTAGTTTGGCAGAACTTCTGTGAGACTTTAGAATTTTAAAATCAACAACCTTCAAGTTCTACAAATCATTCTCACAGTTTCGGCTCAGAAATCATCTTAGATCGATCCTCCTCCCAAAGCATACCCCATTAACATTGAACAATCGACTCATGTGTGGGAAAGGTTTTAGCTCTTCCCATCCAGAATTCCAGACTACCATGCAAACATCCTCTCCAGTAACTCGTCCTCGGAGAGTCAGGTATTTTCTTCTAAGATCTGTTGCGCTGTGTTCATAATCGAAATGGGGGAGAAGTTAGAAGAAGGAGAAAAGAACTAGAGGATGGCCAGGGTAGTCACCTCTCCTTGTGAAGCTGGCCAGTGTAGCCGAGTCTCCACCGAGATTTGCAGGTTTTCTTGAAGCTTGGACTTTTTTGGTCAGATATTTATTTGGTAGTAGCTTCTTTGTTTTTGGATTTTTGGTAGCTCTGCTTGGATCTTGTTGTGCCCCTACGGATATAGAATCTTTTTTTCCGTACATGTTTTGGAGCCTTAGAAAAAATTGTGCCCAGCCGTCCATCCCTTTTCCGAGGCTTTATTTCAACCCGTACTCCGGTCTTTAGATTTCCACGCTACCAGAAAAGAAAATCACACAGTCTTCCAACATCCCGTCTGAGTTGAGCTAAGTGCATAATGCGAGAGTACAAATTAATTCCTTATTGCAGAGTTGTACCTAGAATGAAGAGACCATGTTAGAGACTAAGAGTCAAATGCTGCACATTGTCATGTGAAACTCGAAAAATTAAGTCAAAGACCTGAAGATTCTAAAATCATATTTCTCGGTGAAGTTCCTCTGAAAATTAGGTGGATTAAGGTCAAGTTCAGATCACTCTCGGTTTCTGCTCATAACTCGTCAGAACCCAAGGACTTTTCATAGATGCAAATGAATGTAATGCTGGATGAAGTGCAGGTGTGTGAAATGCAGATACATTTTTTTGTTTTTTTGTGACTCTTGATTTTCTTTCTTTCTTTCTTTTTTTTGGATATTTTTCTAATGCAAGGATTTTTTTTAATGCAAAAAATGAATCAGAAGTCATTTTTTTCAAAAATTTGGGGTTGGACACAGTCATTGTTAGTAGCAAAACTCTTTTTCTTTTTATTTTGTTTGTTTTTTTTCAAGTTAGTTACCCATCCCGTAAATACATATACACTTACGCGAAAGTAAGAGATACGTGTAAAATATATACACCGTATATATACACACACCTCCCTATACTTAGCGAGTGCCGTGTCCTTAGAGCACAAGAAGCGTAAAGAAAACATAGCTCGGGTTAAGCCTACGAGAGTGAAAAAGAAAAAGAAAAAGGTAGATTGGTCCGCCCCCTATACTTAGGCTGTGAACAGTCTAAGTATAGAAGACGAGCGAAAATGAGGCGATCGGGATATGTGAATGAGTAGAGTAGATACAGATGGGCATTGGTCCCCCCTATACTTAGGCTCTTGTCAGCCTAAGTACAAAAGGAGGGTGGAAATTGAATGATGGTGAGATGGGGAGAATGGTATGTACAGATGGCATCGACCCCCCTATACTTAGGCCTTGGCCTAAGTAAAGGAAGAAGATGTACGTACAAGGAGACCGATGTGGTCGGGAGGGAGGGTGGGTAGCTGATGATTAAGGCGATTTTCGGTCGATCTTTTTGAAAGCCTGTGGTGGGAGATCATAATGATGATAAGGAGATGAAGCATATGATTCCCAACTATTATCAGTGTTATACTTAGAGAAATCATGCTGGAGAGTAGATGACGCGTATGAGTCAGATGAAAGATAACCATCATCGGAGTTATCCTCAGAGGAATGGTATTTGAAAGTGGACACACTCCATATATTCTTGTCTTTTAGTTTCTTCAGTTGTTTTCTCAGAATTAGTTCCTTCTTGGGATCAAGCGATTTGTCCTCGGATGAACACTCTGAAGCACCAATCTCAGTCAGCTTATAAGAAATTATTCCAGTGTATTTAATGAGACCAAGAGAATCGGCTTTGGATGAATAATAGTGAGGAACGGGAGTCGTCCAACGGGAATCGAAGTTTGGATCCTTGGGAAGGTAAGGTTTTAAAACTGCCGAACAAACCTCACTTATGTAGATTACCTTTTCCGGACCTGATGGGGAATCATCAGATGATTCCTCTTCCGAAAGGTCAAAGGTGACTTTCTTTTTCGATGAAGGAGTAGTCATTTTGTTTTATGAAGTTGTTGATCCACTTGAGTCTCCAGATGAATAACCATCAAAAATTTTCTCCTTGGTCGGTATTCGTCCCAGGTGTTTGTTCTTAGTTTTCTTGATGTTGGCGCACTCCTGAGTTGGAATGATTTGGTCAAGGTATTCAGAGTAGGTTGACCCAGGGTGAGCCCATGCATATGTCTCAGGATCATATAGGAAACACTATTCTATTGTGAGATCCACAGGAATTGAAATAGTGGGGGGAGTCTTGCATGATCGTTCTCAATTGATTTGACGTTGGAGCATTCCTGTGTCGAGTTAATTTGATCAAGGTAGTCAGAATAGGTTGACTCAGGGTGCGCCCATGCATAAGTCTTAGGATCATATGATTCATATATTCGATTTTCCACTGTGAGAGCAGCTGGGAATGGAGCAGGCAGGAGAGTCTCTAAACCAATAGTCTCATCAACAACCGCTATCTCAGGTGTAGCAGCGGGGTATGGCTCATCTACCGCTTGATGGTTACGGTTGTCGAGGACTTCGTGGGTTGCCTCAGAAAATCGTGGTTGCTCAAAAACTGCGTGAGATCGAAGTGCTTCCAATGCTGTAAAATTGATTTCCCGAGTCTCACACTCAATAATTACCTTAGCCAATGCTAAGAATGGCTTTCCAAGAATAATTGAAGACTAGATGAATTCTCCTTGATGCTCAATATCAATGATCGTGAAGTCCACTTTGAGCGGAGCACCTTGGAATGTCATGATGATAGAAATGGTTCCTTTCGGCCGCTTTATCGATCGATCAACCAGCTGAACGATCTCTCGTATCTTCCTGATAGGTCCGAGTTTGAGCTCGTGAAATATAGAGGTCGAGAGGATATTAATTGGTGAGTCGTCATCAATTCGAGTATGAGTAAAAATTGTGTCTTTGATTCCACTGTCAAATCTGGGCAACCGCTTCACTATGCGGCTCTTGGTTTTTCTCCTCAACACCAAGGAGGAGTCCATTGACAAGATATGTCTTTCAGTCTTTGTTCTTATCCTGCCTAACTTTTTCATCATTAATTTGTCCATTACAAATCCTTTAAGGTCGGGGAAGTGTTCAATGGCATGTATAAAGGGAAGTTTAAAAATCAATCTTTTCTCCAGTGCTTCTCGTACAACAGGATCCAAATTTTTCAGATCTTCTTCAATTTCAATTTTTATGTATTTTTCTAGATTTTCAAAATTTTTGGTGTTTTCGGTGTGGTGTGGTGATGTGGTGTGTTCCGTGGATGAAAAGAGGTTTTGATTAGCTGAGTAAGAATCATAGTTCGAGTTATTCCTAGGGGAATAGTATGCATATGTGTTGCTGTCATAGTCATCCCTAAGTGAATGTTGTCTATGGGTTTCTGAATATCCTCGGGGTTCTCAATATTAGATCCAATTATTTCATCTTTCACTTTTGTACCCGAGCTTTCATAAAATAAACTGAGTCGGTCAATAAAATTTTTGAATTTTTCCTCCATTAATTCATATCTCTTAGTGATCCTCGAAATGTCATCCTCTAAAGAATTTTCAGGAGCAGTTTATGTAGTTTCATGAGTATTCTTTTGTTTTCTATCTTGATATCCAATCATTTCATCTTCCATTTTCATGTATGAGCTGGGAGAAGATCTTCTTGGTATATCGAATATATGATCTTTATCTTCTGAAAATTTCTCCTCTAAAATCATGGAAGGAGTATGCTCAATAGGGTAGAAACCATGTGATTCAGGCAGGTGGAGTTGGTCTGAGTAGAGTTCATTCCTTTGATCATGATTGGTCGGACCCTGATATTGTGGAGTCACCATACATGGTTTATGTATGTCGATGTCATCAGTCCAATCCTCTGTATGAGTGTCATGTCTGAAGATTGGGGTTGTCATGGCATTCCAAGATGATGGTTGTTCAGTTGTGTTCAAGGTGGGGAAGGTGGAAGATGTGAAGAAGTATTAAATTCGATCATTATTCATAATCTCCCATGAATGATGGATTGACATTTACAGAATATGAATGATGGATTGTATGATCGGAATAGAGAGGATTGACATATGAAGAAGTGGAGACCTCAGTCGGTTGTTGGTTTGTATGATCCGAATACAAAGGATTCTCATTCATGAAGTAGATCGGATTTGTAGAGAGTGTTGATCTATTTGTGGTTGAGAGTCTCTTGTGGAAGTTGGATGATGTGTAATTTGAGGAGGTTTTGCAACTTTGGATCTAACCGATACGAATTCATTTTCATAGTACAGTCTGATGGATTCTTGGATAAATGTTCCGTCATTTTTGAAAGAGCTGAAATGAATGACTGTTTGATATTGCCCGAGACGAATTTATTTTCATGATGCGGATCTGGAGGGTATTTAGACAAAAGTTCCATAATTTTCGAAGGAGGTTTATTGGTTGTCATAATGGATCTGCTTCAAATCAAGAAAGGAGATTGATGACACAAGTGTGCGGCTTTTGATCTTCGAAATTGGTTCACGTATACAAATCAAACACAAATCAAACCTCAGGTTCACCAATTCACACAATGAAGCTGCAATATTTCGACAATTTTCTTTTCAATTTTAAGTTAATGATAAATCAATCTTGGAAAAAATTAGCGAGTTGTTAGGTGCCGACAATTTTCTTAATGATTGGCCTGAATTCTTACAACTAGTTGCACCTACTTTCAGCCAGTATGGGTGTAAGTACGGACCGTAAAACAACTACCTGTGTTACTTATGGACGGAGCCTTATGCAGTGTCCTTTAAACCACCCACTCTGCTAAGGAAATCCGGACCGTTTACCGGCTACCCATAGATCCTCACTGAGAAGTAGCTAATCGTTTTTGTCGAATCAACAGTCAATATGAAAATCCGGGTTTGGGCTCTAGCCTTAAGTGTTGTCTCTCGCTCACTCAGAAAAATAAAAGAGTCCAAGGTCGGGGTTGCTCTCCCGCAAAAAATCTTGATTTTATGGGTTGTTTAAGATTAGCTATACTTAGCAGTCTCAATTTTAATTAGGCGATCACTGAAAATTCAAAGCGAACATAAATACACATCTATCGTCCAGTCCCAATTTTCTTTTAATATTATGTGACAAAACAGGAGGGAGAAATTCGGGAAAAGCCGATGCACGTGAAACAATGATGTATGCTCAGATAGATGACTTACAGTGATTCCTCACAATCTCCATGTGGGATGCAATACAAGAATTGAAAGATTACTCTAAACGAATGCAAGGCGATAAAAATCGCACCTAGCAGAAAGTTCTATTAGCCAGGAAGAATTGAGTTGAATTTGACTAAGTTGATCGATCTAGTGTGCGTCTCAATCAAAGTGAAGTGGAGCCCTAGGTCCTACGAGCACAATCAAAAATTAAAAAGCTCTAAGAGCCGTATGTGCATGTCTACCTTAAGCGCCACTCAAGTTGGGCCCCACCCTCACTGGAGAGTGAAACAGGCCACGACACACCAAAAAAAATTGAGGTCTTGTTTACACATGCGAGAGTCCAAACAGACACCACTATAAATGAGCAATTAATTACATAAATTAAAATTACAGAAAAATAAAATCCTAAACTCTACGCTCTCTCACAACTCGACTCGATCTTAATTTTTAATGCAGCTTTTCGGAAGTCGGTGAATATGCGTCGGTTCTTGAAAAACTACTCTACGTACGCCGGGTAACTCGCAAGAAAAATAAAAGAGAGAGTGTAAAAAAGTGACATAAAAAATAAATCAAAAAACAAAATAAGAAAAAAAATGCTGAAAATAAAATAAAAATGCAGGAAGAAAAAAAATGGAATTTACAGTGAAGATTAGGGGGTCAGACTACCCGAATAAATAAAACCGAAGATTTAAACAAAATCTAAGCCATTTGCCTCCCCGACAACGACGCCATCTGACGAGCCCTAGAATGCCCTCGTTAATCGTCATGGATTATCATGCGCTAAATTATGAATGTCGTTTCGTTGTAGGCGGGTAATCGGAATCAGTCAAGAAATAATCACAAGAATTTTTAGTCAATTTTTATCAATGCAGTTTTATATTTATTTTATTTAGGCAAGTCCCAAGGTCGAGCACACGGAGGCAAAGGAACAACGTAGAATGTTTATCTATCAAAATTTGTGCACGGTTTTCGAGGCGGTCTTTTTTGTAATTTTTAGTTCAATTTGGGATGCAAAATGAAAATTAGACAAATTTTAAGGACAAGAAAATGAATGTCAATCAAACAATGTCCTAAAAATATGAAACTTGGCCCAGATGACAATTATGATGAAATGAATGCACTGTAATTTTTTTTGGAATTTTTGGATGCAAAATAAATATTTATGAATTTTTGAATGCCAAAGATGCGAATTTGAATATTTAATTATATTAAATATTAAATATATTTATTTTCAATGGATAAAATTATCCAAGATCTATCACTAGGTGATGGTTCTCAGAAAAATCTTAAACCTCAAAAATTCAAGATTTAATACCTATTAAAAATTAAAGATCAAAATATGCAAAGTGATTTTTACAAGACAAACCATGCAAGCAAATGCAATTCTTTTTAGGCACGATGTAACATACAATTAATTCTACAATCTATAATTTTTTGCAATTTTTAAAGCAACGGTTAATTACTTATAAATATTCAAGCAAAGAATGGGCAAAATATGAAGTTTTCCACAAAATAATTAATTAATAATTAACCATTGATCACAAAAATGTCAAGCATATGCCAAGATGTAGAAAATTAGTTGTAGAACAAAATGCCTATTTTTTATAAATAAAATAATGCAATGTAGGAGTCTAAAATAAATGGGAATCACAGGGTATTAATACAATAATTGAATAAAGTGCAGAGTACTGATTTGCAATTACCGAGAGTTATGGGGCGAATTTAGCAAAATTGCCAAGGGGTCACGTGCCAAGCATGTGACCCTTGGTCGGCGGGACTCCTCTGCAAATATGTAGCACTCCGGGGGTATGATTGCAAAAGTACCTAGGGGCACGTACTACGCACGTGCCCTTGGATGGCCGGGACGCTTCTGCAAAAGGTTGGAACTTAAGGGGTTTTGGATGCAAAGTTCCCCCTCAGCACGTGCAGGGCACGAGGGAGGTGGTCTCGGGTTGGCCCGACGGATGGAGCGGCAGAGGAGGTGGGGCGCACTGCCTCCTGCGGCGGTTGACGGTGTCGATGGCGATAGTCGGGTGGACGATGAAGCGTAGCTTTGCAGGTCGCGAGGCAGAGCTCGGTAGCTGGTAGCGTTGTCGTAAGCGTGGCGTGGCGAAGACGGAGCAGCTTTGTTGGTGAACACGACGCCCGACACCATCCAGGAGGTGTCGGCAAAGAAGTGCGACAACGGTGGCGATGAAGACCAGCTGTGGCGGAGGGCTGCGTCTGGTGTTGACCGGCGTCGATGGAGCTCTTGGCGGAGAAGCGGAAGTTTAAGCGGAGGGCTGGAGGAAGATGTTGTTGACGGTGGTGGAGTTGAAGGTGGTAGATGTAGGAAGCGTGGGCTCAACGGCCACGATGGCCAGAGCAAAGTTCAAATGTCGAAGACGCGAGCGACGAGCATATGCTGCTCAGATCTCGTCGGGAAGGAAGAGGAGCTCGGGCTGTCACCACCGAGCTCCGTCGCTATGGAATGCTACCGGCGGATGGGTTCCATTGAGGGGCCGGCGATGGTTTTATAGGGCTGGAGGGTGCAGTCGGAGAAGGAAAGTCGATGGCCGAAATCATAGGGATTCGACGACGAGATTGATTGGCGGTGGTTGATAGCGAGATGGGAGTGATCGTGGACGGGATTCGACAAAGGCGACTGTGCGAGATTGGAGCAGACGAGATGCGGTAGAGCGAGATATGTGATCGATGAAATTGGGAAAGTATACGGATGAAGATGATGGGCCTTGGCCGTCCGATTGGTCGAGATCGGGCGGCCAGATAGGCGCCACGTGGCGGCAGGAGAGGCGAGGGTGCGGCATGTGCTGGTCATGTGCGGCAGAGGCACGTGACCCGCACGTGCGATGCTTTTTATTTTTTTTTTTATAAAAATGAAATAATAAATTGTCCAAAAATGGGTGACACGTGGCGGCTCCAGGAGCTGCCACATGTCAGCCCTACAAAAATCGAAAAACAAATACCTTAATAAATATGTAAAAAATAGTAAATGACCTCGGATCGAAAAAATTTCTTCATGAAAATTGCTCGTCTCGATGAGATCTACAACTTTAATGAATGGACCAAAACTAAAATCGATCGTTTGCACAAAGTGATATTCATGGGGTATCCCATGTACATAGAATACCTTGATTTTTGGGTTATATATTTTTTTTGTCGTTTTTAAACCAAATAAAAATCCGGAAAAATATGATAAAATCAAAGATAAATATTTAAACATTAATCTATTTTTCTGGATTTTTTTGAGTAAGAAAGAATAAAATAAAAGATAAAAAAGACAATTTTTGTACAGACAGTTAGTGAAGACTCGGACTCAGTTAGTTTCTTTGATTTCAAGCTCAGTTTGAATTTGGATTTTTGCGTATTTTAATAAAACTTTCATCAAAGAAGACAAATGAAAAAGATTTAAAATAAAACGAGTCAATTATGTACATAAAATAATAGGTTAAAAACCACTAAAATACAAAATGTACAAAAGAGGCCCCAAACCCAACTTTCACATATGAGCTCCGATTCACTTGAACTTGGTCTTGTTTTGAAGGTAATTGAATGTACATTAGTTCAAAAGTGAGTAGGATCAAAACGGACACTGGATGAGGAAGATATGAGGGTTTTAGTCCGGAAATCTTAGAATTAGGGTTTGGGTTTTTGGTCCACTTATTTGGGTTACTGATTTTTTTTGTATTTTTCATTTATTCTTGCTAGTGATATGTACACAGTGGAGGTGGTTTTAGGTCAATTGGAGTTAGCATGAATTAGTTAAAAATCGGGGAAGTTAGGCTATTTACAGGTCAATTTTGGCTAGGATTTTTGACTTCTTATTTTGTGCAAAAATAAGTGATAAAATGCAATTCTTATCAAAAATGCATGAATGCTAATTATGCATAATAAATGAAGGAATGCCAATGATTTTTAGGGATTAGAGCTTAATTCATGACTTTTAGAGTGATGAAACTGAGATTCATCAACCTGCATGACATGAATAGCAACGTCCTCGATAGTAGCCGGCATTTGTGCGCGTTGATAAATAAGAACAAACAGGGACTAACATGGTCGATACCGAAATGGTGACCGAAACCGACATTTAAGGCCTTGGTTGATGTTGTCTGTAGTGTATTGTATTGTGAGTTGAGATTTCTTTCTATTTGTTCAAGCTGAGCATTGCATGCTTGATGAAGCGCTAAATGCATGTATTAAAAGAGATTTGTTGTAGCACGAGCAATTAGTGTATCATACAGAACCAAGATGAATCTCAGTGTCGGGTTCTCGAATTAAATTTTTATCCTCGGAAGTCCATGGTCGAACACAAGGACGCGAGCAATTTACTGATTAAATTTAGAGACTAAATAATTCAGATAGCAATTCTTAGGTTAATTATGTCGAGATGACGCATAAAACACAATTATATAGATTTTTAACACATTTTTTATGCAATTAAATTAAATGCAAACATTGGTGCACAAACAACATTAATAGAACATCCACACTTAAATGAACAAGATAAATAACTTGGATCAATTATGAAGATATCCTGAATTGATTACAAGATAGGTAACTTAGCAATAAGTGAATTCAATCTCAAAACTTTATTCAACATTAGTTAAGAATTTCACTTGTAAGTTTTGATAAGTGTACTTAGCAATTAAATCTTTTAATGACCTAATAATATTGATTAAAAATAATTAATAATAGACCATTAAAGATTAAAGAATTTGACAGGATCAAATTATCGTTCAACGTGCAATTTCAATGAAACAAAGAGATATAAACAAGCACTTAAATCCAATAATAAGGCGTTACTTTTAAACCAAATTTGTCCACAAAACTCGCCACAAGATAGAATGTCAAACAAGCTTTAAAACGAGACCACAATCACATTAATTGGATTTGAGGATAAAACGTTATTCAATAATGAATCCAACGGCATAAATGCAAGAAAAGTTCCAAGTTTTCTTACAAATAAGAACAAACAGGGACTAACATGTAAATAAAAAAACCCGCAGGGGCTAATGTGCAAATTACACAAAAGGCAGAAGGACTTATCTGTCACAACAACAACAACAACAAAGCCTTTTTCCCACAATTAAGTAGGGTCAGCTACATGGATTCTTCGCCTCCATTCAGATCTGTCTTGGGTCAATCTCGGACTTATATCCAGCAAACTAAGATCCCTTCGTATAGTCTCTTTCCAACACTTCTTGGGCCGTCCTCGCCCTCTCTTAGCCGGCTCAACATCCCAACACTCGCATCTCCTAACCGGTGCATCAGTTGACCTTCTTTGGAAATGACCAAACCATCTTAAGCGGTTTTCTCGCATCTTATCCTCGATCGGAGCTACACCAACTTTCTTTCTGATTGCATCATTCCGAATCCGATCTTTACGTGTATGTCCACACATCCATCTTAGCATTTTCATTTCTGCTACAGCCATTCTCTGCACATGCCTATGGTTCACAGGCCAACATTCAGAACCATAAAGCATAGCAGGTCTCACGGCTGCTTTGTAAAACTTTCCTTTAATTTTTAAAGGCATTTTCTTATCACAGAGAACAGCGGAGGCTCCTCTCCACTTTAGCCAGCCTGCATTTATTCTATTAGTAACATCTCCATCAATTTCTCCATCATGTTGCAAAATAGATCCCAGATATCTAAAAGAATCTCTCTTCTTGATGTTATCGTCACCAATCTTCACCTCGATTCCTTCACCATTGCTTCCATCAAAGGTGCATTCCATATATTCCGTCTTAGCCCTACTTATACGAAAATCTTTAGTCTCCAATGCATGTCTCCAAACCTCAAGCTTCTCATTTACTCCATCTATACTCTCGTCAATCAACACAATATCATCAGCAAATAACATACACCAAGGTAACTCATCCTGAATGTGACTTGTCAACTCGTCCATAATCAAAGTAAAAAGAAATGGACTCAAAGCTGAACCTTGATATAAACCAATGTTGATATTTAGGGCTTATCTGTAATTATTTGAAATTTAGGGCTAAGCGCTGCAATTTTTCCAATTCACGTGCGCATCAGGCTAGGGCCATGTGTCAGCTTCTAATGCACCGTGCTAGACTCGAATAGAGGCTCGACACACGAGCCTGAGGGTTGAAGCGATGCTTCGGTCTGGTGACGTGGATCAACCTGGTCCGTTGGATCTCGCCCAATTTTGGGAGATCGACGGTATCTGCTTTCCGACTGTTCATGGGCTCCTCCGTGCACGGCGGCGTTCGGGCTGCGCTCCGATGAAGGCTAAAAGGATCCGCCGTGCTCTTCCTTGCTCTTTGAAGATCCAGAACTCTTCGCAGAACGCTGGCGATGATGTTTGATGCTTGAAGAAGCACAAGGATGCCTGGAGAGCTCTGTCGATGAAGCTTTGCCAGCGAGAAAGTGGGAGATTGGAGCTCGAACTCAATCTCCGATCATTGGAGTTGTATTGACCTGCAATGTTAGTCCAAACCACAGACAAATTTCATGCAAACAATGTGAAGTAAATATTGGATGGAATGGAGGGATCGAGCGAGGTGAAGGAGTGGATCCCTTGTTGGGTCCAGGTCGAAGAACCCCTGGAGTGGAACGACATGGGGACGATGATGGAGAAGTGAGTTGATTGACTAGAGGTATACGCGTGGAAGATTGAGACGTCGCGGTGAATTCCAAGGTTTTAGATTAGATCTTAATAAAGGAACTCATACGAGATAAAGGGGTAAAGACAAGATACAATAAAGTCGAAGAATCTTACCTGGAAAATGGAGGAATGAATCGATGGATTTGAAGAAGTTTTAAGCCTGATGCGAAGCTGGAGACCTTTGCAGGTCGTCGATTGACAATATAGGCTAAGGATTGAAGCTCGAGCAAGTGCTTCTAGCACTACAACTTGGTATTCACCCAAGGATCTCACCAGAGTTGGTCTCCCGTTTTCGCTCGATTTCAATTACTCTCTTTGTCACCAAAAGGTTGGAATAGCTCGAGAAGATCTCTCACTAATGGCGGACAACTTGAGAAGATGGCCAGTGGATGGGTATTTGAAGAAGATATTGCGGAAGTTGCAAGGAGTTTTGATGGAGGTTTCAACCTCCTGAAACCGATGATTAAGTTAGTTTTGAAGAAGTTAGGGGAGTTAGCGTGAAGGAGGAATGATAGGTGAACAAGTTAGTGGAGGTTTCATGGAAGGTGATTAGCTATGGTTGCCAACATAAATGGGGGAAGTTGTCGAGAAATGAAAGGTTGTGTCCTTTGGCAGAGGCAGCTAGAGGTTGAAGATAGACTTCGACCGTTGGATTCGTAAATCCAACGGTCCATAGATGAGCGGGATGAAACGGCTGAGATCCGTTTGATATGAATGAATTGAATGGTTCAGATCGAGGCACGTAGTACGAGGGTACCGAGCCACGTGGTGCAATCTGACAATGCCACATAGCCCAATCAGGATTGAGATAAATGAATAAATCAAAGAAACTTAGATAAAAAGTAATTACTGTAGAGACATTTCTAGTATTTATGTACTTATGTGTCATGCTTATTTTCGTTGTTCCATCTTATGTAATTTACCCATAGGCTTCCACTATATAAGAGAGCCCAGGGTTCCCTGGAATAAACAAGTCCTCTCTTTCATTTCTTCCAACATGGTATCAGAGCCTCCACCCTAAACCCTAGCCGCCCCTCTCATCCCCACCACCCACCCCATCCCCGCCGCCCACCCCATACCCGTCGCCTCTCCTCCTCCCCGCCGCCCCTCCTCCTCCCCGCCGCCTCTCCTCCTCACCAAGGGCGCCGTGCGCGGCCCCTAAACCGCCCCTTTTCCCTAACTCGACGCCGCCTCTTCTCTTCATGGGTATGAGTGCATAAGTCTACATATGCACTCATATCCCCACACATGAATGTAGACAATTCTTCATTGGTCTACAAACACTAGTTCTTTGTCTCTGCCAACTATGTCAGAAAACAAGTTGATATGCCCTCCATTGGCGCCTTCCAAGGTCCAGCGCCAATAGTCAAGATGGATGGGACGAATTATGAGCTCTGGGCGATGCAGTTCATGAGCCTCATGAAGTCCAATGGTAAGAAGCACATTCTTACCGAAGATGAGCCGACGGAAAAGACGGGGATTTACGCCTCATGGGAGGCTGATGATTCGTATGCCAAGGTCCGGCTTTCTGGAACTCTAACAATGGAGATTGCCAATGATGTCCTACATCAGCCCACGGCTAAGGCCATGTGGGATATTCTAGCTGCGACGTACTCGCAGATGAGGAACGAGACCAAGATCCTCCAACTTCAGCATGACATCTTTACGGTTAAGCAGAATGGCCGTCCGCTGCATTCGTTGTATACATCCTACGGAGGATGTTTGAGAAGCTTTACAGTATCATTCCACTGACGGCGACCCCTGAGCAGCAGAAGACGTTCCGGAATGCTACAATGGTGGGGGTCTTACTAATAGCACTAGACCCGAAGTATGATGCGGCTCGCTAGCAGATACTGGCCGATGCTACTATTCCTCCAGTGGAGGAAGTGTATCGACGACTCAGCCGAATTTTGGTTTCTTCTCCAGCGTCTACGCCACCTCTTTCAGAGATGGCTGCTTCCCACGACAGAGGTGTCCCCTCCTTTTTTCGTGGCCGTGGACCTCATGGTCGAGGTGGCCGCTTCCGTCAGCCATGCACATTCTGTCATCGCCCAGGTCATGCAGAAGATACATGTTATTCTAAGCATGATTTTTCTTGCATCTTCCCGTGTAGCCGAGCATGCTGTGCCCACACCGCCATCTACTTCAAACCAGCGGTTTGAGGATCTTGTCACCAGACTACGGGATATCATGCCTCCTGCCACTACTGATTCACCAGGAGGACACTCAGGCATCGCAGCTTCAGCCTCTGCCACCACGTCAGCCACGACAAGCACATCAGGTAGCATATATGCCTTTACATCATGCCACAGTTCTGATGTTTTGGAATGGATCATGGACTCCGGTGCGACACATCATCTCTGTCGGGACAGAGATAAGTTTACATCCTACAGGGAGGTTTCCCCAGGGAGATCGGTAGTAATAACAGATGGGACTCATTCCCCCATCATTGGACAGGGGGAGATCAGTTTGACACCCTCCATTCGCCTGCTGAATGTTTTGCATGCTCCAGATTTCTCGATGAACTTACTTTTTATTAGTCAGCTTACAAAGGATTTGCATTGTTGAGCTATATTTGACCCATCATCTCTTATTTTTCAGGACATTCTAACGGGCAGGGTGATTGGCTGTGGCTGTGAGCAGGATAGTCTTTATCGGTTGGTTCACATTTCCTATGCTGGTGTCTCATCTCAGTCCAATGGATCTGCTTCTCCCTTTACCTGACATCTGCATTTTGGTCATCTTCCTCTTCAGAAGCTGCGCCATATCTTGCCCCAGATTTCACTAAAGTCTTCTTTCCAGTGTGAAGCATGTCAGTTGGGTAAGCATCACGGGTCTACTTTCCCTCGTCGTGAGTCTAGGAGCAGTCACTCCCCTTTTGAGTTATTACATGTTGACATTTGGGGTCCGAGTCGTGTACCTGATCACCAGGGACACACATTTTACCTAGTGGTCGTCGATGATTTCTCTAGATTGTCTCGGGTCTTTTTATTGAAAAATAAATCTGAAGCGGGAGATGTAATAAAAAATCTTATCAATGAAATTCGGAATGTTTTTTCTTCTAATAGAAGATTGTGCGCACATATAATGCATTAGAATTTTGCACTCGTGCTCTGTTCTATTTCTTCTTGTCTTGTGGTATTATTCATCAAACAACTTGTGCCTACACATCTCAACAGAACGGTGTTGCAGAGAGAAAACATCGTCATCTCCTTGATGTGGCTCGGACTTTACTCATTCATAGTTGTGCTCCCCTGTCTTTTTGGGTTGATGTTGTTCTTATGACAGGTTATCTGATCAATCGTATGCCAGCTTCTGTATTGGGTGAGAAAGTTCCTCTTTCTGTTGCCTTTCCTGACAGGGAATTGTTTTCACTAACTCCTCGTGTTTTTGGTTCAGTTGTGTTTGTCCATCACCTCACTCCAGGGATTGACAAGCTCTCACCTAGGGTTGTCAAGTGTGTATTTCTGGGGTACTCTCGTACTAAAAAGGGCTATCAATGCTATGATCCTGTGAATAATAGATATTATATCAGTGCTGATGTCACTTTCTTTGAAAATGTCATGTATTTCTCGCCTACGGGTGGCAGGATGACTCCTTCCACTATTGATGATGACATTTATGTGCCACCTCCTCCCGTATGTCAGTCTGATCACATACCTAATCCTGCTGTGCCACCGCCGTTACCATCATCACCACCACCACCACCACCTCCACCACCACTAGTACCACCTCTACCGAAATTTCATACTCGTCGTTCGAATCCTGCTCATGAAGGCCGTCATTCATCCATCACGCCCCAGGTATGTCCAGGTGATATTAGTAATGATGGTACTAACAATGCACAAGTGAAGGACAATGATGTATAGGTCGACACTGCTGATGATTTGGATGTACCTATTGCCTTGAGGAAATCCAAGCAGATGTATGTGTCTTATCCACTTGCTTCACAGGTTTCATTCCATCGCCTCACTGGTGATTTCCAGAGATTTGCTATTGCCCTATCTACCGTGGAGATACCACAGAACTATCAGGATGCCTTGAAAGACTGCAGCTGGCGGTTGGCCATGGAAGAGGAAATGGCTGCATTGCGCTCTCGTGGTACATGGATCTTGGTTAATACTCCCCCAGGAGCTTCTGTTGTCAGTTGTAAATGGGTCTTTACTGTCAAATATAATGCAGATGGCAACCTTGATCGCTACAAAGCAATACTAGTGGCCCGTGGATTCACTCAGACCTATGGCGTGGATTATATGGACACTTTTTCCCCGGTGGCCCGTCATTCAACTCTACGTGTTCTTCTGTCAGTCGCAGTGGTATGTGATTGGCCCTTATTCCAGCTTGACGTTAAAATGCCTTTTTATATGGAGATATGCAGGAAGAAGTCTACATGCAGCAGCCTCCGAGGTTTGCTGCTGAGGGGGAGTGTTATATGGTGTTTAGACTTCACAAGACCATATATGGTCTTAAACAAAGTCCGTGGGCATGGTTTCAGAAGCTTTCAGATCTCATCCAGAAGCAAGGATTCATAAGATCAAATGCTGATCACTCTTTGTTTGTCCAGAAGACTCCCAGAGGTACTGTTGTTATTATGGTATATGTTTATGATATACTTGTTACGGGAGATGACATGCAGGGGACAAAGATGGCAAAAGCATTTTTAGGCCATCAGTTTGTGATGAAGGATCTTGGTGCTCTATGATACTTTCTGGGATTGGAGTTTGCGAGGAATGCACAAGGTCTTGTGATGACCCAAAGGAAGTACATTACAGATATGCTTGTTGAGACAGGTATGATCGGGTGTCGACCCTCTCCTACTCCCATGGATCCTAGTATGAAGTTATATGGAGATGATACAGAGGAAGTTGACAAAAGAAGATATAGAGAAATGGTGGGAAAACTTCTCTATATTACTATCACCAGACCTGACATTACTTTTGCAGTTAGTCAGGTGAGTCAGTTCATGGAACAACCATATAAAACTATTTTCTTCAATTTTCTTTTGCTTATTTTTTGGATTTTTGTTTTGTTTTATATTCTTTTATTTATACACAATATTACTTTAATTTTTATTTGATTTTTAATAAGAAACAAATACAACAAATAATACACCATATTAATATATAGTATTTAGTGTTAATTATTTACAACGTAGCAGTTAGTAATTAGTGCTAATTAGTCAATGAATCATGTGATTAACTTAAGCAAGAGAGATAAATATAATCTATTAAGCTGATAAATTTGGGATTTATCACCCCCCTATACTTAAGCTAAGCTTGTCCTCGAGCTAAAAGATAAAGAATTTGTTAGAGAGTTAGTTTAATTAGTGAGATCCCTGATTTGTGCAAGTGAGTATACAAGGCTTGATTTGACCTAGAGCACTAAGTTATAAGGATCCTAAAACTCTAAGTTGATCCAAGTATTGATCAAAACTAATTCAACTCCTCCAATTGTCAGACTCTCTTAAAGACCCAACCCTCAACTCTAGGGAATAAATCTAGTCTTGCTTCAATCCGTCATCTCTTTAGTTTGTCAGACTTTGAAAGGATAGATGGAAGGCCAGATAATGGAGGTTGTAGGATTATGTACTTATTTTCTCTTCCTTTCATTGAAACAAGGCTCTCTCAAGTGCCAATACACCACATTTTCATTTTGATTTTTGCCAATTAGTGTGTCCGTTAAGAGAAGTTGGAGTCGTCTGCACTTGTTTTCCTGGGAATGCACCGATGTGTGACTTTTTTGAGTATCTAATATACCTTCTACACCCAGACTTGTAGCATTTACGATGCAGAGCCCTTTTTAGGTGCTAGCCCGACTCCAGGTCCTATTAGTGGTGGTCCAAGTGGATACTTTGAGAAATGGTTGGGTGCACTTGCCTTTGGTGGTAGCTCTTTGATATTTGACTTTGTAGAATGAGAGCTTTTCTTTCATCATTTCTTTCTTTTCTTTGTTTTTGGCTAGCTCCACTGCTTTTACCAAAAGATTAGCGCACACCGATAAACTTATTAATTAATGACATTACACCCTGGCACTTTAGGTCAAGATCAAGAGATAGCATGAGAACATGTCCCATACTGGCTAAGATGCTGACACTCAGGTTTCATGAAGCTGTCATTAATTTTATCCCATACTTGAGCATCATATAGATCAAGTACAAACTTAAACTTCCAAGATCAGTTTCCTCAGTGATATCTTGACTCATCTCAATCATGATGCAGTACTGCATGTGAGTGAGAGTCGAATTCTTTTAAGGGAGATTCAACATGGGATATGTCATGCTTATCTTCAAACTAGGAGAGTAAGTCCAAGACCCTAATGATTAAGACAAGATAACTCTAAGTCTAGGGACTCCTTAAACCAAGTGTTTAAGATTGTCTCAAGCCTTGAGTGCACAGTGGAAGTGTCAGGAAGAAACACCAACTAATTAGTCAGTAAGGTAATTATTTATAAAAGAATGAAGGAATTATTAGATTTTATTAGTTAAAGGCAACAAACTGGGTATTTTTGGACAAGACATCACAAAGAACATTCTAAAATACCCAACACAACACTACAAACTTCAGTTCCTTAAAAATCAAGATCATATCTTCGAGGTTTAGAATCACAGACCGCCTTATGTTTCAACTTTCAACTGCTTTTTCCTAACGGAGAGAACTTCGGAGTCTGAGTATGAAAGATCTTCATCAACTTGAAATTTCAACCTTCTAGAATGATGCCATTCTTCCTCAAAAGTGATATCCATATCTACATGGGAAGCCGTAAAATTCTTTATGATTATGGGAAGATGAATCAAACCTTTAAATCCTGCAACAGACTTTTGGATTTTCCTTAGAAGAAAGAAACTTGACATAGAAAGCTGACCCCACTTACAAGATAGAGGTTTAGAATCACAGTTCCTTAAAAATCAAGATCATATCTTCGAGGTTTAGAATCACAGGCCGCCTTATGTTTCAACTTTCAACTGCTTTTTCCTAACGGAGAGAACTTCGGAGTCTGAGTATGAAAGATCTTCATCAACTTGAAATTTCAACCTTCTAGAATGATGCCATTCTTCCTCAAAAGTGATATCCATATCTACATGGGAAGCCGTAAAATTCTTTATGATTATGGGAAGATGAATCAAACCTTTAAATCCTGCAACAGACTTTTGGATTTTCCTTAGAAGAAAGAAACTTGACATAGAAAGCTGACCCCACTTATAAGATAGATGAGAATCTAAGGACTGGATATCCTTAAGAAATGGTAAAGGTACTTCCATATCTAATTCTTCTATCAATAAATCCTCCTCCTCAATTGACATCACTCTTTTCAAAGAATTCTTTGTGCACTTGATCTTCCAAAATATAGAATTGAGATCCAGACTTTCCTCCATGTGTAACTCTGAAATATTCTAAGGCAAAACAACCTTATGAAGAGAAAGAAGAAACGATTCAGTGATTTGTCATGACCTCTGAAGACCTTAAACTCAAAAAGGATACTGAAGAGACACAACAAGATTTAGTTAAAGTTTTTATTGAATTTGAATAATTTAGTTAGTCTCAATTTCATCCTTAGTTTTGAAAAGAATTTTTGAAAACTTTTTCCAAACCATGTCACATAAATATGTAGATTTTCAAGACATTTTACAAATGATTTTCTAAACATGTCAAACCGTGTTTTTACAAACCATGTAAAACACTTGAAAACCATTTTAAATATGTATATAATTTTTCAAAAATTATTTTCAAAATATTTTTACAGAAATCAGTTTCAAAAATGTAATATGATACCCATAGCCCCACTAGTTGAAAAATATGAGCTATGGCTAAAGTATATATGCAATATATACGGTAGATCCCATATACTTAGCTTTTTCTATGTCCTCATAGCACAAAGTGATATGAAGCCATAGCTCAACTAAGCATAGAAGAATTCACGAGAACTGATAATATGATTATTGGTGCAAAATGAACAAAAGAATCACTTATAAGAGAACTGGGACTTGGGCCCAACTATGCTTAAGATGAGGAATATCTTAAGTAAAAAGATA